>OZ018387.1:107497816-108097816 GCA_963969525.1 Ontholestes murinus
CACTCTATAGAAATTATAATGAAGAACAACTGCTCATAGATTAAATAAATGTTTTTTTTTCAACTTTAAATGTTTTTTTTTCAATTTGGTGGGTGGGCACAATCTTACAAATCTGAAATTTCATCCCAGAAGAAAGCAAAAAGAAACATTTCACAAATTATTAGAGAATATGATTGATTTAAGGCAATATCTATTTCAATTACGTATTTTTTTAACTTAATTATTTTTTTCTTCAATTTAAAACACGTTCAAAGTAAAATACTTAATAAAACAATCGCTTTAAAATTTTTATGCTATTTTAGTGGGTGGGTGTAACACACAAATCTAATAATTTTTAAACAAAATTTTGTGCAAAAAATTTATCGTCATACATTACTTAACACTTTTGTTCAGTTTAAATTTGTGTTCTAAATTTTTTAGGAGACCTTAATGGATGAAAACAAATGTTATTTCTGGGGATGGTGGGTGGTTGGGTCCTATCCTACAAGTTATAACTTTGGTCTAGTTTAAGTTTATGTTTTGGATTTTGTAAGAACTCTTAAAGGAATATAATTAAGAATATACTGTTTCTAGGTTAAAAAAATTGTTGTTTCTGAGGATGGTGGGTGGGTACTACCCAAGAGTTTAACACTATTGTTTGGTTTAAATGTGTGTTGTTAAACCTATAAGAATTGTTATAGTAATGACATTAATAAACTACTCTTTCTATGTTACAAAAGTTACTTCTGTGGTACTACCCTACAACTCAACACTTTTGTTCGGTTTAAATTTATGTTGTTAAACCTGTAAGAACTCCTATAGTAATGAAATTAATAAACTACTATTTTTCTATGTTTAAAAAGTTAATTATGAGGATGGTGGGTGGGTACTACCCTACAACTCAACACTTTTATTTGGTTTAAATTCATGTTGTGAAACTTGTAAGAACTTTTAATGAAATAGAATTAAGAAACTACAGTTTTCAGGTAAAAAATGTTATAACTGGAGATGGTGGGTGGTACTATCCAACAACTGAACACTTTTAATTATTATATTTGTTTATTTGTTGTTATAATGTATGTACTTGTAAGAATTCTTAATGAAATGAAATTAAGAAAACACTGTTTATAGTTAAAACAAATGTTTCAGAGAATAGTGGGTGGGTACTACCCTACAACTTAATACTTTTGTTAAGTTTAAATTTATGTTGATACACCTATAAGAATTGTTATAGTAATGAAATTAATAAACAACTGTGTCTATGTTAGAAAAGTTAATTCTGAGGATGGTGTGTGGGTACTACCCTACAACTTTACACGTTTTTTCGGTTTAAGTTGATGTTGTGAACCTTGTAAAAACTTTTAATGAAATAGAATTTAAAAAAAAAACGTTTTTTTATTCAGTGTTTAAAAAATACCGTTTTCAGGTAAAAAAAATTATAACTGAGGTTGATGGGTGGTACTATCACACAACTTAGCACTTTGGTTCGGTTTAAATTTGTGCTTTAAAGCTTGTAAGAACTCTTAAAGAAATACAATTAAGGTTTATAGCTAAAAAAATGTTTCAGAGCATAGTGGGTGGGTACTACCCTACAACTTAACACGTTTGTTAAGTTTAAATTTATGTTGTGAAAGCTGTAAGAAATGTTATAGTAATGAAATTACTATTGTTTCTAGGTTAAAAAAATTTATTTCTGATGATGGTGGGTGGTTACTACCCTAGAACTAAACACTTTTGTTTGGTTACAATTTATGTTGTGAAACTTAAAAAAATATTGTTTCCAGGTAAAAATGTTGTAACTGAGGATGGTATGTGGTACTATCCCACAACTTAACATTTTTAATCAGTTAAAAATAGTTCTCTATGAGGATGGTGGGTCGGTACTACCTTACAGCTTAACACTTTTTTTTCTTGTAAGAACTTTTAATGAAATAGAATTAAGAAAATACCGTTTTTAGGTAAAAAAAAGTTGTAACTAAGGATGGTGGGTGGTACTATTTCACAACTTAACACTTTCGTTCGGTTTAAATTTATGCTTTGAAACTTGCAAGAACTCTTAAATGCATGAAATTAAGAAATCACTGTGTAAGAAAGAAAAATTATTATATGATAATAATATTAACATTGCAATAAAATCAATGTTGTTACTGGACATGGTGGATGGGTACTATCCAAAACTGAACACTTTTGTTCGATTTAAATTTACGCTGTGAATCCCGTAAGAACTCTCAAGGAAATAAAATTAAGAAAAAAACTGTTGTTGGGCAAAAAAAACTTGTTGCTGTGCATAGTGGGTGGGTACTACCCCACAACTTAACACTTTTGTTTGATTTAAATGTATGCTCTTTCTAGAGAAATAGAATTTAAAAACTACTGTTCATAGGTAAAAAAAAAACATGTTGTTACTGGACATGGTGGGTAGGTACTATCTCACAACTTAACGCCTTTTTTCGTTTTAAATATATGGTATGAAGGATGCAAAAGCTTTTTAATAAATAGAACTAAGATCAAAATGATTCTAGATTAAAACACATGTTGTTATAGGGCATGGTGGGTGGGTGTGGGTACTACCCCACAAATTAAAACTTTTGTTCGATTTTAATTTACCTTTCAATCCCGTAAGAACTCGCATAGAAATAGAATTAAGAAAATACTGTTTCTAGATAAAAAAAAGGTGTTACTGGAAATGGTGGGTGGGTACTATCCCACAACTTATTTTTTTAAATATATTATTGATTTAAATTTATATTGTAAATCCTGTAAAAACTCCTAAATAAATAGAATTAATAATATAATTTTGTTAAATAAAAAAATAAATAAAACAGGTTAAAACAAATGTTACTGGGTACTGTGGGTGGGTACTATCCCACAACTTAACACTTTTGTTCGGGTAAAATTAATGTTTTGAAATGTGTAAGAACTCTCAAAGGAATGAAATTAAGAAAACACTGTTTATATCTAGATTTAAAAAAATGTTTCAGAGAATGATAGGTGGGTACTACCCTACAACTTAACACTTTTTTTAATTGTAAGAACTTTTAATGGAATAGAATTAAGAAAATGCCGTTTTCAGGTAAAAAAATTGTTTGAACTAATGATGGTGGGGGTACTACCTCACAACTTAGTACGTTTGTTAGGTTTAAATTTATGCTTTAAAACTTGTAAGAAGTCTTAAAGGAATATAATTAAGAATATTCGGTTTATAGCTAAACAATTTTTCAGTGGGTGGGTACTACCCTATAACTTAACACATTTGTCAGGTTTAAATTTATGTTGTGAAAGTTGTAAGAATTTTAAATGAAAAAAAAAGAAAATACCATTTTCAGGTTAAAAAAAATTTTGTAACTGGTGATGGTACCACGCAACTTAGCATTTTTGTTCGGTTAAAATGTATGTTTTGAAACTTGTAAGAACTCTTAAAGGAATACAATTAAGAAAATGCTGTTTATAGCTAAAAAATTGAGAGGATATTGGGTGGGTACTACCCTACAACTTCACACATTTGTTTAGTTTAAATTGATGTTGTTAGACCTATAAGAATTGTTAAAGTAATGAAATGAATAAACTACTGTTCCTATATTAAAATACTTAATTCTGACGATGGTGCGTGGGTACTACCTTATAACTTAATACTTTTGTTCGGTTTAAATTTTTGTTGTGAAACTTATAAGAACTCTTAATAAAATAGAATTAAGAAACTACCGTTTCTGGGTAAAACTGTTGTAACTGGGGATGGTGGGTGGTACTATGTCACAACTGTACTCTTTTATTCGGTTTAAATATATGTTTTGAAACTTGTAAGGACTTTTAAACGAATGCAATTAAGAAAATACTGTTTATAGGTAAAACAAATATTTCGGAGGATAATGGGTGGGTACTACCCTACAACTTAACACTATTGTTAAGTTTAAATTTATGTTGTGAAAGCTGCAAGAACTGTTATAGTAATGAAAGCAATAAACTACTGTTTCTAAATAAAGAAAAGTTATTTCTAATGATGGTGGGTAGGTACTAACCTACAACTGAACACTTTTGTTCGGTTTAAATTTATATTGTGAAACTTATAAGAACTTTAAATGAAATAGAATTAAGAAAGTACCATTTTCAGGTAAAAAAATGTAACTGGGAGGGTGGGTAGTACTTTCACACAACTTAACACTTTTGTTCGGTTTAAATTTATGTTCTGAAACCTGTAAGAACTGTTATAGTAATGAAATTATAAACTACTGTTTCTAGGTTAAAAAATGTTAATTCTGAGGTGGGTAGGTACTACCCTACAACTTAACAATTTTGTTCGGATTAAATTTATTTTTTGAAACTTATGAGATCTTTTAACGAAATTGAAATTATGAAAAATTATGTAAAAATGTAACTGGGGATAGTGGGTGGTACTATACCACAACTGAACACTTTTATACAGTTTAAATTTATGTTTTAAAAATTTTAAGAACTCTCAAAAGAATGAAATTTAAAACATACTGTTTATAGGTAAAAAAATGTCTCGGGAGTTGGTGGGTGGGTACTACCCTACAATTTAATACAAACTTAAACATAACAAAATAAATTCAATTTTAATAGAATTTATGTTGTGAAACCTGTAAGAACTGGTATAGTAACTGTTTCTAGGTTTAAAAAAAATATATCTGAGTATAGTGGGTGGGTACTACTCTACAACTGAACACTTTTGTTCGGTTAAAATTTATGTTGTGAAATCTATTAAACTCTTTAAGGAATGAAATTAAGAAAATATTTATTCTATTTAAAAATAATGTTGTTTCTGCGGATGGTGGGTGGGTACTATTCTATAACTTATGACTTTTGTTCGGTTTAAATTTTTGTTATAAAACTTCCTGAATAGCAGATATTGCTATTACATAAAAGTCATAGAAACAATTTAAAAAAAGAATATAATTAAGAAAAGATTGTTTTCACATTTAATAATCGTTTTTACAAATGATGGGTGGGCATCTTTCAAATATCCAAAACTGAATATAACACTTTAAACATTAAAAAGTACTAATCGCATAAAAATAGTATGTGTTTTATTTTTCGTTCAATTATTTATTGGCAGTAAGCCCAAATGATGTTCAATTGTTTGAATTGTAAGATCCAACCCACCCATAAGATTTTATTTCAATTTTACCTTAAAAATTTAAATTTTGATTGTTTTAAATTATCGTTGCAAATTTAATAAGAGATTTTAAAGGAAATGGATTTAAGAATATACCGTTTAAAAATAAAAATAATATTTCTGATGATGGTGGGTGGGCACTATCCTACAAACTATAAATATTACGAACCCCCATCATTTTTTTTCGGTTTAAATTTATGTTGTACATTCCACAGGAACGCTTAGAGGAAATAACCTTAAATGATGTTTAATTGTTTGAATTGAAAAATATAGCCCACCCATCAAATGCCATTTTAATTTTACTTTATTTCTTGACTTTTATTCGGTTTAAATTATTGCTGTGATATTCCTAGGGATTAAGAATAAAGAAAGTCTTATGATTAGGTTAAAAAAATATTGCTGAATATGATGGGTGGGTGATATACCACAACATAACACTTTTATTTGGTTTAAGTTTATATTTTATAATTTGTAGGAACTCCTAAATGAATATAATTCCATAAGAACTTTTAGAGGAAATAACTTTAAACGATATTTAATTGTTTGAATTAAAAAATATAGCCCACCCACCAGATGTAATTTTAATTTCACTTGACGTGTTTTCGGTTTAAATTATTTTTGTGATATTTCCAAAAACCAGGAAACAGAAAAGGCTTATAATTATGATAAATTTCTTTTGCTGAATATGATGGGTGGGTAATATACCACAACATAATACTTTTGTTTGGTTTAAATTTATGTTGTAAAATTTGTAGGAACTTCTAAAGGAATATAATTAAGAAAATACTGTTTGTAGGTATAAAAATATGATTCTTGAGGATGGTGGGTGGACACTATAACATACCCACATATTTTAATTAGTTCAAATATTTAGATTTAAAAAATACATTAAGAGAAAATAAATTTTTAGAAAAAAAATTGTTTCATTCATTAATTAATTTGATTAAAATAGAAATTTAATTAATTAAAATTAAAATAGCTAATTTGTTTATAGAGTAAGCCCACCCACCATACAAAACTTTGTTATTGTTTGAAATTGTATTTGCATAGTACACATACAATACTTTGAGATGACGTTGGTGGGTGGGCAAAACTCAACAATCTTTTTAATAAACTTTATTAAACTTTAAAATAAACGTCTCTTTAATAATATTTTTAAAGCAGTTTAAAAATATTATTTTAAAGCAGTTTAAAAATATTATTAAAGAGACTATTATTTTAAAGTTTAATAAAGTTTATTAAAAAGATTGTTGAGTTTTGCCCACCCACCAACGTCATCTCAAAGTATTATTTATTATATTAATGTTTTATGATTAAGAATTAAAACTATAAAACTCATCCAGACGATTAATTAATAAAACACTGTTACTAAATCAAATAAAATTTGTGTTTAAGTGTGATGGGTGGGTGTTAAAATTACAGAAGGTGTTGGATGTGGTCCACCCACCAATCTGTTCTTTAATTACGTGTTTTATAAATTTTTGAGATTATAAATTAATGCTATAAAACTCATTACTTCTAAGGATATAATTTTTTAAAAAACACTGTTTATAGATTAAATAAAATTTGTTAACCCCTTTGATGGGTGGGTACTATCACTGCCACCTATATTTATCATAGGCAAAGATTTTAAGAGTTTAAAACATGAAAAAAAAATATATGACTAATCATTTCATTTAATTCTTAAAACATTTTTATAGATTAAATAAAATTTGTTATCAAGCTTGATGGGTGGGTACTATCAATGACACCTATATTTATAATAGGCAAAGATTTTAAAAGTTTAAAATATGAAAAAAAATTATCAATAATTTCATTTAATTCTTAAAACGCAATGTTTATAGATTAAATAAAATTTGTTATCGAGCTTGATGGGTGGGTACTATCAATGCCACATATATTTATCATAGGTAAATATTTAAAACGTTTAAAACGTGAAAAAAAATTATATGACTAATCATTTCATTTAATTCTTAAAACTCATTTTTTCCAGATTAAATAAAATTTGTTATCAAGCTTGGTGGGTGGGTACTATCAATGCCACCTATATTTATCATAGATAAATATTTAAAACGTTTAAAACGTGAAAAAATATTATATGACTAAACATTTCATTTAATCCTTAAAACACAATTTTTATAGATTAAATAAAATTTGTTATCAAGCTTGATGGGTGGGTACTATCAATGCCACCTATATTTATCATAGGCAAATATTTAAAAAGTTTAAAACGTGAAGACAAATTATAGGACTAAACATTTTAATTCTTTTAAAAGTTACAAATGAATATGATTAAAAACACATTGATTTAAGATTTAATAGGGATTTTTATAAATGGTGGGTGGGTGCAACCATTAAAAAAAATCATTAAAAGGGAGTTTTTGAACTGTGTAAGGAAATAACGCGATCCTAGAAATACAGTATAGGTTTTTTATAAAATATTTTTGTTGGAAGCAAAAACATAATATGTTGCTTTTTTGAATACAATTTTTAGGTTATATTCAATTGATTGGATTATAGAATAGGCCCACCCATCTATTTGTAAAGCACTGATCAACTTTATAAAAATATTAGTAAAAACAATTTTGTAATGATAATTATTGAAAAAAAATTCAAATTAAATACCATTAAGTTCATTATAAAATAAAATAGTATTTATAAGTTATGTAAAAGTTTTTAGTAAATAAAGTGGGTGGGTATTACTTCCTAATCGATACTATTTATTAGAAATAAAGGTTTAAAAAACATAATCATGCAAATAAATTGAAGAAAGATAAAATATTGCTTTTTTGTATAAAAATTCTAGGTTATGTTTATTTGTTTCGACTATAGACAAGGCCCACCCATCATTTATAATAAATAGACTTTTAGTTTTAGTTTAAATTGCATCTGTAGGGCACAAAAATTGCTTTAGAAAATATTTAAAAGAATGACTTTTTTTGGAAGTTAATTAACAATTATTATAAAACTGTTTTGAAACATATTTTTCAATAGGATGGAAATTATTACTGTATAGTCCACCCATCAAACTCTACTATAATTATTATTTATTATCTTCAATAGAAAAATAAAATAAGGTGTTATTAATTAACAAAACGAACACAAATGAAACAAAACGTTTCAATTAACAAAAGAATCATAATAAATAATAATTAATAAATAATAAATCTAATTAAGAAAACGTTGTTTATAGATTAAATAGAAGCTTCAGGTGTAAATAAAAGGTGTTGGGCTCTATGTGAAATATCAACCTACCTATACATTATATATTATTATATTATCGATTATATTTCAGTAATATTAGCCATAAAAACATCGATTCTAAAACTACTGTTAGCGCGCCTTCAATTGTCACAATTGTATTCTGTTTGTAAAATACATTATAATAATGTAAAATTAATACATCATAATGAACCAAAAAGGTCGATATATTTGATTATATTATATGTTTATACTATTTTACAATATATGATATGTTTATGAATAAGAGTTAGAAGAGTAATTATTTTCTCCTATAAAAATAGACACTATATTTACAAATATCTCTTTAGAATTATTATAAATTCATTTAAAAATCCAATATATATGTTATAAATTATAATTACCTAATAAGCAGTACGTGAAAATAGTAATAGTATGTGAGATGCATTGAAATCGTGATTCTTTTATGTATGGTCACGCTAACCAATGAGATACAACAGATAAGTAGCTCAGATTTATTAAATAAAGAAAACACTTAAATTTTTATATAACTTATATTTTTTTTTATTTCTCGTGACTAGTTTCAATTACAAGGTAATAAAGGTTTGATAATAATTACCTTGTAATTGAAACTAGTCACGAGAAATAAAAAATATAAGTGGTATAAAAAAGTTAAGTGTTTTCTTTATTTAATAATCGAAAATGTCCTACGAAGTAAACGCTTCCAAAATTCAAGCTCAAATTTAATTTATTAATAAGATACTACAAAATTTTATTCTACAATTTATAGTAATATAAATATGAATAGGTTTACAGTATACTACAAAAAATAATTCCACGACTGTAGTTTTGTCTTTTGCAGGTTATTATTAAGTATTGTCTGATATACAAAGATCAAAACTATTGTTGGGTTTGTAATATACTGTAAACAATAAATTGTGGTATAAACATTGTAAATCATTTAATGAATTCCCATACGATAGATATATAAGTGTTTTAATTAATCCTCTGATTATTCAATTAATAAAACACGTTAAAATTTACTTTCTTCACAATTTAAATTGTAAAGAAAGTGAATTCTAACGTATTTTAATAATTGCAATTTCTCTTCACGTAACTCAAATACCAATAATATAAACTTCTAATTATTATTTCCTATTAAAATTACGTACTGTGACTTTATTCCAATCTACATATCTGTTAAAGTTCAATAGTTAAAGTTTCCATCCAAAAAGAAAACAATTTAAATAACGCTAAAATATTTACATTTATTAATACTACTATAATAGCCTAATTTTATATATACAAATAATTAGTCGCTTCACTTTTATATTCGATACATGTTGTATCTCAAGTAATATGAAAATTAACCGTAATTACTAAATAAATACATTGCTAACTCTACTTTACACCGACTACACTTCTTATCTTTTTTTTTTAAACCCTTATAGAAGTGGTGCTACTTTTAGGGCTAAGGGTGAACCCTCTACAGGACCATATAATTACTAACCTAATTAGTGACTACGTCTTACTATATTTTAATGTATTTCAGTCCTAGATCACTAATATTAAACTTACAATTAAAGTTATTACACTTACTAAATATTTTGATTATATGTAATTATATCTAATTTATGTTATCAATTAATTTAATCCTAATTACCTTAAGGCTAACCTTACTATACCTTAAATATTTTATAGAATTATGAAAATAAATGATTTTTTAACACATTAATTAATTATTAAGTCAGTTTAGCAGATAATTAATTTTTTTATAATATTTTAAATTACGCTCTGTTTATTAAATAAATTCAAAACATAAGTTTGAAGCGTTGTTATATCTTTTTGAGTAAAGTTATGTTAATTGTTTTTCGAAGTATTAAAAAATAATTCGTTTTTATTGATTTGATTGATTTTTATGTTAATTTTCTTGATAATTTATGCATTTACAATTTTTTAAATTACTCGCTGCGAATTGCGTAAATCCAAAATCAAAGTTTGAAGCGTTGCTGTAGTCTACGGAGTGAAGTGAGGTCAATTATATTTTGTAGTATTAAAAACGCATTTATTCTTAATACATTTATTAATTTTTGAGTAAATTTTTTTCATAATTTATGATTTTATGATTTTTTAAATTATGCGCGGTTAATTTCATAAATATAAAATCCAAGTTTGAAACGTTGCTATTTTCTGTAGAGGTAAGTTCTGTTGATATTTTTTTAAATATATTAAAGACAAATTAATTCGTAACATCTTTACTGATTTATAAGTTAATTTAATGAATAGTTTTAATTTTTATAATTTTTCAAAATGCGCGTGGCGAATTGCGCAAAATTCGAAATCAAAGTTTAAAGCGCAATAACTTTTATTAAAGTGTTATTATGACAATTATTATTTTTTATATAATACAAATAAATATATTTCTAATATATGTACTCAATTTAAATCAATTTGTTCGGACGAGTTTATTTTTTATAAAATTTTAAATTACGCGCCGCAAATTTCGTAAATTCACTCTCGAAGTTTAAAGCGTTGCTACATTATTTACAGCAAGTTTATGCTTACTATTTTCCATAATTATAAAAATAAATTCATTCTTTACATACTTACTAATTTATAAGTTATTTGAATTAATAATTTTGACTTTTATATATTTTTTAATTGCGCGTTGCGAATTGCGCAAAATTAAAAATCAAAGTTTAAAGCGTAACTACTTTTATTCAAGTAGGATTATGTCAATTATTTTTTTCAAGTAATAAAAATAAATCATTTTTAATACATTCACTTTATTTAAGTCAATTTTTATAGGCGAATTAATTTTTTATAAAGTTTTTAATTACCCGTAACAAATTTCGTAAATTCACTCTCGAAGTTTAAAGCGTCGCCGCATTATTTACAGCAACGTTATGTTTATTATTTTCCATATTGATAAAAATAAATTTATTATTTACATATTTACTGATTTTTACGTTAATATTCTAAATAATTTGTTGTTTTATTACGTTTTGAATAACGAGATGAGAATTGCATAAATGTAATATCAAAGTTCTAAGCGTTGGTATTTTATTTGGGGTGAGGTTATGTTAATTATTCCTTGAAATATTAAAAAAAGAATTAATTTTTAACATTTTTACTAATTTATAAATCAATTAAGTAATTGATTTTTCTCTTAATAATTTTTAGAATTACGAGCTGGAAATTGTGTAAATTCAAAATCAAAGTTTGAAGCGCTGCTGTCGTCTACGGAGTCAAGTAATGTCAACTATATTTTGTAGTAATAAAAATACATTCATTTCCAATAGATTTATTAATTTTTAAGTAAATTTTTTCATTCATTTATGTTTTTATAATTTTTTAAATTATACGCGGCTAATTTCGTAAATATAAAGTTTGAAGTTTGAAGCGTTGCTACTTTGTGTAGAGTGAAGTTATGTTCATTATTTTGTTGATGTATTAAAGATAAATTAATTCTTAATATGCTTACTAATTTATAAGTTCATTTAATTTATAATTTTAATTTTTATAATTTTTATAAGTGCGTCTTGCGAATTGCGCAAAGTTTAAAGTCAAAGTTTGAAGCGTTACCACTTTTATTAAAATGAGATTTTGTCAATTGTTTTTAAAAAATAACAAAAGTAAATATATTTTTATTATATTTACTTAATTTAGGTCAAGTTTTTTGGACGAGTTTATTTTGTTATAAATTTTTAAATTACGCGCCGCAAATTTCGTAAATTTACTCTAGAAGTTTAAAGTGTTGCTTCATTATTTAAAGTAACGTTATGTTTATTACCTTTCACCATAATAAAAATAAATAAATAATTTATATATTTACTAACTTTTAAGTTATTTTTTTAGATATTTTGTTGTTTTATTACGTTTTGAATAACGGGTTAAGAAATGCATAAATGTAATATCAAAATTTTAGGCGTTGGTATTTTATTTCGGGTGAGGTTATGTTAATTATTCTTTCAAATATTAAAAAACGAATTAATTTTTGATATATTTACTAATTTTTAAGTCAATTATGTAATTAATTATTCTCTTAATAATTTTTAGAATTTTTCAAATTCGCGTTGCGAATTACGAAAATTTGAAATCATGGATTGAAGCGATACCACCATTATTCAAATAAGATTATGTCAATTATTTTTTTCAACTAATAAAAATAAATCATTTTTTAATACACTCACTTGACTTAAGTCAATTTTTTTAGGCGAATTAATTTTTTATGAAGTTTTTAATTGCCCGTCGCAAATTTCGTAAATTCACTCTCGTAGTTTTAAGCGTTTCCGCATTATTTATACCAAAGTTATGTTTATTATATTCCATGTTGATAAACATAAATTCATTCTTTACATATTTACTAATTTTTAAGTTTATTTTTATAAATAATTTTGCTTTTATTATGTTTTAAATTACGCGTTGAGAATTGCATAAATACAATATTAAAGTTTGAAGCGTTGGTATTTTCTTTAGGTTGGGGTTATGTTAATTATTGCTTGAAATATTAAAAAAATAATTAATTTTTAACATATTTACTAATTTATAAATCAATTAAGTGATTGATTTTTCTCTTAATAATTTTTAGAATTACGCGCTGCAAATTTGTGTAAATTCAAAATCAAAGTTTGAAGCATTCCTGTTATCTACTGAGTGAAGTGATGTCAGTTATACTTTGTAGTATTAAAAAGGAATTTATTTTTAATACACTTAAAAAATTTTGAGTATTGGTTTTTAACAATTTATGTCTTTATAATATTTAAAATTATTTGCAGTCAATTTCGTAAATATAAAATCTAAGTTTGAAGAGTTTCTACACTCTATAGACTGAAGTTATGTTAATTATTTTTTGCTATATTAAATATATATTAATTCTTAATATACTTACTGATATATAAGTTAATTTATTGTATAATTTTAATTTTTATAATTTTTTAAAATGCGCGTTGCAAATTGCGCAAAATTAAAAATCAAAGTTTAAAGTTTAACTACTTTTATTCAAGTAGGATTATGTCAATATTTTTTTTTTCAAATAATAAAATAAATATAGTTTTAATATATTCAATTAATTTAAGTCAATTTTTTGGACGCATTTATTATTTTATAAATTTTTAAATTACGCGCCGCAAATTTCGGAAATTCACTCTCGAATTTTAAAGCGTCGCCGCATTATTTACAGCAACGTTATGTTTATTATTTTCCATAATGATAAAAATAAATTTATTATTTACATATTTACTGATTTTTACGTTAATATTTTAAATAATTTGTTGTTTTGTCACGTTTTGATTAACGGGTTGAGAATTGCATAAATGTAATATCAAAGTTTTAAGCGTTGGTATTTTATTTAGGGTGATGTTATGTTAATTATTCTTTCAAATATTAAAAAAGCAATTAATTTTTTACATATTTACTAATTTGCAAGTCAATTATGTAATTAATTATTCTCTTAATAATTTTTAGAATTATGCGCTGCAAATTTGTGCAAATAAAAATCAAAGTTTGAAGCGTTACTGTTGTCTACTGAGTGAAGTGATGTCAATTATATTTTACAGTACTAAAAACATATTCATTTTTAATACATTTAAGAATTTTTAAGTAAATATTTTTGATAATTAATGACTTTATTTTTTATTTTAAATTATACGCGGCTAATTTCCTAAATATAAAAACAAAGTTTGAAGCGTTGCTACTTTCTGTAGAATGGAGTTATGTTTATTATTTTGTTGGTGTATTAAAGACTAATTAATTCTTAATATCCTCACTAGTTTATAAGTTAATTTAATTAATAATTTTAATTTTTATAATTTTTTAAAGTGCGCGTTGCGAATTGCGCAAAATATGAAATCAAAGTTTGACGCGTTGTATCATTTTATATAG
The DNA here is from genome assembly GCA_963969525.1 of Ontholestes murinus. Classification (NCBI taxonomy): domain Eukaryota; kingdom Metazoa; phylum Arthropoda; class Insecta; order Coleoptera; family Staphylinidae; genus Ontholestes; species Ontholestes murinus. The sequence continues at coordinate 107,512,011 of OZ018387.1, forward strand.
TTATATTATCCTCATTTGTTGATTAAAATATTAAAAAATCATCAATTTTCAATGCAGAAAATACTTTTAAACATCAATTTCCTAAATAACTAACCGTTTTACAATATTTTAAATTAAGCGCTGCGATTTACGCAAATTGCAAATCAAAGATTAACAACGCTTCAAATATACTTTAAAGTAGAGTTATGTTAATTTTTTATATAGTATCTTAAAAACGAATTATTTTTTAATATAAGTACTAATTTTTATACTAAATTTTTGATTTTATCATTGATTTTTAATAATTATTTTTAATTGCGTGCTGCGAATTGCGTAAATTCAAAATTGAAGTTTGATCTTTTTCCATGTTCTTTAGAGTTACGTTAATTTTTTGTATAAAATATTGAGAATAAATGCTTTTTTAATACATATTCTAAATATTTAGTTAAATTTTGTAATTAATTATTTGTTTATACTTATTTTAACTCACGCGCTGCGAACTACACAAATTTGAAATCAAAGTTTAAAACGTTGTCACATTTTTTAGAATAAAGTTATGCCAATTATTTTTCGGATTATTTAAAAATACTTAATTTTTAAGACTAATATTATTTTTTAAGTAAATTTTTATCAGAGTTTAATTGTTTTATAATGTTTCAAATTACACGCTGAGAATTAGGCAAATTCAAAATTAAAGTTTGATCCGTTGCCACATTCTTCAGAGTAAAGTTGTGTTGATTATTTTCAAAAAATATCAAAAGTTAGTTTATTTTTAACATACATACTAATTTTTGATTCAATTTTTAAAATAACTTACTTGTTTATAAGATTTTAAATTGCGCGCTTCGAATAGTGTAAAATCAAAATTAAAGTTTCAAGAATTGGTACTTTTTTTAGAGTGAGAATATGTTAATTATAACTTTAAATAATTAATATTAGTTAATACTAAAATGTTTCTATTATTTTTTAAATAATTTTCCTATGTAATTTGACTGTTTATCATTTTTTTAAATTACAAGCTTCGAATTACGCAAATTCAAAGTTTTAAGCATCGCCACATTTTTTAGAGTGAAGTTATGTTAATTATTTAATAGAATATTACAAAATTATATATTAGTAACACATGTAGTAGTTTTAAAAAGTAATTTTTTAAAATAATTAATTTTTTATAATTTTTTAAATTACTCGCTGTCAATTACGAAAATACAAAATTGAATTTCAAGGCTATGCGATAGTCTTAAGAGTAAAATTATGTTAATTATTTTGTAGGAATATTAAAATTCATATTATTGTTCAGCATATTTTCTAATTAACGGCCAATTTTCTCAAAAACTAACGTTTTTATAATTTTTTTAACTAAGCGCTGCGAATTATGGAAAATCAAAATCCGAGTTTGAAGCGTTGCCACGTTTTTAAAAGCAAAGATGTATTACTTACTCTTTTGGAATATTAAAAATGTATTTATTTTTAATATATTTAGTAAATTTGAAGTCATATTTTCTAATAATTTAATTTTTTTGAATTTTTTAAATTAAGCGCTGCGATTTACCCAAATTGGAAATCAAAGTTTAAAGCGTTGTTTTATTCCTTAGAGTAAAATTATGTTAATTATTTTGCAGGAATATTAAAATTCATTTGATTGTTTGGCATATTTTCTAATTAACGGCCAATTTACTCAAAAATTAACGTTTTTATAATTTTTTTAATTAAGCGCTGCGAATTATGTAAAATCAAAATCCAAGTTTGAAGCGTTTCCACGATTTTAAAAGCAAAGATGTATTATTTATTTCTTTGTAATATTAAAAATAAATTAATTTTTAACACATTTAGTCATTTTTAAGTTATATTTTTTAATAATTTAATTTTTTATAGGTTTTTAAATTAAGCGCTGCGATTTACCCAAATTGGAAATCAAAGTTTAAAGCGTTGTTTTATTCCTTAGAGTAAAATTATGTTAACTATTTTATGGAATGTTAAACAAAAACTTACTTTTTAATAGATTTGCGAAGTTTTAAATTAATTGTTTATTTAGTTATTTATTTTTTAAGGTTTTAAATCACTCGTTGCGAATGACTCAAAATCGAAATCAATGTTTGAATCGTTGTAACATTCTTTACAGTAAAGTTATGTTAATTATTTCTTCATAATATTAAAAATTGATTATTTTTTAGCATATTTACTAGTTTTTAAGACAATTTTTTTAAACAAATAATTTTTTATGATGATTTTAAATTACACGCTGCGAATTACGAAAATACAAAATTGATTTTCAAAGCTATGCGATAATCTTCAGAGTAATATTATGTTAATTATTTTGTAGGAATATTAAAATTCATTTTATTGTTTAGCATATTTTCTAATTAACGGACAATTTTCTCAAAAATTAACGTTTCTATAATTTTTATAAGTAAGCGTTGCGAATTATGTAAAATCAAAATGCGAGTTTGAAGCGTTGCTACGTTTTTTAATACAAAGTTGTATTAATTATTTTTTTTGAATATTAAACATAAATTCATTTCTAACATATTTAGTCATTTTAAAGTTATATTTTTTAATAATTAGATTTTTTATGGGTTTTTAAATTGAGCGCTGCGATTTACATAATTGGAAATCAAAGTTTGAAGCGTTGTTATATTCCCTAGAGTAAAATTATGTTAACTGTTTAATGGAATGTTAAACAAAAACTTATTTTTTAATAGATTTGCAAAGTTTTAAATCAATTGTTTATTTAGATATTTATTCTTTAAGGTTTTAAATTACTCGTTGCGAATGACGCAAAATCGAAATCAATGTTTGAACCGTTGTAACATTCTTTACAGTAACGTTATGTTAATTATTTCTTCATAATATTAAAAATTGATTATTTTTTAACATATTTACTGGTTTTTAAGACAATTGTTTAAACAAATAATTTTTTTATGATTTTTTAAAGTACGCGCTGCGAATTACGAAAATTGAAAATTGATTTTAAAAGCTATGCGATATTCTTCAGAGTAAAATTATGTTAATTGTTTTGTAGGAATATTAAAATTCATTTTATTGTTTAGCATATTTTCTAATTAACGGCCAAATTTCTTTAAAATTAACTTTTTTATAAAATATTAAATTAAGCGCTGCGAATTATGTAAAATCAAAATCCGAGTTTGAAGCGCTGCCACGTTTTTAATAGCAAAGTTGTGTCAATTATATTTTTTGAATATTAAAAATACACTAATATTTAACATACTTAGTGATTTCGAAGTTACATTTTTTAATATTTGAATTTTTTATAAGTTTTTAAATTAAGCGCTACGATTTATGCAAATTGGAAATCAAAGTTTAAAGCGTTGTTATATTTCTAAGAGTAAAACTATGTTAACTGTTTAATGGAATGTTAAACAAAAACTTATTTTTTAATAGATTTGCAAAGTTTTAAATTAATTGTTTATTTAGTTATTTATTTTTTAAGGTTTTAAATTACTCGTTGCGAATGACGCAAAATCGAAATCAATGTTTGAATCGTTGTAACATTTTTTACAGTAACGTTATAATAATTATTTCTTCATAATATTAAAAATTGATTATTTTTTAGCATATTTACTAGTTTTTAAGACAATTTTTTTAAACAAATAATTTTTTATGGTGATTTTAAATTACACGCTGCGAATTACGAAAATTCAAAATTTATTTTCAAAGCTATGCCCTAGTGCTCTAAATAAAATTATGTTAAGTATTTTGTAAGAATATTAAAAATAATTTTATTGTTTAGTATATTTTCTAATTAAGGGATAATTTTCTCAAAAAATAACGTTTTTATAATGTTTTAAATTAAGCCCTGCGAATTATGTAAAATCAAAATCAGAGATTAAAGCGTCGCCACGTTTTTAATAGCAAAGTTGTGTCAATTATCTTTTTGGAATATTAAAAATACACTAATATTTAACATACTTAGTGATTTTGAAGTAACATTTTTTAATATTTGAATTTTTTATAGGTTTTTAAATTAAGCGCTGCGATTTACGCAAACTGGAAATCAAAGTTTAAAGCGTTGTTATATTCCTTAGAGTAAAACTATGTTAACTGTTTAATGGAATGTTAAACAAAAACTTATTTTTGAATAGATTTGCAAAGTTTTAAATCAATTGTTTATTTAGTTATTAATTTTTTAAGGTTTTAAATTACTCGTTGCGAATTACGCAAAATCGAAATCAATGTTTGAATCGTTGTAACATTCTTTACAGTAACGTTATGTTAATTATTTCTTCATAATATTAAAAATTGATTATTTTTTAGCATATTTACTAGTTTTTAAGACAATTTTTTTAAACAAATAATTTTTTATGATGATTTTAAAGTACGCGCTGCGAATTACGAAAATACAATATTGATATTCAAAGCTATGCGATATTCTTCAGAGTAAAATTATGTTAATTATTTTGTAAGAATATTAAAACTCATTTTATTGTTTAGAATATTTTCTAATTTATAGCCAATATTCTCAAAAAATAACGTTTTTATATTTTTTTAAATTACGCCCTGCGAATTATGTAAAATAAAAATCCGTGTTTAAAGCGTTGTCAAGTTTTAAAAAACAAAGTTGTATTTCTTATTCTTCTGGAATATTAAAAATAAATTAACTTTTAACAAATCTAGTGAATATGAAGTCTAATGTTTTAATAATTTAATTTTTTATAGGTTTTTAAATTAAGCGCTGCGATTTACGCAAACTGGAAATCAAAGTTTGAACCGTTGTTATATTCCTTAGAGTAAAATCATGTTAACCATCTTATAAAGTGTTGAAGAATAACTAATTTTTAATAGATTTACAAAATTTGAAGTCATTTTTTTATTTAGTTATTTATATTTTAAAGATTTAAATTACTAGCTGCGAATGACGCGAAATTGAAATTAATGTTTGAAACGTTTTAACATTCTTTACAGTAACGTTATAATAATTATTCTTCTATAATATTAAGAATTGATTATTTTTTAACATATTTATTAGTTTTTAGGTTTTATTTTTTAAGCAGTTAATTTTTTATAGTTTGTTTTAATTACGAGCTGCGAATTGCGCAATGTCGAAATTAAACATTGAAGCGTTGTTATATTTTTAAAATTAATGCTGTGACAATTATTTCGTGTAATATTAAAAATACATTTAGTTTTAACTAAAACCTATAATTTTTTAATCCATTCTCACTAGAATTTATGTTTTGAATTTATTTAAATCACGCGTGGCGCAATATGTGACTACTGTGTTCTAAATTATTAGTTTATTTTATATTAAACGTATTTATATCAGGTAATATTGTTTTTGTAAGCAGGAGAAGTAAAGAAAATAAAGAATAAAGAATATGTAAAATCGTAATCAATATCTTTAGCATTGTCAAACGCTTCAGATTAAAATTAAGTAATTTTTTTTTTTAAATATCAAAAATACATTAATTTACGACCCATTAATTAATTTTCTTAGTACTATTTTCATTTGCTAACCTCTAAGTGTATGTTAGAAGCATGATCACTTTTTTAATGTCAATATTTTTTTGAAATAATAAAAACAAATCATAACATCTAACTATTTTCTACACTTTACAACTAACACCGACTACACTTCTTACGTTTTTTTTTTAACTTACCCTTTAAGAAGTGGTGCTACTGTTGGGGCCAAGGGTGAGCCCTGTTATATACTCTTACTTATTACTAATAACTTGCCATCATTGCTGAGTGTAAATGTACAGTTTCCTATTCTAAATTTATTTACGATTACAGTCCCACATGTATAGCCGCCTTTTGTTAAAAAGGCTGAAATAATGACATTAAAAATATTTAATGACTAACACGTCATTAAATTTTTTAATGTTAAATCAATACACCATAAGGTAAATAAAGAATTTTATATTACATTTGTATATATATATAGTATAAGTACTTATTAAATGTACAGTTTCCTATTCTAAATTTATTTGCTTTCGCGGTATTGCTGTCTTTTATTCAGGTAAAATTTTTGACCAGTAAACCGTTTAATGACAGAAACGTCATTAAGTTTCCTAAAGTCAAATGAATACACGATAAGGTAAATAAATTTTATATTACATATGTATATAGTTTTATGTAGTTAGTTTAAATGGTAATAATAATATTAATATAGGGACGATAACATGTTTAAAATAATGAATATTCATAACAACACAATATTACAACAACCTCTTGCGATAAAAGGGGGTAAACAAACCATGAAGGTCATTAAATAATTCTATAGGTAGTAAGCTAAGTGGGAAAAAGTTTGGAATATAATGAAAGGTTCAGTTAGGTTAGGTTAGGATTTAATATTTCTGCGAGAATGTTCAAGTACGTGAAGAGTACAATTAATATTAAAAGTTTAAAATATTACCTTCTTCACTGTGAAGAAAGAAAAATTTTAAACTTGTAATATAATGAGTTATTTTAGATTAGGTTATATTAGGATTTATTAGGTTATGTTAGGTTAGGTTATATTAGGTTTTGTTAGGTTATGTTAGGTTATATTAGGTTTTAGTAGGTTATGTTAGGTTAGGTTATATGAGTTAAGATTCAATCAGGTAATTTCAATAAAAGTTTAATTCAATCTAATCAAACTTAATCTAAACTAGTTACAAAAAAAACTCTAAAACAATGTGCAAAATTTAGACAAATTAAAATTTAATCATTTAATGAATTTATTGTATGGAATTCAAAATAGGTTAAAGAAAAGTAATAATGACATTTTAAGGTTTGAACATTTTTATTTGGAAATTTATTTATTTATTTATTTATTTATTTATTTAAGCTTTATCGGTCATGATTATATAAAATACAAATTAACTGAAATATACAAAATTGAAGGAAAATTTAAACCTTTAGTTTTTTAAAAATTTATTTAATAGATGTAAAAGTTAGTAAATTTAATTAGAATGTTAATTAAACCACGGGTTAAGTGAGAATTTAATTCATCATTTAGTAAGTTTATATTAACCTTTGCCAAGATATCAATGAAACTGCTTTTAATCTACGAAATTTTCTAACTTGATTTACACCACATATTCCACCAAGAATTTAATTTTAGAATTCCCTGAAAAACTGCTTTGGAACAGAAATTAAAACATATTTTTTATATAGAAGCTTTCTTAGATAATACTTCTAATTAAAAATTGTAGAATAAATATTCTTTCTTAGAATTTAGCAATTGAAATGAGAGGTAAGCTATGACTGGTAAAAATTGGATTGGTGTTAGGATTTAAATGAAAAAATGTTTGGACCAGGGATAAAAATTAATGGGAAGAATTGTTAAGAAAATATGTTGGATGCTTGAAGCCATAACTTTATCAAATGATAAATAAAACTTCCGTGTGTGATATTAACAAAGTAAGTTTTATTTATGATTTGATAAAGTTCCTGTTAAGAAAATGTTGAGCATTGAGCTGTATTTAAAAAAAAATACATAATGTATCCAAGCAAAAACTAGATTTTTGAAATTGGATAAATATTTTTCAGGAGGAAATCTATAATTCTTAGCTATGAATAAATTAAATTCTCACATAACCCGTGGTCAAATATATATTTATGTTAATTTAAAGTTTAATTAAAACACTTGGTTTTGTCTCCCTGTAGAAACAAAACCATGTGTTTCAATTAATCTTCTAATTAACTTAGTTATAAAAAATACTTTAGAAAAGATTAAATAACAAACATTGGGATTTAGAAGTTTAAGAAAAGTAAAAAATGTACAGGCAAAAAAAACAGGGCCTTTATTAATAAATCTTCAAAACTTTTATGAAGATAGATCGCAAAATTAAAAAATATATACAATGGTTGTAAATATTATGTCAGAAAGATTTGGTTCATTATATTTCTATAAAAATCTCAAGCTTCGTTTAGATAATATATTTAAGTTTAAAGGAAATAGCCAGGAAAACTTTGTTAGCAAATATTGGACCAGAAAAACTTCTTTGAAATTGATTATGCCAGAAAAAATTATGACAGTTTCTAAAAAAAGCTATAATTCTTGTCTATAAAAATTTAAGCATAACTTTAACCAAAAATTTAATAGTTAACATTTGGGTTTCGAAGTTGAAGGGAAGATTTTGTGGAAAACCAATATTCTTATCTATTAGAAACTTCAGAACTTTAATGAACATCCCAAGCTTTGTTGTGTCCTTTCTTCACACTTTATCTCTATGCTTAGATATATAAATTAAGTGTGAAGAAAAGATACAGCGGTGTTATTTATATTGATATTGATATACTCTTTACAAAACCCAATAAAACAAACATTATTCTAAGCTTTAAAAATAACATTACAGTTTATACCTTACTTCACTTATAAATAAGAGAAGTGAGGAATAAATTGTAGTGTTATTTTTATTTTCAAAACACTTCACGTAAACTCAAACCATCAATATTTATTCTAATATTTGTGCACGCTAGAAAAATTTCTTTGAAACTGTTAAATTTTTCTATAAAAATCCAAGTGTCTTTTAGATAATATATTTAAGCAAAAATACTAGTTTAAATGAAACATTTATAAAATTACTTAGCAAATATTGTGCGTAGTAAACTTCTTTGCAATTGATTTTTTGTGAATATTTTTCTTTTGGTTGTTATCATGGAAAAATTAGTTGTTAGTAGAGTTTAGAAGTTTAATATCAATAGCTTTCTCTGAAATTTAAAGAAATCTTGAGAAACAGAAGTTCTACAAAAATGAGTTAACCTAAAGTTTAAATTATTTGTTTATTGTATAATTATAAGAGTAAGTGACTTTGTTTTGAAGTTTTATTTAAATCCCTTTAGTAATTCTCTTAAAAATTGAAGAAACGTATCCAAGCTTATAGTTTTGAACATTTGGAAAACTTGGGAAGAAGCTGTAAAATACCGCTTGTGAAAATTTTCATTTCTGTAGTTTTCTTTAACAGATAGAAGATTTATTTCAAAGTTTGATGACAAAAACACGAAGGGTTTTTCCGAAATTCAAAGAAAACTTTTTTTTTTTGAAAGTTTTAGTTATCAAAATTGCTAATGATAAATTTTATTTTTGGATATTATAGAAAGAAAATGAGTAAATATTGGTTTAAATATTAAAAATCCAAAGGGTTTTTCTGCAATTTTAGTTTATTTTCAACATTAAACATGTTATATGTGGAAATTCTGCAAAATCCATTAAAGTAAAATTGTCGTTTTTTATTTACTTAATAGATTTCAAGAGTTTTATGTGGAAATTCTGTAAAAACATTCTTTGAAGTTTAATTTAAATCTTGTCAATAGTTTTCTCTAAAATTAAAGGAATTTATGAAAATTATATTTTATAAGCCTTGGAAAATTTAAAGAAACTTAAGAAAAGTGAGAACTGACAGTGAAAAATTTTATTTTTAATTTTCAAAATAGGAAAAAAGTGTTTTTAATAATGTTCTTAAATATAATGTCAATAACTTGCAGGGTTTTCGAGAAATTTGGAGAAAACTTCAGAAAGGGATTTTTTAAAGGTTTTTAACTTTTTATGTAAAAAAATTGCAAAAACTAGTAATACTTTAACTTATACTTTTAGTTTTTTATTCATTTAGTATATATAAGAGTTAGTAACTTTGTGTTAAAATTTTATTTTAATATTTGTAGCAGTTTTTCTAGAAATTAAAAAAAAAAAACGTATCAAAATTTTTAAGAAAATTTAAGATGTAGTTGTAAGAAAACAACTACTGATAATTTTGTTTTTTTTTTGTTCCTATAATAGAGAGAGGAGTTATTACTAATGTTTTGGAGTTTTCTTTAAATTTGCAAAAAATCCAGTCAGAGATATTTTCAAGGTTCTATTTATTAACGTTTTTTTTTTTATGTAGAAATTCTGTAAAAACTTGTAAACTTAAAATTTTAGTTTGTTATTTATTTAATAGATGTAAGAGTAACCTTTTTTTAGAAAGTTTTATTAAAGACTCCTTTTTTTTTCTAAAAATCAAATATATTTATTAAGTTTGAAGGTTAAATATAAAAAGTATAAATTTTTAATTTTTATGTAGCTAGAAAAGTTTTTAATAACGTTTTGAAGTTTAATGTTAATAACTTAAAGCGTTTACTTGAAATTTGAAAAAGAAAACTGTTTTAAAGGTTTTAATATTTAACATTTTTATGTAGAAATTTTGCATGATTGAGTGAACATTAACTTTTAGTTTTTTATTATTTTATAGATATAAAAGTTACTTAAAATTCATATATTATTTTGCTTAAGTAGTTTTCTTAAAAATTAAAGAAATTAATCAAAAATAGAAGTTATGAAAGTTTGGAAAAATTAAGAGAAACTTGTAACAAACTCGCTCTTGATAACTTTTAGTATTTAAAGGAGTTTTTAATAACGTTCTAAAATTTAATGCCAATCAAAGGGTTTTTCTGAAATTTGAAAAAAACTCGAAAATTAGATTTTTTAAGGTTTTAATTTTGAATATTTTTATAATGAACTTCTTCAAAAAAAGGAAACAGTTGATATACTAGAGTTAATTGATATTTTCATTCTAAATTCAAAAGATTTATCTAAAATTTTTTAGTATTCTTCATTAATTTCTCAATTACAATTCATAAATGATAATTAACAAATAGCAGTTGACAAATGATAGTTAACAAATCACAGTTAATAAATGGAATTTAATAAATGACGATTGACAAATGATAGTTAACCAATTAAAATTGACAAAAGAAAGTTTCAATGTTATGGTTGACAGATGATGATTGGAATTTTCATTGCAAATTGCAAAAATGTTCTTTAAAGTTTCTAATATTCTTCAGCAACTTCTCAGATGACAGATGTCAGTTTATAAATGCCAACTAACAAATGACAATTGACAAATGACATTTAACATATTATAATTGGTAGATTTAAGTTTGTAATATTCTTCAACGATATTTGAGAAGATAGATGATAGTTTACAAATGACAATTAACAATTGGCAGTTGCCAAATGACAGTAAATAAATAATAATTGACAAATGACACATGATATATTACAGTTGACAGACGATGATTCGAATTTTTCTTTTAATTTTCTAGTATACTTCAGTAATTTCCCAAATAGTAGGTCACAAATGACAATTGACAAGTAGCATTTGCCAAATGATAGTTAACAAACGAAAGTTAGGAAATGGCGACAGTTGACAACTGAGAGTTAACAAATTATAATTGACAAATGACAGTTCATATATTACAGTTGACAGACAATGATTACAATTTTTATTTCAAATTACAATTTTTTTTGTCAAGTTTCTTTTATTCTTCATATATATCTTAGATATCAGATGGCCGTTGAGAAACGGCAGTTGACAAATTACAGTTACTAAATGATAAATGACAAATGACTGTTGGCATATTGAAGTTGACAGATGATTATTGGAATTTCACTCTAAATTGCAAAAATTTTCTTTCAAGACGACAGTTGACAAATTACAAATAACAAATATTAACTTTTCACGTATTAAAACAATACAATAATTAACAGTTGACATATTAAAAAGTTTCTAGTATTCTTTAGTAATTTCTCGGATGTTACATGACAGTTAACAAATCAAAATTGATAAATGGCAGTTGACAAATGACAGTTGATAATTGATTATTCACAAATGACCGATTATAAATAACAGTTAACAAATATTAACTGACAAATGACAATTGACATATTACAGTTGATAGATTGGAATTTTCAATCGATATTGCAACATTTTTTTTGTAGTTTCTAGAATTCTTCAGCAATTTCAAAAATTGCAGGTGATTTGTTAGGGAAAATTGACAAATGCCAGTTGATATGTTATAGTTGACAGAAAAACATGAAACGTTAGAAATCTAAACAGGGCAGAACTCTCAGAGGAATTCAAAATGCTACCACCAGCTGGTAGAGTAGGATGAGCGAATAATGTATCGAAAAACGCCCAAAAATTGCTCAAAATATGGAACTGTAAGCTAATTCGAGGAAAAGCATCCAGGAGGTCAGGGCCCAATTTGGAGTGTAATGCCATCGAAGAAAAAAGGAGATAGATAATTTATTATTGAAGGTAATGTCAATTATCCAAAGGATTTTGCTGAAATTTGAAAAAATCTTAAAAATAAGAGTTATGAATATGTTTATGATTATGATTATGATTATTTATTCTTTATCATACTTGTTGTTAATAATGTATGAAGAGTTGTTAATAAGGTTATAAAGTTTTATAATAATTACTCAAAGAATCTTCCTAAAAATTGATGTTAAATTTTTTTTATGACAATTCTATAAAAACCAGTAAACTAAAATTTTTAATTAATTAATCTATTTAATACATATGACAGTTTGTAACTCCTTTAAATAGTTTTATATAAATTCCTTCAGCAGTTTTTCCAAAAAGTAAATAAATCTAAAAAAGTAAATAGTTTTGAAAGTTTGGAAAATTTAATTAATTTATACATTGTTGATAATAATTTATTTTGTATTTTTATAATAGAAATGAGAGTTGTTAACAAGAGTTTAAAGATACATGCCAGTAACCTAAATTTCTTCATGAAATTTGAAGAAAACTCGAGGTAGAATAAAAAAAAATCATATTAAAATTTTTTATGTAGATTTTATGAAATAATCAGATAATCTAATCTTTTCGATTATTATTTGTCTAATAGATATAAGAGTTAGTAATTAAAGTTTCATTCATTAATTCATGTTATTAAGAGTTTCCCTAAAAATTAATTAAATATATGGAGGCAAAGAGTTTTGATGGTTTGGAAAATATAAGAAGAAAATTGTAAGTATTTTTTTTTTAATTTCGTTGGCTTTTAAAATAAAAAGAAGTATTTTCTTTTTAATTTTTATAACAGATACAAGACTTATTAAAATAACGTTTTGGAGTGTATTATCAATAACTTAAAGGGTTTTCCTGAAGATTGAAAAACAAAACGTTATTAGGGTTTTTATTTTATTAATTCGGTTATTAAAAATACTTTCTAGTTTCATTTTAATAACTCAATAATTTTAAAAAGAAAATTAATAAAATTCATGTTCTTAATTTTCGTTAATATTGTAAGTTTATGTGCATTAGTTTTATTATTATTAAATTTTAGTACAAATCGTTTTAAATGTTTTTCTTAAAAATTATGTCTGAAATTTCAGATAAAAGTTTGAGGATTTTTTTTTGCAATTATTAATTATTCTTTGAAGTTTAGTTTTGAATTTCTTAAGAGGTTTTCTGAAATTATTATTTTCGTGCATTTAATAGCTAAAATTGTAATTAAAATTGTCTAATAATAATAATTTTTTGAAAATCTCGTTTTTGTAATGTTTTAAAAATTCATACTGAAAATTATATAGAGAAAATTATAATTGTGTTTCTATAAAACAACATAAAAGCAATAAATTGTGCAACAATAAATTTAGGAAAAATTATGAACCAAAAAATAACGAATTGAAAAAAATCGAGAAAGAGGCTTTAGTTTAAATATATTTATATAGAAATTCTATGAAAAATAGTAAATTTGAACTTTTAATTTCTATTGATTTTATAGATATAAGAGTTATTAACTTTGCTTTAAAGTTTTATGAAAATTTGTTGAGTAATTTTCTTAAAAATCTATTGAAGTAAATAGTGTTTTAGTTTTAGAAAATTTAACTTAAATTCTTAAAATAACAATAAATGTTACTTTTTGGTTTTGCCATAAGAAGAAGAGTTTTTAATGTCCTAAAGTTCTATGATAATTACTGAAAGGCTTTTCTTTAAAAAAAAACTCCAAAGTGCGATTTTTTAAACATTTAAATTTGAACATATTAATGAGGAAGTTCTGTAAAAACATTAAACTTTACTTTTTAGTTTTTTATTTATTTTATAGTTATTGGAGTAATAATTTTTAAAACATTAATTTAAATCTGTTTAACAGTTTTCTCAGAAATTAAATAAATTTCTCAATGTAAAATTTTTGAAAATTGTAAAATTTAAGAGGAGCTTGTTAGAAGAACCGACATTTAAAAAAAAAATATTTTTGCTATAGGAAAAAACGTGTTTTAAATAATGATCTGAAAGATAATGTCAATAACTTATAAAAAAAAATCTAGAAATTTGAAGAAAAATTCAGAAAGAGATTTTTTAAAGGTTTTTAACTTTTTATCTGAAAAATCTATAAAAATCAGTAAACTCATAATTTTTAGTTTTTTATTCATTTAATAGATATAAGAGTTAGTAACTTTGTGTTAAATTTGTATTCAAATGCGATTTTCTAAAAGTTACATACATTTACTTTATTTAATAAAGTTAATAGTACTTTTTGTTTTTGAACACATATTGATTACCACCTAGTAACGTTCACAACCATCATGAAGTTTTTGTTTTTGGTTTTTATAATAGAAAAAGTTTAATGTTAATAATTCATAGAGGTTTTCCAAAATTTAATTAATTGCTGAAATGTTAATTTAAATAAAACACTTTATAAAGTGTGATATCAACGAATGAAAGTGTTTTATTTAAACTAAAATTTAAAGAAACGTCAGATAGAGATATTCTTAAAAGTGAAAATTAATTTAAAGCTGCTGATGATAAATCAAAAATAAATAAATTTTGTAGGCATTTATTAGGTCAAACTTTAATCAACTAGTTTTGTAGTTTGAAATTGATTACTTAAAGGATTTTTCGTGAAAATAAGACACATTTAAAAACGAGTTTTCATGCAGGTTTTACTAATTTTAATCAAAAATTATAAAACAATTGATGTTTCTTAGTTTTCTGTAATATTCAATAAATACATTACTTAGTTATAATGCTTTTTAATTTGAATATAATTTCTACAAAGGTTTCTTTAATACTTAAAAATATTAATTGGAAGAAATCAGTTTAGCAGCCTGAAAATGTAAGCAAGAAAATAGGAATTATCTGAGTTGTTTTTTTATTGATTGGTAGTGGGGTTTAATTGTGGATTTGTGAACGAAGAAGATGTCTAGGTATTAATAGTAGAATTATGGTGGAATAAGTGTATTGTTAATTTGAATTGATGAGGAATTTTGGGGATATTCTGTGGAATGGAGGAATATTCTTGGGAGATTTTAAAGGATAAATATATATACGCCATTTATTAGGTCATTAGGGAAGTGAATTAATTGTGTCTTGTGATGATTTGATAGCAAGTGAAAGGGATTAAACATTATGGGATCAGGATCGCTTCGATAAAAAAAATTTTCAAAAGCAAATAATAGCAGTTTTCTTAGCTCCAAGTTCCAGGCTGTTAAAATTATTTCTTTCAATAGATTTCTCTAAAAATTGGAGAAATCTATTGAAAGAAATCATTTTAACAGCCTTGAAATTTGAACGAAACATTTGGGATACATTATAAAAACAATGAAAAAATAAGTTATCAGCTAATACAGTACGTAAAAATGTTCTTAATGATGTTCTGAAGTTACTCTTTTATGAAAAATTACACCAAGACTAACACTATTTAAAGTTTTAAACATTATAACATTTTTAAGTGGAAATCCTGTAAAAACCTAGAAAGATAAACTTGATTTTTTGATTTATTTAGTAATAATAAATAAGTTTCGAAGAATTTTCATAATGCAGTTTTTTTGTGTGGAAATTCTACAAAATCCCACGAAGATAAACTTAGATGTAAGAAATAGTAATAATGCAAAAGAGTTTTATCTAAATTTTATTCAACTCTTTATCTAAAAAAACTGAGGAAATTTAAAGTTTTAAAGGTTTGAAAATTTGGGATAAATTTGTTGGAAAACTATTGAAGATAAATTACAATTTGTTTACTTGTTTAATATATACAAATAATGTTAAGTAATTAGATGATTAATTAAAAAACTTGGTTTTGTTTGTTTCTAGGAGAATAATAAAAATAGTGAAACAAAACCAAGTGTTTTAATTAATCCTCTAATTAACATAAACATGTTTCACCACGATATATTTTATTTCGATTATAATTATTGAAACAATTACTTATTTGAAAAAAAGTGTTCTTAGTTGGAGTAGATTTAAAATCAATTCTTTTAAATAATTTCGAAATGAAATTCTAGAAAAATCATCAATAATAGATTTCAAATTGTTGAATTGTTCAATAGACAGAAGAGATTTTTATAATGTTCTGAAATTAAAGGCTTCATGAATTTTTCTATCGACTGAAAAAATGCTTAAATCATTTTATTTATTAATTAAATAAAATATAAATTTAATGTAAACAGTTTTAAAACTTTTTTCATTAAAACAAATATGTTTAGCTATTTAAAAATTTTAAATGGAAATTCAGGTAAAATTTCAAATTATAATTTAAGTATTAGGTAGATTAGGCTGTTTCTTGGTAAAATTTTTAAGCTTTATTTTTTGATTTATTTAGGATTACATAAGTTTCGATAGAATTTTTATATTACAGTTTTTTGTGGAAATTCTACAAAATCCTATAAAAATAAACTTAGATGTAAGAAATAGTAATAATGCAAAAGAGTTTTATATAAATTTTATTTAACTCTTTACCTAAAAAATAAAGAAATATAAGGTTTTAAAGGTTTGAAAATTTGGGATGAATTTGTTGGAAAACTATTGAATATAAATTACAATTTGTTTACTTGTTTAATAGATAAAAAAATAATGTCAAGTAATTAGAGGTTTAATTAAAAAACTTGGTTTTGTTTGTTTCTAGGAGAATAATAAAAAATAGTGAAACAAAACTAAGTGTTTTAATTAATCCTCTAATGTTTCACCACGATATTGTCAAGTTTTATATTTTATTTCGATTATAATTATTGAAACAATTAATATTTGAACAAAAAAGTGTTCTTAGTTGGAGAAGATTTAAAATAAATTCTTTTAAATAATTTGGAAATGAAATTCTAGAAAAATCATCAATAATATATTTCAAATTGTTGAATTGTTCAATAGATTTTTATAATGTTCTGAAATTAATGGGCAAAGGCTTCATGAGTTTTTCTATCGACTGAAAAAATGCTTAAATCATTTTATTTATTAATTAAATAAAATATAAATTTAATGTAAACAGTTTTAAAACAAATATGTTTAGCTATTTAAAAATTTTAAATGGAAATTTAAGTATTAGGCTGTTTCTTGGTAACATTTTAGAACCTTTTCTCTAGATTTTATCATTTTGAAGCGAAAATTCTAGAAAACCCCATAAAAATAACAACAAAGTTTTTATTTTGTTTGGTGTAGTAATATTTCACTTGAGTTTTACATAAATTTCTTCGCTGGTTTCTCTTAAAAATTAAGAAAAAGTATCAAAATAAAAAATTTCACCAAGTAAAAGCCTCATCAATCCAATATCAAAATAAAAAGTTGCGGAACTTTAAAAATGTAATAGATTTGTTTAGATTAATCCACTTACTGTATTCCATGGTTTTATTAACAGTTTTTTTGTTACATAAGTTTAGAATTTGACAATTTATTTTCAAAGGAGATTATAAAATTTAGGATGCAATTTTAGGAAAACTATTTAAGTTTTATATAATTTGTTTTAATAGGTTTCCTAAAAATTAGGGAACATTTAAAAATAATAAGCTTAAAAGGTCTAAAAATTTGAGTTAAACAGTTTTAATCTAAGTTATTTAATTGGTTTTTGTACACAATGAGAAAATATATTGAAATAATAATAAGTTTCAAAGGTTTTAAACTTTTAGATAAAATTATTGAAAAAATATAGAAAAGAAATCATAATTTATTTACTTATATAATATATTAATAATGCTATTAATAATGCGATGAAGTTTTATGTTAATCACTCAAAGGGTTCTCTTAAAAATCAAAAAAACCCTAAGGTTTCTTTTATATTACAATAAAAATGCAGAGAAATATTAATTATTTATGTAAATAAATTAATTAATTCATTGTGGATTAAAACAATTTGCTATTTCCTTCATTCATTGAGTTTTATTTAAATTAATGCAAAGGTTTTCCTAAAAATTGAAGAAATGTATCAAAATAATAAGCTTTAAAGGTTTAAAAAAGGTAATTAAAACACTTTAACTTTGTTTTACCACAAAAAATATTTATTGCTGTGACTATAGTTTCGAACATTCACTGTTCATTATCAAACATAAAGTGGCAGCAATAAATATTTTTTGTGGTAAAACAAAGTTAAAGTGTTTTAATTATCTTATTAAAATGTACCACCAAGTTAACGCCGACAACATTCAAGTTTAAAAAAGGTTTTTCCTAAAAACTAAAAGATATTTAGTAGTAGTCAAAATCAAAATAATAAGTTTTAAAGATTTTAAAATTAACGATGAAATTGTAGGAGAACTATTAAAGATGAATTGTAATGTATTTACTTGTTAAATATGTAAAAATGCTGCTAAAGTTTCATGGTTTAAGATTCTTATATATTCATTCCAATTATTATTTATTATAAAAATTACTTATTTAAATTCGTAAAATATTTATTTGTCCGTCATAAAAATATTCCGTTTTAATTCCGTAAATTGAAGTAATTTAATAAATATTTCTTTATATAAAAAAGCTTGTAGAGATATCAAATAAACATAAAATCAATGTGGATAAAGTAAAATAAATCAAACACCTTTTATATTCTTGTAGAAAATTAATTAAGTGATAATTTAAACTTATGAAATTATTATTAAATAAAACAAACTTAATAGTCTTAAAATTTAAGTAAATAAAGGTTTATTATATATTTCATTCACATTTCATTTATAATAAGTGAAGTAAGGGATTTTATTTTGTTCATCTTAATACATTTCATATGTTTAAATGATTGAATAAAGTAATTTATATTTATTTTAAAATAAAAATTATTTCATGAATGATTTTCTCATTTACCTCGTGGTGAAACATTGTGGAATAATAGGTAATTCATTAAAAACACTTGGTTTGTTTCACTAAATTTAGTGAAACAAAAGTGTTTCTAATTAATTACCTATTAAAAATTATTTGTTTTGTTTCACAGATTATTTATTATTTCCTCTTCGACAATAAATTATTATTAAGAAGTGAAACAAACCGACTGATTTATTATTGACTAAATTTCGAGTTTAGTAATGTGAAATATGATGATGAACGAAATAGAATTCCTTACTTCACTTATTCCCTTAAATAAGTGAAGTAAGGAATTTTATTTCGTTCATCATAATTTATTATTGGTTTGTTTCTTAAATTACGCGAGGAGAAATATTGAATGAAATAATATAAGTATATTTTTATGAGCTACATGAACATATTTACATACCTTACCTGTCAATTTTTGACTTTTTGTATTTTGTCAGTTAGCTATTGACAATGAGCACCTAAAAATATACTGTAAACAAAGTCAACTGAAATGTGTATTATTTTATATGAAATTATTCAAGTGTATTTTAGTTTAAACTAAGGTAGTTAAAAATGGTAATTAATTATACAAAAACTAGTTTTAATTTATTATTTTTTATCATTTCTAAAATTGTAAATTAATTAAGTAATTAATTTTATGTAAAGTTTTAATTTGTTATTTTGTGGTAGGATGTTGATTTCTAAAAAGGATCAAATCTAAACTAAGAAGGATCAAATCAGTTTCCATCACGATTAAAAATATACCTGCGTACCAATTTTAATTTTAATCTTTTTATTATTATACTCTCTGTAGTTTACAAACAATGTCATTCATTCATAAATAATCAGTTGGAAATCATCACACCTAATAATCTCCTCGTTTAATTAATCACTAATTAATTAATTTAAATCGATAGAACATGCAGACCCCATCGTGGCCTCGAGATGAAATCAGTAGTGTATACAGATAAAATCACATCACAAAAATATATATATGTATGTATGTATCATGATTTTCTTACAATTTTTTTAATTTTTGAATTCATTCGTCGAGAAAACATAAACATATACATGCATAGGAATTTTCATTGCGTGGGATCGATGATAATTTTGTTTGTGTTTTTTTTTTTTCAAAGGGCTTAATTATTTTCCCACGGATGTTAGGGGGTTGACAAGAAACTCACGGTCTATCCACGTAATGACTATTCCGGTGGCATAATTTTTTTTGTTTCATTAATTCGTAGAGGGCTCACTCCCAACGGTTAAGGAACTCTCCATCGAGTCGTTATTTTAGACATTCGGCTTTGCTAAACACTAACAAATCAATTTTTTTTTTTTTTGATTCACACTTAATGCAGTTTGTTTTGTGTTGAAGGGAGGGTTTTTATTATTATGTTTTTTTTTTCTTAAAGAGGGGTGTTTGGTATTTGAGTCCAAGTTACAATAGAGGTTTCCTAGTTAGTTAATTTAAACTGATGCGATATGAAGAAATGGGTTATTTTTTTGGTCGCGGTTTTTTACTCTCGCACGAACACGAATTCGTTATAGTGGTTCCAACGGTTTTCCTCGGCGTCGACTCCGGGCTTGAGTTCGGCGGCGCTTCCTGCCGTTCCTGATCCGCAGCTTCCTACCAATTTGAAGCCCTGTTCTTGGAGCATGTCGAAGGCCTGCTCGAGGAAGGAGTGTTTAAGGAAGAATCTGGAGGTGTAGCGCTCGGCAAGGCCGTGGTCGGGGTCGCGGCTCTCGTTGAGGGTCTCGCCGAAGACGTCGCGCATGAGGGAGACGCGTCCGCACACCAGGATCCTGGAGAGTTTGCGGAACTTCACGTCCGCAAGGCCGTCCTTGCCGAACTGGAAGCTGCCGCGGTATCCGACGGTGATGCATCCGGGTACTCTGGACCTGGACGTGTCGGAGATGAGCTCGACGAGGCCGGGTAGGCCGTACTTCTCGGCCTCCCTGCGGAGCCGCTCGCGTTCGCGGAAGCACTCCGGTAGGGTTAGGTTGCCGTCGCGCAGGAAGTCCAACACGTAGCGGAAGAGCACGCCATCCCTGTCGATAAAGTACCTTCCCTTAGAATCCTTGGCGACGGTCTCTCTTCCGGTGAAGATCGCCGCCAGAAGGGAATCCGGCTGATTGGTGAGGGTCTCCAAAGATGCGGTGTAAGTCACTCCACCGACGTTGAGTTCCACGACGGGGGGAAAGCCCGACATATCTCTTAGCCTGCGTGGCCTACACTGGAGCCCTAGACTCAGCGGGACTGATATTACACCCCCACCCTCCACAACATCCAACTCCAGTCAGTCACTATCCCCACGAAATCCCCCACCATCACACACTAACACCGTAACACCCTTTCACCCTCTTCACGTATAACCATCCGATTAATTACCCAATCAATCATCACACGTTTATATTAAAAAATAAATAATAATCCTTCCAGCACTCAACTATAAACTGCACACGCAATTCCGCCTCTCGCCCAAGAATTTCCAACTGATGCCAACAACGTGCACTCATCTGATCAATACCAACATCTCTACTCCAAAGCGTGCGCAGCCGCTCTTCCCAAAATGCACTATAAATAACCTGTAACTCGTTCTGGCCGCTCCATCCTCAAAACTCACTTCTCCCGGAAAAGTGGGACCACCTTACATTTCATTTCATTCCATCTCACATTATTTATAATTTTAAGAAAATCGATCATTATCTAATCACCCCATTAGTCTAAATTATTACACAAATATAGGTCGTGAAATAAAGCAATAATATTTACTAGAAAATGCATTCAAAATTAAATCAATATTTACTTAATCTTTACATTTATTTTTACTCCATAGAAATTTTTTATAGTTCTAGTAAAATCATATCTTTAACAGAAATTAAATTAAAAACTTGAGTTTAAGAAATTATTAAATACATTAAGTATTTCCAAAAATTCTAAATAAATAATCTAAACCTAAAATTTACAATAATAGATATACTAATGATAATTGCATTTTGGAATACTGTAAAGTAATAATAATATAAATAATAAAATTATAAACAAGAACCACATTTTAAGTTTGCATTAATTTATTTAAAGAAATTTTATAATGATTTTATTTCTGATTTAACTGACTTAATTTAACTTGAAACAAATGGTGATGTGGCCATCATAGTACTTTCCCTACATTTTTCTCGAAAACTATGAAGTTTATACATAAAAGTTATTCTTAATAATTAGTTCAATTTTAGATTGTTTACAATTACTTGTTACATAAATTTACTGTTTATCGTATAGTTGTTAGCAATATGCCGAAAATGTCAACTGCTTTTATACTTCATTTCACGTTTTCGAAATTTTGAAATCTTTTCACAAGTACGACTGTAATCAGAAACGATTATCCCAAACACTGTAACTGGAAAGATTCTAATGTTACCAAAATTTGAAAGTTTGAGTGTGTTTTTGGTTAATTTAGTAAGTTTCAAGTCGATGACAATAGTTTTTATATGTCATTCACGTCTTCAAAGATTTTAGAATTTTTTTCACAGATAAGGCTGCAATCGCAAGCGATTATCTCAAAAATCGTAACTGAAGCGATTTTAATATGTATTACTAAAATTTAAATTTTGAGTATGTGTTTGTTCGATTTAAAAAATGTCAAGTTGATGACAAATGTTTTTATTATTATTTTACGCCGTTGAATTATTCAGAAAATTTCCTAAAACTAAGACTATTATCACACTATTATCCCAAAAAAACTGTAACAACAATTAGATTTTTAAATTTTTTTTACAGTTCCGCGCGAACAATAGCAGAGTGAACACGTGTGTGCATCTCCAATAGTGATCCGGACATTGTGAGCGATATCTATAGTTAATTAATACTTATTTCTATAAACCATTATTATCATTTAACATTGGTTTAATAATTACTTTCAGTAATAGAGAGTTTAAAAATACGCACGGCGCTTATGCGCCGGTATTTATGATTTTTATTTTTACTTCGGTCCGAAATGACGGACACGAGGGATCTTAACTACACATCACAAAAACCATTAGGAAACCTTAATCCCTTAACTAATTTAATTAGAGCATTAGGTACTAAAGTTACTAATAACAATGATAATGAAGATAAAGAGATGGATTGTTGCAACAATTCTATAAATAGCCCAGAAACCGCAGGTAAAAACAATCAATCCAATGTCAAGCGCAGTGATTATACTATCAAATATAAAAATAATATTTCGTACGGGTCGTATGTAGTTTATGTTGAACATAAAGACAAAAATTTAAGCAATTTACATCCTCTTAAATTAGGTTCAATTTTGTATCATAATAATGAATATAAAAATCATATTGTAGAAATTGCTCGCGTAGGGAAAAACCGCGTCAAGGTAGTTTTAACTGACGCCGCGGCTGCAAATAAATTAGTTGAAGATAATATATTTGCCGTTAATAATATGATTGCATATATTCCTCGTCATATGACTGAGAAAAAAGGATTGATTCGATTTGTAGATACAAATTTTGATGAAAATTATATATTCAATAATATTGAATCGAACATTGAAGTTTTAAATGTTCATCGTTTTACTGAAGGTGTTAAATACATTCCGCGCCAAACAATATTGCTTACATTTGCAGGATTAAAATTACCCACTAGCGTGAAAATTAATTATGTAAATTTCCCGGTTGAAATATATATACAACCAGTGATCCAATGCTACAAATGTTTACGCTATGGACACACGAGTAGGCAATGTAATTGTAGTATAGAAGTTTGTAAAAACTGCGCCTTACCTCATGAAGATAATTGTGCACAAACTAAGCCATATTGTATTAATTGTAAAACGGACGCACATAATTCAACAAGTAAAGATTGTCCTACCTACATTTTGCAAACAAAAATTAAAAAAATGATGGCCGAAACTAATCTATCATTTAAAGAGTGTGAACAAATATCAAAGAACCCGGCAGCTTTCAATAATATTGTATCAAATAATCGTTTTTATGTTCTGTCCAATACGTCAGACTTCCCTAATATTTCTGTACCAACTAATCACAATACAAATATTCCCTCTAATATAAATAATAAACAAAGTGGTGTACGGGAATATCGAAGAATTTTCCCTAAACAAAATGAAATGAAACAAAGATCAAACTCCCCAAATAAATCAAATGTAAAGAAAAAACGTAAAAGTGATAGTAATAGTACCTCTCCATCGACTTCCATACTCCCTAATCCATACAGAGAATTACTGAAACATAAACGCGAACTTGTAGAAAGCATCTCAACCGTAGTTAAGTCTATTCTGGAAAATCCGCAAGTAACACAAAAACAAGATTTCGAGAGTGACTTGGAATTAAATATTGAGCATCTTATTTCACACTTAATAAATAATCATAACTCAAATGAAACAGATGAAAATTATGCAATGGAATGCCAGATCTATAATAGCGAATAAGCTTATAGTAAGTCAATTTCTCAGCAATACCAACATTGATATCGCTATGATATCAGAAACATGGTTAAAACCAAGCACTAGTTTTTCAATTAATGGATATAGCACAATAAGGAAAGATCGTTATGATGGTAAAGGGGGAGTCATGATAATTATCCGCAACACAATTGTTTTCAAAGAGTGGCACATAGACACCAATTCCAATAATGGAATTGAATGTTGTGGTATCACAGTTACTATAAATAAAAACCCAGTTAATTTGTTAGCAATATATGAACCCCCTCATATAACGACAACAGTTACAGATTGGAGCAATTTACTGCTACCAGCCAGTCAATCCTGCATTATAGCTGGTGACTTTAACGCACAACATGCACTATGGGGGTCACTATACAACAACAACGAAGGTGTTGCCTTGCAGATGCCATAAATAATTTATATTTAACAGTACTGAACACAGGAGAAGGCACTCGCCTTGTTTCACCAGGTCAACGTAAATCTGTAGTAGATATAACCATATCGTCTGCACCTATCTCTACTAATATAGAATGGGAGATACTAGAAGATACACTAGGCTCAGATCACTTTCCTATAATAATAACTGTAAATGGTGAGGTTAATAGACAATTCAGAAGAAAAACAACAATAAGATGGCAAACGAACAGAGCAGACTGGTGCGAATACTCTAATACTATACAACGAACCATGGAAAGTATTCATGATAGCCCTTGTGGACCGTATTTTCTAACAACAGCGATAGAACAGAGCGCAAACCAACATATTCCACAAATAAAGCACTGCAAGTTTAATAAGAAACCTCCCTGGTGGAATGAAAATTGCAAGGCAGCCTTAAATAAACGAAGATCTGCTTTAAAAGATTATAAAACAAACTCAAATTATGATAATTTTATGGAGGCAAAGAAAGCAGCAGCAGAGGCAAAAAAAATGTATAAACGAAGTGCAAGGCAATCTTGGATTAATTTTTGTTGTAATTTGAATAAAAATACACCTATAAAAAAAGTTTGGAAGGAAGTTAGAAAAATATCTGGAAAAAACACAGACACTTCAATCATCCCATCCCATATTCCTTATTCCTTTCTTGAAAATATTGTCCCACTATCGGTTCCATTGCGGTTTCCTCCATTTACAGAACCTCATTCCCACCATTTTCTAACAACTCCATTTAATATAACCGAGTTACAAATATCCATTAAAAATGCCCCAAACACTGCCCCTGGAATAGACGGAATAACATATGATATGCTCAGACAACTACCAGAGAATGCCAAAAAATACCTCCTCAATATTTATAACAACTGGTGGAATAATATGACTTACTATAAAGAATTTAAGAAGGTAGTAGCAATTCCTATTCTTAAACCAGGACAGAAGAAAGAAGAAGTCTCATCGTAGAGACCCATATCCCTACTAACGTGTATAGCTAAAGTGTTCGAGCGGATGATAAAACGAAGACTAGAATGGTGGTTGGAACATCATAATAAATTACCTATACGGCAATATGGTTTCCGACACAATACCGGAACCCTCGATGCCATTAATGACCTTGTTACTAACATCCAGAATACTCTTTCGAAAAACTTATACCATCCCTGCATATTTATCGACTTGAAAGGGGCATATGATAGTATGGATCTAAACATACTTCGAAATAAAATTACAAACCTAGGAATACCTGATAAGGTCGCCATAAATATCATTGCACTGTTTGCAGACCGAGAGGTATATACGCTGGACACTGACGGTAAATTAATAGGCCCTCGAATAACATCTGTTGGACTTCCTCAAGGTTCTGTTTTATCCCCCCTACTTTTCAACATATATACAACTGATTTACATAATCTAATTTCCGGAAATCCGAAGTGTATTCAATATGCTGATGATTTTGTAATTCATGTTGAATGCAAAACTCTAGAAAAATCTTTTCAAACTTGTAGAAACATTATGAAAAAATTTAAAAACTGGACTTTTCAGAATGGATTCTCCATCTCTGCGCAAAAATCTGCAATCGTTTTATATTCGAGGCACCAAGACACCCATAGAAATAACATCACTCTATGTGGAATAAATTTTCCTATACAGCAACAATACAAATATCTTGGAATTATAATAGATAGAAAACTATTATGGAAAAAACATATAGAATACATTGTAGGAAGATGTGAAAGAGCGATTAACATTATTCGAACCGTTTGCAAAATGAATTGAAGCGCTGATCCATCTACAGCGCTGCTTTTTTATAAGGCTTACATGAGATCCATAATCGATTATGGTTCCTCAGTATACGGTATGGCATGTAAAACTTGGTTGGGAAAAATAGACAAGGTTCAACTAAAGGCCCTAAGAATAGCTATTGGTGCTATGATTTCATCACCGATTAATGCTGTATTAGCCGAATGTCAGGAACCCCCTTTACATATAAGAAGAAGCTTTTTGGCCAATAAAACCGTATTAAAATATAGAGAGTTTCAAAAATGGCATATTTTAAATCCACTGGCTTCGTTAACATCAAATATATTGACAAATGCTTTTTGGAATAAGAAAAATACGCCCCCTCTAGTTGATGCCTTCATCCATACACATGATTTTTCAGGGTATATGAAAACCGACAAAAACTATCATTTTCAATATGATTATGATTTATACCTTCTCAATATTACGCCATTTTTTCCCAAATATGATGGATCTTGTAACAATTCGATTTTTAAAAACGTTATTCAATCCAAATTCTCCGACAGAACATTAATATTCACGGACGGATCTAAAACCACAGAAGGAGTAGGATACTCGTTCTTTATCCCTACCCTACAAATTGCATACAGCAATACAATCAACAAGAATGCCTCTATATTTACTGCCGAGAGTCTTGCAATATTAGATGCACTTACCTGGGCTTATAACACAAAAACTGAGAAAATTGTAATAATATCAGATTCGCAGTCAGTATTGAAAGCAATTTCTAGTAAAAATATTAAAGCATTGAAATCAAATTATTTAATAACTTCCATTAAAAATATGGTATACAAACTTGAAAGTATAGATAACAATTATAATGTAGACTTTATATGGGCCAAAAGTCATTCCGGCATATTGGGCAATGAACATGCTGACAATTTAGCGAGGTTAGCTGGAAATAACATTATTAATGGAACGCTTTTACATGAAGATAAACCTTATCCAGCTTCAGATTTAATCTCAGAACTGAAAAAAGATGCAAAACATCAATGGGAACTACAATGGATGCAAATGAAACCCACGCATTATAAATCCCTTTACCCCACCCTACCAAACTACTCCCCCCACATAACTGAAAATTATCCTCGACGCTTCTCCGTTACTATCACTAGACTTAAAATTAATCATGGCACCTTCCCAAAACACTTGTATAAAATTGGACTTAAAGAAGACCCACTGTGCCTATGTGGACCCGAAGGTTCAATAAATCACATTGTTTTTGAATGTGAACGAAATAAAAATGAAACAAAACATTTAATTCACAAATTAAAAGAGTTTACAAACTTTCCTGTGAATTTAACACATTTGTTAGCATTGAATAAAAGAGAAGTTAATGTCGCGTTGGTTGAATTCTTTATAGAAACAGAAATTAAAATTTAAGCACTTCATTAACAACATGTCTCTACTGTTCTATGTTCTCCAAGGGCCCCCTCCTGTCTTGTAGTTACCTAAGTGTCATGACGGCCCTCATCGACCACCTACTCCTATCTTGTAATCCAAATGTCTAATATCACTCATTACCATAGAGAATAAGTTTTTGTAATCACTTCTGTAAAAGATAATAATATCCTAAAATTGGTAAAACTTCAATAATATCATTCTGACTTATATAATAACCCGGTCGTGACTGAACGGCTAACGCCTAAGTCAAATCACCCAAAAAAAAAAAAATTTTTTTAAATAGATCTATAAAATTGAAAGTCGACAACAATTGTTTTTACATTGTTTTCACATTGTCAAAATATTTAGAAAGTCTTCCAGAAGTAAGGCTATAATAATGTGGGATTATCATACAACCTGTAATTCGAGAGATTCTAAAATTACCAAAATTGAAGTTTTCAGTATAAAAATGATAAATTTAAAAACGTCTTAGGTCGATGGGAAATGTTTTCGTATTTTTTAAGGTCGTAAAACTGTTTAGAAAATTTTCGAAAACTAGGAGTGGATTAACCCAAAATTTGTAAATAAAAGGATAATAAAATTACTGTTAAATTAAATTAGAGTTTTAAGCAGTTTTTTGATAAATTTTTAAATCGATTGTTTTCATATTTTTTTTTCACGTTTTCAATACAATTATAATTAATTCCAAAAACGAAAACCGTATTGATTGATTTGTAAGTGAAAGTTTTGTTTTGTTCAATAATTACTTTATCAGTTTCCTGACATATGTTTCAACAATCACTTGTCATTTTCAAAGGTGTACAAATCCACCCTTCTAATTAAGTTACATCAAGAATGTAGTAACGAAAGTATTAATTTTACCGTAGGGATTTGTAAATCACTAGCATTGATATTTTTATGGATCTAGAAAGTGTAAAGTCGATGGCAATTGTTTGAATTTTTTTTTGCATCATCAAAATATTTAGTATATTTTCAAAAGTGAGGTTATAATCAGACAAGATTATCCCAAAAACCTGTAACCAGATGGATTCTGAAATTAATAAAATTATAATTTTGAGTATAATATTACAGGTTTGTAATATTATTTCTTTAAAAAAAATTGACGTCGTGAAAAAATATAAAAACAATTTCCATCGCCTTAAAAATTCCTAAATCTATCAAGCACATACTCAAAATTCTAATTTTATTAATTTCAGAATCCATCTGGTTACAGGTTTTGGGATATAGAATTATTCTTATGTTATTACCTCAAATAGAGGGATTGTAAAATTAGTAAAATTAGAATTTCAAGTAAATTTTTGGTAGATTTTGAAAGTTTCAAGTTGTCAGCAATTGTTTTTATATTTATTTCATATGGTCAAAAGATCTCAAAAGTTTTTCAAAATTTTTGGTAGATTTTGAAAGTTTTAAGTTGTCAGCAATTGTTTTTATATTTATTTCATATCGTCAAAAGATTTCGAAAGTTTTTCAAAATCTCGTGGGATTATCCCAAAAACTGTAATGCGGAGGATTATAAAAATTAAAACTTTGTGTATGTTTTTGGTGGATTTAGAAAGTTTCAAGTCGACAGAAATTTTTTTCACGTCGTCAAAATATTCAGAAATTTTCCAAAATAAAGGCTGTATTAACTTAAGATTATCTAAAAAAAACTGCAACTTGAAGTAATATAAAATTATTAAAATTGAAATGTTAGTTATGTTTAGTATATTTTGAAAGTATTAATTCGACTTTTTTCTATGTTTAATTCACCATCAAATCAGTAAATCATAAACGAAAATTTTAATTAAAAGTTGTAAAACGTAAATAAACATAACATTATTGCAAATTTTAATAGATTTATTCCAATCCAATTAGTAAAATATAAGTGAGGGTTTTAATTAAAAGTTATAAAATGTAAACAAACACAAAATAATTGCATTTTTTAATTGATGTATTCATACAAATATTTCAAATCAGTTTTGATGATGTTTTACTGTCTGGAAGGTGGGATAGAGGCCACCCACCCACCCTACATATACATGTTAACTTTAATTACTGATCGCCTCGTGGTTTGCAATAACTTTTATTTATTTATTTATTTATTTATTCAATAAAAGGTACACCCTTTATATAATAAAATAATACATAACAAAAATGACAGTGTGAAAACACAAATATAGCTGAAAATAAATATAATTTTTACAATTAAAAAACTGAAAATAAACTGAACATAAAATCATAAAGAATTTAACTTATAATGAAAAAACACGATCGTTTTGAGTTTAGCTTTATTTTGTAGATACTGTTAATTAAGAAATATAGCTAAAATAAAGCTAAACTCAAAACAAACGTGTTTTTTCATTATAAGTTCATAATGGAGTTTCGCCAAGTAACAGCCTTATCAATCCAATATAAAGAATTTAACTAAACAAATTCAAATTTTCATGAGCCGCACAACAAATACAAAAATATACTTAAAGCTAAAATTGATTAAATATTACAATTAAGATATTAAAGATAAATTATATGAACATAAGGTCTTTTTATAACAATTGAAAGAACTCTGAAACAAATTAAAAGATTCGTAAGTCGCTGCGACTATATTAGCCAAACGCATCATCCTACTAATTGATTCGTTTCTTCCATAATTACAACGGCTAAAGTCTTCTCTAAATACCAAATTACTGCGCGTTGCATTTGGAATAACGAAATTAAGTCTTGCAAACAATTCATCGCAATTAATGAAACCATTGATAATTTTAAAAATAAAACATAAATCAGATATAATTCTACGCTGTTTGAGTGGTTTTAAATTTAAAAAAGTCATCATATGACTACGACTATATGTCTGACCATATGAAACCACTCGAAAAGATAAACTTTTCAGAAATCTATTCTGAACACGTTAAATTTGCTCGATTGCATTAAAGTACAGAATAAAAGTTTCAAGGTATCAATTGAAAAGTCTCTACCAAATCTCAAAACAAAACCCAATATTTGTAGTGCTTTATGGCAAATATTATTTCTATGTTTGAAAAACGACAATTTTGAATCAAAAGTTACTCCAAGATAATACATGGCCATTAATAGAATAGTGGAATAGCGATGATTGGCTTCTGGAAAACTAAATATGAAAAGATTTTTCTAATATTCAAGTGTAAACGGTTTAGATTGCACCATTCATTAAGATTGTGTAGATCCTCCTGCATTAATAAGTTATCATTAGCACATGATATTGAACGAAATATTTTCAAATCATCAGCAAACAATAATATTTTGCAGTGATGAATACAAGCTGATACATCATTAATAAATAGTAAAAACAGGATAGGACTACAGTGCGAACCCTGAGGTACACCAGATGAAACATTAATTGGACGTGAGACAAAATTATTTATTTTTACATATTGCTTTCTATTACTTAAATAACTAAAAAGCCATTTAGTGATAGCTTGACCAAAGCCAAGGTATGTTAACTTGTTAATAAGTGTGTAGTGACAAACACGATCAAAGGCTTTAATTAGCATAATAAATTCGTTTCAGTAGATTTGCCTTGGCAAAAACCATGCTTCTCTTTACAAATTAAATGTTTACTATACCAATTTAATTGATTAGCAATTAGTAGATCAAATAATTTTGGTATTACCGTTTGAATACAAATTCCTCGATAGTTTGTTATATCCTCTCTCTTTCCGATTTTAAATAATGGTGTAATAAAGTTGTATTTCCAATAGGTAGGAAAAACACCAGAACTAAGTGAAATATTAAAAATTATATGTAGCGGAATACATAAAGAATACATACAACGTTTCACAAAGTAACTGGACAATCCATCAAAACCAGCTGAACAAGAATCCGATAAATTTGAGATAGCAATAAATATATCCGAAATACTAATTGTAAACGTATTTAAATCAACAGAATTGACAGAATTAATAGCATTACGATCAGACAGAGAGCCAGAACTATCCACGTAGACATCTGAAAAGTAGGCCGCAAAGAGATTATCACTAGTTCTACCATTGAACCGCATATTTATGGGATAGCCATCAGTTTTACGAGACACGTAACAAAGTTCCAAAATTATATCGAATTATACTTAATTTTATTTTCAATTTTATTAATATACTCTCTATGTAAACGCTCACTAAGTAGCTTACATCTTGAACGTAAAGATTGAAAAATCTCATAATGAGTTAATAAACCGCTTGCTTTATAATTAAAATGGGCTAGTTTTTTAGCTTTGATAAGAGATTTTAATTCAGCATTGAACCATTTTGGATACGTATTCGATTTGATATATTTAACAGGAACATATTTAGATACGACAAACGAACAAACGTCATAAAATTTATCGACGAGGGTATTAACATTATCATCATTCAAATAATCACGCCATAAAATATTAGATAAATAATTATTAATAGCATTATAATTCCCAGATTTAAAGTCAAGTACTGGAACAGAAAATTGAAGATTTTCAAAAGACTCCACATTACAAATAGGTGTATGATGCATACTTGCATTAAAAAAATCATCCGACTTAGAAACACTTATTTTACCTAAATTAGTAAATATTAAATCTAAATAAATGACACTCTCATCGTTAACATTCCAAATAGCAGACGGCTAATTATAGTCACCCAAAATCACAAATTTATGATCAGCATAAGTATCAGCAACATAATCAATTGAGGCGCAATGCAATGCATAAGTGTCAATACTTGAATTAGTCGGAATATAAACCGCAGAAAAAATTAATTTAAAACAATTATATTGAACTTTAACAAATAATTCTTCATTTGTTGTAGATTTTACGAAATATTTTCGTGTTTTTTCTAATTATTAGTTAATTTTCTACAACGTAAAGGACTTTTATATTTTATTAAATAATTCTTCAATATTTGAATCAATGCTTAAACGAAAAGAGTCAATTCCGCATTTAATAGCAATTAAAACACCACCACCACGGCTTTTTACACTAGTTTCAGAAGATCTGTCTTTTCTAAATATAATTTAACCGAAAAGACCCAATTCACTGTCTAGGATTGGATCATCCAGCCACATTTCAACTATCACAATAACATCATATTGGTACACATTCGCATTTAATTTCAAATTATGAAGTTTGGTACGAATACCTCCAGCGTTGTGGAAGTAAATACTTAGTTTTTTGGACTCCTCCCAGATTCCGATGAGAAAATAGACGGAAAACCATTAATATATTTTATACTGAGCGCTTCGCCATTCCTTCTTCGATCTGCAAGTTCATTATTCAAGTCTTTTAAATGATCTCGCTGCAATTTTGTTCTATCGTTAGTAAATTTTACTGCATCAGAATTGAAATTTCGAGATGCTTTAAGTAATTTTAGTGCCAAATTCGGGTCACTAAAAATAATTTTCACTGGCCTAGGTTTATCACATAATTTACCAAGTCGAATAACTTTAAGTGGATTGAAGGAATCGACGTGAGTTTCAACTATAGATTTTATCGCAGTTGTATCTTTAACAATTTTATCTTCAACAGTGCCTGAAAACGAGAACATTTGAAGCCCGGTGCTGTCGATCTTCTATTTCTCTTACAATATTTAACATCGAAACATTATTGGTATTAGACCCAGCTGCTTGTTTCAATTTAGACATTTCATCCCGCAATGATTTGTTCTCGTCTCTTAGGGATTGAATTTCCACTGTTAAGATTATCCCTAATTGAAGAAAAAATACGTTCTTCAAAAATTATTAATTGTTTGTCAAGAATGGAAGCTATGGTTGACTCGAGAGATGATAAAGTAATCACGTTATCATTCGTTACTAAAAAACACGTAAAACATAACCATTTTTCCTTTTTGTCTGCATTATTTTTCTCAATTAAATTAAAACTTGAATTACAAAATTTGAGTAAAAGAAATTGACAAAGTAAAATTTTTGAGTGTGTAAATTAATAAAAAATATATACATAATACTTGGAAAGGCTTTAAATCAAGCTTAGATTTTCATATTTAAAAAAAATATCGAGAAAAAACAAAAAAACGCCTCGAGTAAACATCCACTTCCGGTTTATGGATGTTCACCAAAAGCTTTTCACTTCCAGTTTTTAACGATAAAACCTTAAGTTTAAAGTTTCATCGGAAATTGTAAATCAATACAAAAATATTCGATTGAACTTCACTTTGAAAACTCGGTAATCTCTCTTGGTAACAATAACGCATGCATTCTAACAATCTATAGATCACCCAGTGAGAAATTTTTGTAAATGAACTCATAAAACTATTAAGCTTATTATCACAAAGTTACTCATCCATATTTCTGTGTGGGGATTTTAATGTAGATAATTTAAAAAACACTTATGAGTCAAATACATTGAGGAATATTTTTAATTGTTTTAAACTCGTTTCTTAAAATTTGATAAATGAACCAACCCGAATTTCTAAAAATGGTTCCAATGTATGTATTAGCGAAATTGACTATATACTAACGACAATAACAGACAATGTTATATTTGAAATTGTAGAACCAAATATATCAGACCATACCGCCCAAATTTTAACGTGTAAAAATAATTCTATTGGCAAATTACATGAGACACAAAATGTTACTATAAAACATAGTTATTATCGGGATGTGGATATACATACATTTAAACATTTATTTTGCAAATCAATTCAAAACTTTTATTTAACTTTCTTTACTGATATTGATGACATGTACAACCAATTTTGGAATTGCTTTTCTGGCTGTTTTGAAACATGTTTTCCTTATAAATATTGTACTATTAAAAATAACCATAAACCTAATAAACTACCATGGTACACAAATGAACTTAAGAATCAAGCAAATAAATTGAAAGATCTGGATTGGTTACGTAAAATTACAAATCACGTGGGATCATCCCAAAAACTGTAATGCGGAGGATTAAATTAAAGCTTTGTGTATGTTTTTGGTGGATTTAGAAAGTTTTAAGTCGATAGCAATTCTTTTTACGTCGTCAAAATTTTCAGAAATTTTCCAAAATAAAGGCTGTATTAACGTGAGTTTATCTAAAAAAAAACTGCAACTTGAGGTAATATAAAATTATTAAAATTGGAATGTTAGTTATGTTTGGTATCCAGGGTGAGTTTTTTTCGATGTTCTCTATGGGGATATCGGAAACTATAAGAGATAGAGAAACGGTTAAATGGGGAAAGAAGTGTAGATTTACAAGACGAATAAAATTCCACTTTCAAAGTTTTCAAAAAAGTCAAGGGTAACTAGATATTTTGAAAAAAGTAAAAAGTGTCAATTTTTTCAAATCAATATATCTCGGTTTTTATAACAGGTAGAAAAAAACTGTAAAGGACAAAGTTTTAGATAATTTTATGCAGATTAATAAAAAATAATCAGAAAATTTTTATCGCCATTATTTTCCGAGATATGACGCAAACTTACATTTTTTTAAATGGAAACCATAGTTGGCTGTGACCTCATTCAAAAGGTAATTTTTTTCTCTTTAATCCAATATGGCATACGACATAGTTATTTTTAAAAATGAGTGAGTTATAGTCATTTTAAATTTTATTATAAATAAAAAATGGGTAGCCATGAAAAAGATGAAAGTAAAACAATTACAGTTGTTTATAATATTAGCAATATTGTAATCATTAGTTTTACAGAGATAAATCAAAATGAAACAACTGCATAAAGTAATTTTGTAATTATCAATATATCAATAGGAGAGAAATTTTAATATTAAAAAATATGGTCAAAAAGTCCACTATTAATACTATTATGACATAAATTATATCTTTTTAAAATTGAATTTATGGCTTTTTGACTATTCTCATGTAAATTGAATTAAATGTTTCAATAACAACTAGTTTATGATCCTCCACAGATTGATATGATTTTTCATATACTTTGTTTTTTACAAAATCCCACAGAAAAAATTCTAAAACGCACAGATCGGAAGATCTAGGTGGCCCTGGGACTGGTTTATTTTTTCCCACTTATGAGTTAGGAAAAGCATCATTTAAATAATTTGTAAAGCCAACATGTTATTAGGTGGAGCACCGTCATATTGGAATCTTGCTTGTAATGATAAATTTAAACAATCGAGCGTATCTTCAAATGTTTTCTGAAGGAAATGAAAGTAATCAGTTTCACTTAGTGAGCTTTCAAAATATATGGACCGAGAATTTTTAATCCAAACACACCATGGATTAAACCCAAATTTAATTTGTAGTTTTCTCTGTAAAACTTCTCGTGGATTCTCTTAAGTTCATCTATGTTCATTGTGGCGATTAAAAATACCACAATTAGAGAATCGTGATTCATCTGTTCATAATATTTTTGTAAGAAATGTATTATCCTCTTGACAAATTGGTTTATACCACATAAAGAAGGCCATTTGATAATTACAAAATTATTATACTTATGCTGGTTTTTCATTTTTATTTAACTTTGTAGAACTAATAATTACAATATTGCTATTATTATAAACAACTGCAATTGTTTTACTTTCATCTTTTTCATGGCTACCCATTTTTTATTTATAATAAAACTTAAAATGACTATAACTCACTTATTTTTAGAAATAAATATGTCGTATGTCATATTGGATTAAAGAGAAAAAAATTACCTTTTGAACGAGGCCATAGCCAACTATGATTTCCATTTAAAAAAATGTAAGTTTGTATCATATCTCAGAAAATAAAAGCGATAAAAAATTTTTGATTAATTTTTATTAATCTACATAAAATTATCTAAAACTTTGTCCGTTACAGTTTTTTTCTATCTGTTATAATAACCGAGATATATTGATTTGAAAAAATTGACACTTTTTACTTTTTTCAAAATATCTCGTTACCCTTGACTTTTTTAAAAACTTTGAAAGTGGAATTTTATTCGTCTCGTAAATCTACACTTCTTTCCCCATTTAACCGTTTCTCTATCTCTTATAGTTTCCGAGATCCCCATAGAGAACATCTAAAAAAAGTCACCCTGTATATCCAAAAGTTTATCAAGCGCGGTTACAAGTTTCCAAAAATAAGCAACTACTTTAGACCATAAAATAAATTATTACTGCTTCCAAAGTACCAATGATAAATATTTGTAAGAATTATTATTTTTTGATCATTTTTTAAATTGAAATCCCACACTTAGTCTTCAATTATAAACGAGAACACTTACGTTAATTGGTTGTATTAATAAGGCTGGTAAATGAATACCTGGAATGAATTATTTTTATTATTTCCTTACAATTTTTTTTATACTTACCTACTCGCTAATGAAAAAAGAGTCTGAGAGCTTTGTAAAATTTCCATGCCGTCGAATTTCTTAATTAAAAATAAATCCAGCTTTCACATTCTTGTTACAACAATTCCCCACGGTTGCTGAATATGCCCAACCGCATCCCAACATCCCAACAAATTCGTATAAATCTCTAAAACTAAAACAACCTCTCTCTCTCCTCCCTCCCTTTCCCTTGTCGGGCAATTAAGGCGTTACACGCGGTCTAATTAAAATTGCAAAAAGCGAAAAATAACGGCCGTCCATTACACGCGCAACGTAATCCTTCACCGGATTAGGCCCCGATAATCCCGGTAAAAGTCTCCCACCATCCCCAACACACACACATACACACAGAAGCACGCGCACGCAAAACGTCACTTTTTCATTTTTCATCCTCGCCCACCGCAGGAAGATTAACGCGGGCTCATCCCTTATTAATGAGCGTTTTCCGAAAGCTGGATATTTTTTAAATCGTTTGTACGTCGGATATTGCACGCATTTTAAACTTAAAAATCGATGAAAATTTTTCTATTATGTAGGCCTCAAGTTTTTGAAATTTAAAGGATAACTTAGATTACGATACATTTATTCACATTAAGAATTTTGAGTGTTTTTTTTGCAAAATGGACTTGAAATTAAATGTATATATGTAGGGTGGGTGGGTGGCCTCTAATACACCCTCTAACTATAATTTTAATTTTGGATAATCTGAAATATTGATTATAAATATTGTTAGTTTTCTATGTGTGGCAATTGTTTCATATATTTTTTTACAATTGAAAAGTTAGCAAAATAAGGACGATTTTCAAACTATAAAATAAATGATTATCTCAAAACTCTGTCAATGATAATTTAAAATTTTAAGTTTGGCATATAAGCTGAAATATTGTTTATAAATGTTGTAAGTTTATCATGTGTGGCAATTGTTTTGATATATTTTTTTATAATCGAATAATTGGCGAATTAAAGATGACTTTCAGACTAGAAATATATAATGATATCTCAAAACTCTGTAAACCAAAATTCTAAATAAAAATGTATTCAAGTTCTTTACGTTGTAGAAAATTAACTAATAATTAGAAAAAAAAATACGAAAACATTTCGTAAAATGTACAAAAAATTAGTCTTATTAAGATTACAAAACAAATTACAATAATTACAAAATATGATGATTATAGGACTTTTAGCAATTTTTCTTAGTTTTCTGAAGTGTTTTTTCCTAATCGCAAGAACTTTCTTTGATTTTTTTTATAAAAGTTTTCTCCCAGATTTCTAAAATTTTCTACAATATTTTTTCGTACTCCACTTTATCGAAAGTTTCAGAAACTTCTCTTATACGTTGCAATAATTTTCCTCAAGGGTTCTAAAATTGTTTTTCTAAATTTTTCTTTCCATTTATTTTTTTTTTCATTCTAGAGTTTTTTACCAAATTTGTAGGTTTTCAAATCGTTTATACATTTTTACTTAACACCAAAATTGCAAAACTTCACCATCCAGTTATTTTCGGCGTGTTTTCTTTCCTATATTTTTCTCTTTCTAGAGTTTTTATGAAATTGTTATGTTATCGAAAGTTTTCAAAAGTATTTCTTACGAAACCTTTCTCTGCAGATTCCAAAATTTTCTAATTATATTTTTTTCCTTTTTGTTTTTTTCTCTTCTATAATTTACAAATAAAAAGCTTTATAGAATTTTGAGCGATTTTCCTTACAGATTTAAAATATTTTTTCTTTTTTATTGCAAGAGTTTTCATTGAAGGTTTCACAATTTTTATAAATGTTATCTCCCAAATTTCTAAAATTTTACAACAATCTTCCTTCTGATTCGATCTTTTTGAAAGTTACAGAAATTTCTTTCATCAAAAATGTTCATTTTATCTTCTAGTATTTAAAATTATCATTATTACACTACAGTGTAGTAGTGTTTACAATAAAACCAATTTGAAAATCAAACAGTTTTGTTATCTAAATAATGAATATGGATTTTCAACACTTAAATGCCTCAACAATCAATTAACTTAAAATTATCTTCCATTCTAGAATATCTTAGCAATTCTAATTTTATATTTCTGGATTTACTAGGTTCCCCAATATTAAAGTAATTTTTTGTCCAAAATTTAAATTGCAAAACTTACCTCCGAAATGTACATTTAGCTGTGAAAAATAAAAAGTGAAGAAAGGAATATAACTGTGTTTTTAATTAAGTGATATTTAACCTTAGTTTAAATTTTTTTAAGTTTTTGTGTTCTTTCTGTTGTTTTCAGCATTTTCTGTTCTATGTTTTTCTCTATCTAAATGCAACAATTTTCATTAAAGGTTGTAGTGTTTTTAATCAAGCAAATATTATCGGAATTTTCCAGGAAGTTCTCTTGCGAAATTTTGTCTTTCTCTTCCAGCAAATTCTTCTCTATATTTTACGAAAAATTAAAATTAGATGATTATAATTTAGCAAATTCTTTTACAGATTTCTAGAACTTTCTCTAGTTTCTGAAAATGTCATTAAACAATTTTTATGAAATAATTTCTCCAAGATTTCTGTAATATTTCAACAATGCTTCTCTTTTTTTATCTTATCGGAATATTCCAGGAATTTCATTTCCTAGTTTCAACCATTTTTTCAAAGGTTTTAAAACTTTCTAGTGCTTGTGTATTCGCTGCTATTTAGCATTTTCTTTTCTAGTTTTATAATTTTCTTCCATTCTAGAATTTTTCAGAAAATTAAACATTTCAGATTTGTAAGATTTTAAATTTTTAAGCAATGTTTAGCCATGATTTAAGTTGGAAAAAATCCAGAAATTTCTCTTCTAAATTATACAAAAAAATTAGATGATTATATTAGTAGATATTTCTAGAATTGTTTTTTCTGATTGCAAGAATTATCATTGAAAGTTTAATAATTTTTATGAAAATGTTCTCCTAGATTTCTGAAATACTTCAATGCTTTTTATCGTAATTTGGAAGAAATTTCTCTTCCTAGTTGAAATACCTTTTTTCAAGGATTCTAAAATTTTCCGGCGGTAATTTTCTCGCTATTTTTCCAGCACTTTCGTTTCCAGTTTCTAAAATGTTCTTCATTTCAAATTTTGAATTCAGTTTTATCTAAATAAGTAATTATGGAGGCTTTTTTTAAATTAGTCTACTTGCTCCGGTTTACAGAGCCTCGTTAATTATCCAGCTGGGTGTACTACCTTTACATCCCTTTTATAATCTACTGTCCGAAAATTAGTCAATTAAATTCAAAAAATATTTCAAAAATTAAAAATATTTTTTGAAATCGTAATAATTTAATCATTCGCAAAGCTCTACTTTAGGACTATAAATCAATTTTTTTTTAATTATGTATTAATATAGCGTACTATTGATAACAAATTAATAACGAAGCGTACTCTTGACCTACCTCAACAAATTATATAGCGTACTCTTGACCTACCTTAATAAACTATACGTTGTCCTAGTGTATTCTTGAACTTAACCAATGAACTATGAATTGGAGTCACGTACTCTTAATCTATCGCAACTAAATTACGCTTTGCTCTATTTATTTTACGAAACAAGACGTCCATCTTAAATATTCTTTATTTTTATAACTAATAGACACGAAAATGTAAAATAAAAATTTATTTTTTAAATTATATGGCATTTACAAATCCGAAACGTTCTTTAGAAACTCTATTTATACCTAGATTATAAATACCTTCATTTGTCCTGACTTTGACTCTTGACTTAACCTAATAAACTATATATTAATATAGCACACTCTTAAACAACCTCAACAAATTACGCATTGTCCTAGAGTACTCTTGAATTAACCTAAAAAAAATGTATTGCTGTAACGTACTCTTGAACTACCTCAAAAAACTACGCATTGACTAATCTATTTTCACAATTATATATATCGCTCTTATCTAAGCCCAAAATTAGCAGAACTTGAATTAGCTTATCATGTTGTACCATGTTGAAACAAGCAAAAACATTCACATTCATATTACGACAACGTTGTAATATGAATGTGAATGTACCTGAGTACTATAAAGCTCTTCATGTGTACCGAAACCATTCAGAAATCCAATTTGGATACAATCCATTATTTTCTTGCATGCAGTATATAACCTTATGTGAATAACTTTTAGAAAGATCTTTAAAACATGGCTCATCAAGCTTATTATTCTGTGATGGCTTCACAAATGTGAATTTTAACCAGTGAGACATAATGATGCTAGATCTATATATGCTGTTAAATAAATCCTATAAAGCCAATGTATCAATACATCAACTGGGATGTCATCAGGTCGACGTGTTTTACCTTGTTTTGCTTGTTTAATTGCATGCTCTATTTCACTTTCTAAAATTTCAAGCACAGTATCAACCAGGACACTGGCAATTGTTGATCTTATGGTCATGTAGAGTTTTTCAACGTACAATTTCCATTCTTCAAGCTTTTCCTCAGCCTTCAGAAGCCTTCCAATTTGATCTGTTAAAGAACTAATGCATCTATACATGTCCGCGGCCTGTTTATCTTTCTTCTGTATATTAAATTGAATCTTATTTTAAATTCTATATCTTTATTAATAATATCTTTATTTAGCTAGTAATTCTAGTTCAGGAATGTGCTTTTCTTTAATATCATCAAAATTCACAAATTCAATAAAAGATTTTTCTACTTCTGCTACTATATCATCTTTATGTTCTTTAAAGAAAGAAAGCAACTTTCCATTCCATTCTCCTATTGTTTACTATCCCCTATCTGTGACTCTACTAGTAGCCGTCAGCTCAGCCCTACGTAATCTGGTATACAGATGCATAGAAAACAGAAACTTCGGTCTAGGAATATCCGGGCATATATACAAAGAATCAGTCATACAGGCTGGAATAGTAACCTTGGAAAGATGTACTCAAATTTCTCAAAGGGGCACACATCTGTCTATTCTCACCTGAGAACAGACAGATGTGTCTCCTAAGCTACCCTTAAGACGTATAGCTTCAATTCCAAAATTTCTTGAAACTGTAAACAAACTCTGTACCAATTGGCCATGGGCAACAAGCTCATTCTAATGTGAGCATCACGCAAATATAATAGGCAACGAACATGTCGATGT
Source organism: Ontholestes murinus (assembly GCA_963969525.1). Lineage (NCBI taxonomy): Eukaryota > Metazoa > Arthropoda > Insecta > Coleoptera > Staphylinidae > Ontholestes > Ontholestes murinus. The sequence continues at coordinate 107,554,175 of OZ018387.1, forward strand.
ACTTTAACTGGAATCTGTTTATTCTTTCTCAATTTGGTAAAGTGTGAATGTCATCTCGATTTGGATCAGCCATCTCGATTCTATTTATTCTTATTGCCTTGCAGAAAAGGTTGATTACGAGACTTTGAGAATTTCATCATAATGATAACGATAGACACTAATGACAAAATGGCTAGGCTTTTGAATCCGGAATGGATGATGTGAACCAGTGGTTCTGAATGTTGTTGTTCCAGTTCCTCGGCTTCTTAGAACTGATGATTTAAGATATTTTGTTTCCCTGCGAAATACCAATGGTACCTCTATGTAGGTATCATGTTGGCGTGTTGGTGATTTTTTTTTTTGATGAGTGCTTTGAAAAAGTACAATTACATATGTTTTAGCTCAGCATTGTTTTTGATACGTAATTTTTGTAAAGTTATCCTTAATACTATTTCTAGTAAAAGAGAGACACACATATTTATTTATTACTTGATTCAATAGGTATTTACAACAACAATCGTAATTTATTTTCTTTACGGCTATCGAACCACGGTCTTTCTGCGAGTCTGTTAGTTGTCCGTTGATGATTATGTTCAGAAAGATGTAGATGGATCATGAAAAGATGTTATGAATTCGAAAATTGTTGTGGAAGGATATTTGGTTTTAGGGGGGTATGAAGGATTGCGAGGTAAACATAGATGCTTGAGAATATCAGAGTTAGTGGCAAATTTTATAGCAAGGTTTTCAAGGCGGCTTTAAATATTTACTGCTGTTTTTGTGGAAATTCCTTGATTTTTAATTGTAAGCTGCCTGAAATGTTTATACTGAATACTTGTTGCGCTACTTTCTTGATGGAACCATATTTTCAAATTGGGTAAAGTAGAACACTTTTTTTGTTCCATAATTTTATTTTCAGTTGCCTGACACGTGTTTCGATAAAATTTTGGAACAAAACAAGTGTTCTACTTTACCCAATTTGAAATGTTTAGCTCTGTTTTTAATTATCATTTTAAGGGTTTGGAAATGATATTTGAAAGATAGTTTAGGATCAAAGGTAATTCAAAGATACTTGCAGGTTGCATTTCAGTAATAAATTTGATAGTTTTCCCTCGAATACTAACCAAATCTCTTTTTGATTTATGATTGAATTTTATTAATAACAATTCAATTTATTTAATTTACAGTTTGATAGAAGTTGTTTATGAAATTCAAGAGTTATTTTATCGATTAAAACTTCTTTTTATTCGATTTTAATATCTGCTAGCAATTTTTTAATCTTATTATTTTTTTTCTTATTTTTAATTTTGCCGTGTTTATGAAAAATAATAAATTATGGTAATGGTCCAGATTTTTTACCCGTCGACAATTTCTTGGAAATAGCCATTGTCATCAATTGGTTTGATCTGAAGGACCTGGTTGTGGTAAACTTGAGTTTATCTGCGAAGAAGATGATTTTTTTAGACGTTTTAGTTTTTTAATGTGAGATGTAGTATTTATAGATTTTTTAGTTTTTCCAAAAATTTATTTCGATATTTGTTATGTAACTGTTACTTCTTATTAAATTTGCCATGATGGCAACACCGCGGAAGTTTGCATCTGAAGTGTATTGTTTTAACTGTAAAATTAAAGTAACTAAATATGTGAAATGTGCCCAATGTGATCGTGAATATCAATCCAACTTCATTGTTAAGCAAACAGGAATATATGTTAACGATCAATTTATATCAAAACTCTATGAAACAAAATTCAAAATTTCAACGCGCATGGAATTTTGTTAATCATCATGAGAAAGGCAAAAATATTAATAGTGAATATTACATGGCATTATTGGATCGATTGAGTGCTGAAATCAAGAAAAAAAACGGCACCACCTGCAAAAGAAAAAATTGCTGTTTGGCCAAGACAATACCCACTGCACAAGCCATTGAAAATACTGGTTAAATTGGATGAATTACGCTTTGAATTGCTTTCCCATCCACGGTACTCTTTAGATTTGACCCCCAGCAACTATTGGCTGTTTGCAGACATTAAAAAGATGCTCCAGGGAAAGAAATTTGACCAAATGAAGAAGTGATTACCGAAATGGAGGCTGATTTTGAGAGCAAAGACAAATCGTTTCACATAAAGGGCATCGAAAAGTTAGAGGAGCTTTGGAATGAATTCATCACTCTTGAAGAAGAGTATGTTGATAAATAAAGTGAAAAGTGATGTGTTATATGTCTGGAAATTGTTTGAATATTTTTTTACAGTCCAAAAATTAGACAAATACATTATCAAATGAAAAACATTCTATGAGATCTTAATAATTTAATCTCAAGGCTCCATCTTAAGACTATAAATCACTCCTTTTATAATAAATAAATATAACAACAATAATAATAAATAAAATGAAAATTATGCATTAATAAAGCGTACTCTTCACATAAACAAATAGACTATACATTGAGGGATGAATTATTATTCTTGACCTACCTCAACAAATTATTTATTAACTCTTAATCTACCTTCTAAAATTCAACCCTGTAATCTGGTATCTTGTTTAAGTGCTATTAACTCAATTTACGTTAGAAACTAGTAACTGCAACCTTACTTTATCTACGTAAATTCTAAACAACGTTGTGGTGGTTAGGTCATACAATTGTCTTAGACGTTTTTCCACCTTCATGGATTCCACGGCCCGCAATTTTACCCTGAATGATGCTTTGAGTTGGTATGTACATATTATTACGCATTATATGGCTGAAATACTCTAGTTTTCGCAAATTGGGTACAAACTATATTTTTTTCTCATATTTACTATATATACGTGTTTGAATAATTTTTAGAAAGATCTTTAAAACATGGCCCATCAAGCTTATCATTCAGTGGTGGTTTTAGGTTTTTTGTAGTGTAATAAATGTGGATTTTAACCAGTCTGGCATTTGTTAAAAATTTCAATACATTAGCTGGAATGCAATCTGGTCATTGTTTTGCTTGTTAAATTGCGTGCTCTATTTCACTTTTTGCTGACGCTGACAATTGTTGATCTTGTGTCTATGTAGAGTTTTTCAACGTACAATTTCCATTCTTTAAGATTTTCCTCAGCGTTCAGCAGCCTTCCTGTTTGATATGTTAAAGAGCTAATGCATATATTTCTGTTTGACTTTTTTGTTCATATTAAATGAATCATATTTTAAATTGAGCTCTTCGATATTCTAACATTCAGTGGATTACCATTGTGCTTTTTCATGACGAATCATTCAACTGCAATATTTCATCAGTCATCCATAATTTAATTTTTGTACGTCCTGCGGTCTTCAGCTTAGTCTGAATGTCTGAATGAGTTAATAGCTGTTTTGTGTGATGAATGTAATTCAATATATATATATATATAGGACAAACTGGCAAGTCATTTGAAACTAGAATAAAAGAACATCGCAATAACATATTAAATAAACCAACGACGGGTCTTGCCTGACATTGCATCACATCCAATCATATTTTCAATTCTAATGACTTTAAAATATTGTATTTAAGTATTAAGGGATTAGTACTTAATTACCGAGAAGGATTGGAAATAAGAAAAGCGGTAAACGCAGGCAAACAAGTTGTCAACGACATGGACGAAATGTGGAATTCCTCAATATTAAATGCCCATATTACCTGAAAGTATTTATAGCCTCAAAAGTCCATTTTGTACATCATTCTTGATAATAGCCTTAAGCCGAAACTAGTAGAATAAATTATACAAGCGTTCAATTGTTATAAACAAAAGAAATAAAAAAATTTGAAACTTAGAAGCCAAATTCCGGCTTAACCTTAAATTTTTGGATATAGATAAATTGCGTTAAATCGTCATATTTTGACCCCAGGAATCTATTATCTAGCCATTTCCCCACATTAATGGGACACTCTCTATAGGGGAAGTATTGTTTTCGTGCATGAAAATGTCTGTGGGCGCTGTATCTCAAAAACGAATGATCCGATTGAGATGAAACTTTAAACTTAAGGTTTTATCGTTAAAAACTGGAACTGAAAAGATTTTGGTAAAAATTCAAAAACCGGAAGTGGATGTTTACTCGAGACGTTCTTTTGATTTTTCTCAATATTTTTCCAAATTTGAAAAATATTACATAACTTTTCAAACAAAGGTTAAAGGGAATGAGAAACTGAAGTTTTATTAAGACATGTTTTTCGTAAAATTCTTAACATGTGAGAAAAAAATGTAACATTAGAATTTTTCAGAAAAATTTTTCTTTAACGATTCTTGAAATTTCAGTAATTTCTCCTCCACACTTTCAGTTTTTATTGCAACTTCCTTTCCAAAGAATTTTCATCGAGAATTCTACAAATTTTTACAAAGCAAAGATTTTATTCAAGAGTTTGAAAATTTTTCAGAAAGTCATTATTTGTATTTATTTATAGAAAATTCTTCTTGGTTTTTGTACAATATTTTGTTTAAATTTTTCTATAATTTTCTCAGATGATCCATAGATTTCATTTTAGATTTATAAAAACTTTTTTGAGAATTCTAGAAGTCTACAGTAATTTCGTTTTCTTATCCAATAAATAAATAAATAGATATTTCTAGATTTTTAGCAAATATTTTATTCGAGAGTTCTAGATTTTTCAGAAAGTACTTTTAAGATTTTAGTCAGATATATCTGAGTAAGTTATTTATATTTCATTATATTTATTATCATATTTCATTATATTTATTTTAGTAAGTGTTTTTATTTGTATTTAAGATCAATTTTATAATAAAGCTGTACTGAAGAGAGCGAAAGTTCGAAACACGTGTCTGCAGATGATTATAAACTTGAATGCTAGATTTTTTAATTGCTTTTGCTAATTTAATTTAATGAAATCAGTTTAAAATTCATTTTTCATAATTTTTCATGTTATAGTTACATTTAAACAATCTAAAGTACATTTTATCATTTATTAGTTTGTTCAACAGAAATAATTTCATTCAAATTAGTGTTGCTTTAATAGTTGTACTATTTGTAACACGCAAATTAATTTGTATTATTCAATGTCTGTCGAAGTATTAGCTAGAGAAGTAGTTGTTTCAAATTAATTTGTTTTGTAGTCTTAGTAAGACTCATTGTTGTAGTTTCACGAAATGTTTTCGTATTTTTAAATTTATTATTTTAAGATTTTGTTTAATTTTATAATTTATTAGGAATATTTTTTCTAAATTTCTAGAACTTACTTAGAGGCTTCTAGAAGTTTCAGGAATTTCTTCTCCATATTAAAAGTTTTTTGCATCTTCCTTTCCAAACAATTTTGATCGATGATTCTAGAATTTTTCACAAGATTTCCTTGTAGGTTTCTAGAACGTTTTTGGAGGATTCTGAAAGTTTACAGTAATTTCTTCATATTTCCAGAATTTTTAGCAAAGGTCTTATTCGGGAGTTTTTTTTAGAAAGTTCGCTTTAATATTTATAGAAACACGCCGGTGGTGGCGCATCGGTTACGGCCCCGAACTGACGTGCAGCAACGTTGATTCGGGTCAGTAGTCGGATGGATGACCAGTACCATTCACCATTGGGATACAATTAATGGTGCTTTAGAGTGACGGGGGCGATCTTTTAAAGTAACAAGCTCATTTACACACACACAAATACACAAATGACACATGGCGGAAGGACCACGTGGTCGATAGCCTAACACTACTACTACTACTACTATTTATAGAATTTTCTTTGAGGCTGTTTCCAGTTATTTCTCTTCCAGATTTTAATATTGTCGTATAAATTGCAATGTTTTTTTCCAGAACTTTAGACATTTTTCGAGTGTTCAGAAATTTCCAGTAACTTTTATTCAGATTGGAGGCTATATATTTTTCTAGAAAATCTGTTCCTAGAAATCTAGGCTCTTTTCATTCATTTCTCTTCCAGATATCAAGATTTTTTTCAAGCAGTCCTTTAAATTGCGGTGTTTTTAGAATTTAAAAAAAAAATTGTTTATAAATTCAGAAAATTTCTAGTAAATGAAGATTTAAATGAAGGCTTTTTTAGAAAATTTGTTTTTAAAAACTAGACTATTTTTGAGAGAGAAATGTTTAGTAATTTCTTTTCTACATTTCAAGATTTTGTCAACTTGTCTTCTAAATCGTAAAGATTTTCTTTGAGGCTCTAGAATTTTTACAATTTTCTTCTGGAAATCTAGATTATTTTCTCGAGGGTTCAGGAAATTTTTAGCAATTTATTCTCTAGAGTTCGAGACTTTTTTTTGAAGTCGTCTTTTAAATTGCAAAGATTTTCTTTGAATGCCTAGTATTTTCTAGAATTTTTTTTCTAAAAGTTTATAGTTTAGAAAATGGCCAATAACTTCTTAACAAAAATAATTTTTTTTAACTATTCTTATAAATTGCGAAGATTTTTTTTAGGCTCTAAATGTTTTTTATTTCGTCTGCTTTTCGAAAATTCAGGTAAATTTTAGTAATTGCTTCTCTAGAATTTAACTTTTTGTTTCAACTAGAGGCTATAAACTTATTTAGAAAGTTCTAAATTGCAGAATTTTTTTAGAAAATTTTCCCCTTGAAATCTTTTCTTATTTTAGAGAAAGTTTAAAGAATTTTCAGTAATTTCTCTTATATTTATTCAACTGGTCTTCTAAATTTCTAGGAGGCTGTAGAATTTTTAGAAAATTTTAATTTAGAAATCTAGACTTTTTTTCAAGGGTTCAATAAATTTCCAGATTTCTCCTCCAGATTTCAAGGTTATCTTCTTATCTTCTAAATTACAAAAAATTTTCTTGGAGGCTATAGAAAATTTGTTTGTAGAAATCTAGGTTTTTCTTGAGGGTTAAGGAATTTTTCAGTAATTTAGATTTTTGAGAATGTTCGTTCTAAAATCTAGACTCACTTTTTCAAGAATTCAAGAAATTTCCACTAATTCCTTCTCTAGGTTTCAAGATTTTTTAATTCAACCCGCTTTCTAAATTGTGAAGATTTTATTGGAAACTGTAAACTTTTAAAAAAAGATACGTTTAGAAATTTAAAAAAAATCTAACCCACCCTAAAATCAGTAAAACATAAGCGAGGGTTTTAATTAAAAGTTGTAAAACGTAAATAAACATAATATTATTGCAAAATTTAATAGATTTATTCAAACAAATTTTGAAATTTAAGAAAAAGAAAGACATAACTTTTCAAACAAACAAAAAGTTAAAGTAAAGTTAAAGTTTTATTGAAACATTTTTATGTTCTTGATTTAAAAATTTTGAATTTTTTTCTTATTGTAAAAAATATAAAATCAAACTTTAAATTTTTTTACGCAGACACTTTCTACATGTATTCTGAATATTTTTAGAAATTTTCAAGTCGATAACAATTGTTTTCATATTTTTTTTTTCAGACCATCAAAATTATGATTGTAATTTTGTTAATTGCTCTTCCATTTGACGTAAAATTATTAAAAAATCTAAAATCAAACTTTTGATTTTTTTAAGCAGCAACATTCCCACATGTATTCTGAATATATTTAGAAAGTTTCAAGCCGATAGCAAGTGTTTTTATAATTTTTCAGACCGCCCAAATGATAATTGCATTGAATTTCCACTTAAACTTGTTGATATTTTTAATAAAAATAACTTTGAAGAGTTTTTCATTTTAATAATTTAAAAACTAATAATAAACTATAGGAGCTAATAGAAATTTATATAAGAAGTGAATATAAATAATTTAAAATTGAGCAAATAATTAAGAATAACCTCAGAGTTTTCGAGAAAATATAGGGAAAGTATTATGATGGCTACATCACCATTTTTCATATTAGGAAAATATCACCAAAAAACAAAAAAAACGTCTCGAGTAAACATCCACTTCCGGTATATGAATGTTTACCAAAAGCTTTTCAGTTCCAGTTTTTAATAATAAAACTTTAAGTTTAAAGTTTCATTTCAATCAGATTATTCGTTTTTGAGATACAGCGCCCACCGACAGACAGACAGACAGACAGACAGACAGACAGACACACACACAGATACAATTTTTTTTTCCAGAAATTAGTGCAATGGACTCAGGGGACCTCGAAACGGATATTTTCGCAAAAAAAAATTTCAAAAAAAATCACGATCACAATACTTCCCCTATATTTCATATAGGGAAACTAAAAAAATGTGAAACAAACGAAGTTATTTTAATTATTAAACCTATATACAAAAATAGTAGGCTGAATTTTTCTGTATTTAAATGCAGATGATTTTTAATATATCATCTCTCGAGAGATCACAAATCTGTTTGAAGCTATTACAATCTTGGGTAATATCATCCGCAAATAGCAAGCAATTGGAAAGTTTAAAGCAGTCTACTATATCATCCACAAACAGAAAAAACAAAATTGGACCAATGTGTGAAACCTGCGGAACAGCGGAATAAATCGTTCAGCTGGTCATTATCAAACTAATTAACTAGTTTGATAATGACCAGCTGAATTGTGTCGAAACTATAGTCACTGAAATAATAAAGTGTTTGATATAAACAAAGTTTATTTTATTTTATTTAAAGTTATTAAATATGTATCACAAAGTGAAAGCATCTACAATCATTTATATTATTATTTATTTAAAACTTGTAAAGGTTTAGTAATGTTAAAAACAGTGTTGGCCTAAGAGTAACCAGGTATGATATGAGGGCTACAACTAAAATTATTTGACAAAAGTGAAATTTCGTTAAAAACATCTTTTACAGATAATATAAACTTATTTGACTGAACAGACTAAACAAAATTATAATTGCAATTAAAATTATCAGTATTAGGCTTGACATACACCGATGGACCATAGATTCCGGGGGTCAAAATATGACGATTTAACACAACTTATCTATATCCAAAAATTTACGGTTAAGCCGGAATTTGTCTTCAAAGGTCCAAAAAAATTTATTTCTTTTGTCCAGTGGGTTGTTGTTACAGTTCCACGGCTTATTATTGGAGGACTGATAAGTTCTTAAGATATTTTGTTTCCCTTTGTTTCATTTAGAATTGTATCTATGTTGCCGACTGATTTTTCCATTATTTTTTTGCTATTATATTTTGCAAGATGTGCTGATGATATTAGTTCCTTGAATCCATTTTCTATTTAGCTGTCCGTGGCAATTTTCAATTATTTCTTCTTTCTTCTTCAGTAGCATCAACAACTGTCTATTTCGTAGTAAACAAACAATATTAATTTTTGATGGGAAGACTTGGGAGCCTTGTGGTACATCTTGTTCAAGAAGAAATTATGGGGATAATCCTTGTCAGATTTTTACTTGACAGGATCGATTAGTAAACATTTATACAGCAAACCTTGAAGCCACACCGAGTCAAACGCTGTTTGATGTCAAGAAAAACATTGACAGACTTTTTACCTTCGAGATGCTTTGTTTGAATATTGGAAGTAATGATCGTAATCATAAGTGTAGTTAATTTTTATAGAATGGAATCAAATTGGTAGTCAGAAATCTAGGTGTTGTAGTATTTTCGAATTTTATCTATTAAAAGGTATTCACAAGTTTAGAATTTTTGAGTAGTTCGTTACCTCTACATATAACTTGTTGTAAGTTATCACTACATCTTTTATTTAATTTTATAATAATAATAATATATTTCCATTATGACTAGAAACGTAATGAAAGATTTATAAAGGTTAATTTAAGTCAGGTGAAGAATACTACCTACATAAACTATAAGGATTTTAAATAAGCACATTTTAGATATTAAAATAGGTAAGAATACCATTCCTATTCTACAGTTTATTATAATAAATGGTATTTTAAAGTATATGTTGATACGTAGTTTATTTTGCTTATAACTTTTCATTTTCTGGGGGGGTAAATATTTGCGCGAGGACAACAAAGGGGGGTTGGCGAAATTGAATGATTTAGTATGCGGCCCGACGTTCGGATGCATATAAATACATATATTTGTATATAAATATATGTATTTATATATTTTTTAAAGGGGTCGTTGTTTATCTTCTAGCGCTCGGAGGCGCGGGTGCGTCGTCAGGAAGCTAATATAATTTCAGGGCGTGCGCAGTGAAAGAAAGGGATAAAGGGCTCGGATGTGTGCTTCACGCACGTATAAAGAATCCATTTTGGGGGGGAATTAGAAGTCGCGCGCGTCTTTGATCTCCCTTTGTTACACCTTTATGCCGCCGCGAGATGGATTTGCGGTCTTGCATCAGACAAATTGAGGGGGTGGATTATTTGATCCTCAATAAAAAAAGTCCCCTATTGTATGATAATTAATATAATGTATAATAATGTATGTAATATAAATATGTAATTGATTTATCTTGATTAATTTATAATCAAGATATTTCAAAAAAGTGAGCAATTAATTAAATAGAAAAATTGATTTGTTTTAAAGCACATTCTTATATTTCTTGAATAATTTTCTTACTTATCTCTTAGGAATTATCACATTCTTATTCTGTATGTAAATTATTTCGTCAATACAGGTTTGAATTTCGAATTCTAGAGTGTGTTTTCAATAACCGTTACATCGGTATATCCATTCATCAAATGCACGACAACTTCAGCGTCTGTGCCAAGTGAAATTTCGATACGTATATGTAAATATGTGAAATATGTAGCGTTGCAATCTACATAAATTGAGTTGATATATTCCACGCCTTACAGGTAAAATGCATGATTGTAAGAAATGCACTTTCATGCAGTAAGGAACGATAAATCAAGTTTATGCCTCTGGTACACGATAAAATTGGCTACCACGAGCATTGACTTAATGAGGCTCGCTCTTGAAGTATTGATAATAACAGGTTATTTTTTTATTGTTCTTCATCTTCGTATCCCTTTTTTACTTTCCCTATATACGAAGTATATATAGGGGAAATATTGTGTTCGTGATTTTTTTTGAATTTTTTTTTTTGCGAAAATATCCGTTTTGAGGTCCCCCTGAGTCCATTAAACTAACTTCTGGAAAAAGAGTTTTCATAAAATTCTTAACTTTCGGGAAAGAAAAAATAAAAATTGAAATTTTTGACATTTTTTGCCAATTGCTAATAAACTATTGAAGCAACATGAAAGTTATATAAAAAAATAATTGTAGAGAATTCTCAAAAACGACTTATCCGATTGAGATGAAACTTTAAACATAAGGATTTATCGTTAAAAAGTGGAACTGAAAAACTTTTCGTGAACATTCATAAAACGGAAGTGGGTGTTTACTCGGGGCGATTTTTGAAATTTGAAAAATATTACCAAACCATTCAAACACAAGTAAAAAAGAATAAATTCTTAACTTCCGAGAAAAAAATTAAACATTAAAATTTTGAAATGTTTTTGCCTATTGTAAGGAATCCAAAATTTAGCAAATTGTTTAGAATAGCCATTTTTTGTAAACTTCATAGTTTTCGACAAAAATGTAAAGAAATTACTATGATAGCCACATCGCCATTTTTATTTTTTTTTTTACATTTAAGACTTTTGGTTCAAACCCTCGCTTATGATTTACTGATTAAAAGGTGTGATAGAGAACACCCACCCACCCCACATATGCATGATAGCTTGAATTACTAATCGTTGATGATTTTGCTGCTGCTTACAAAACAATAAAACCTTGAATGTAACAAAAAATAAAGCACAATTCAAATTTAAGTGTTTTCATAGATGGTCGTGATAAGCTTAATTTACAGTCTTTCCGCATATCATGTATATACATGTTAATAAATAATACACTCAAAAATTTAGAACAATTTCTTTTATACAAACTTTGTAATTTTTTCAATATAAACATTTTTATAATAATAAATTTCAATTCGTTTTTTCAAATTTAAAATGGCATTTAATGCAACTGCGGTAAAATATTTTTTAATTTTAACAAGTGTCAATTTTTATTTTTTTTCTGGAAAAAATTCAATAATTTAAACTACTTTCTTTCTGATTTTCAATTGATTTCGTTCGTCAAAATTTAATTGATCGTGCATTGTTTTTTTTTTACAAATTTCTAAAATATTTTTTTAGTATATTTAACTATTTTTATCATTTTTTAATTGTTTTCGTTCGTCTAGCTTAAATTGATCGTCAAATATTTTTAGGGATTGCCAACTGTTTTTTTTTTTACAAACCTTTAATATATTTTTTACAAATTAACAATTTTTTTGCTGATTTTAACTATCTTTAATAATTTTTTAATTGATTCAGTTCTTCGAACTTTAATTGATCATCAATTGCTTTTAGGGACGGTCAATTGTTTTTTTACAAGTTCCTAATATACTTTTAGTAATTTTAACTATTTTTATCAATTTTCAATAGTTTTCATTCGTCAGAATTTAATTGATCGTTAATTGTTTTTAGGGATTTCCAAAATTTACAAGTTTCTAATATTTACACTGAATTGAAAAATTCACTATGTTTTAACCACAAATAATTATTGTAAAAAATATTATATAACGTGTAGGCACAATTATATAAATCTAAACAACACAGCACGACTCGAGTTTCGACGTTTTATCGTCATTATCAAGATCAAGATTTAGATTTATATAATTGTGCCTACACGTTATATAATATTTTTACAATAGTTATTTGTGGTTAAAACATAGTGAATTTTTCAATTCAGTGTAAGTATGGATTACCACGTAGTAACGGTCGCAACCATTCTGTTTATTAGTTTCTAATATATTTTTTTAGTAATTTTAACTATTTTTATCAATTTCCAATAGTTTTCATTCATCAGGATTTAATTATCTGTCAATTGTTTTAAGGACTGTCAATTGTTTTTTGATTAAAGTCTTTTATACATTTTAACTATTTTATTTATTCGTTGAGCTTTAATTGATTGTCAACTGTTTTTTTACATTTTAACATTTTTAAATAATTGTCAACTATTTTCGTTCGCTAATTGATCATCGTTTTTAGGAAGTGCAAGTTAGTGTTTCTATATATATTTTTTAGTAATTTTAACTATTTTTATCAATTTCCAATAGTTTGATTCGTCAGGATTTTATTGACCGTCAATTGTTTTCAGGGACTGTCAACTGTTTTTTAACCAGTTTCTAATATACTTTTTTCTAATTTTAACTATTTTTAATAATCGTCAATTGTTTTCATTCGGCACACTCTAATTGATCGTCAATTGTTTTTAGGAACTACCAACAGTATCTTTTACAAGCTTCTAATATATTTTTAGGAAATTTTAAGTATTTTTATCAATTTTCAATTGTTTTCATTCAACAAGATTTAATTGCTCGTTAATTGCTTTATGTTAATTTATTTTATTTCGCAATGGAAATAAAATAAATTAATTTAGATTAACTCCTTTTTACTATATTTATGCTTCTAACTATTTTTTTGAATTAATAATAATAATCACGAAGTACATAAATGCCAAAACCATAAAATATTTAAGTGTTCTATTGTTTTATGTAGACATTCCATTGTTTAGAACTTATTTCAATATAAATGGTTTTTGTAAATAACTGTTTTCTATCTATGTTTTAATGTCCCTGTTTTCTTATAATTAATATTTATTTATTTAATATTTTTCAATATTCTTCGTTCGTCTAAATTTTGTCAATCTCCAAATGCTTGTATTGTTTGTCTATTGTTTTTTTCTTTATAAATTTCCAAGAATTCACAACATTCAATTATTTTGTGTTTTCAAATGTTTTTGTTTATCCGAAATTATTTTAATTTTATTTAAACTATTTCAATTATTTTCGTTCATAAAGTTTTTTGATAATATTTAACTAATTTTATCGATCAAAATTGAAACTGTTTTTTTTTGTTGTAATTTCTAATTTTTATTATTAGCACCTAAATAAATCTCGGTAATCTATTTTTTTTTTTTGTTATAAATTTAATTCTTTCTTTAATTTTTAACATTTCATCAATAATTTTAACATTATTTTTAATTTGACTTTTGTTTTCTTTCGTCAACTGACGATCGTTTTCTTTTCAACAATTTTAATTGACATCAGAAATGACATTCAATTGTTTTAATGCTTTTAATGTTTTTTTTTTTTATAACTTTCAATTGTTTTCGTTCGTAATTATTTTATCAATGTCCACCTACTTTGGTCATTTATCGATTGTTTTTTCTTTGCAAATTTCCAACAATTTGTTTCAATCGCAGATAATTATTTGTGATTACGCAATGATTCTGTAAAATTCAAATGTTGTAGTGTTTTTAACATTTTCAATTATTTTTCAATTTTCAATTGTTTGCTTTCGTTACATTTTCTGTTGTTTCTTTATTGTCAATTTAATTTTTATTAACAAATTTGATTTAATGCAACTGTTATTAAAATAACTTAACTTAAACTAATTTTATCATTAATATTCAAATGTTATTATTGATTGTCAATTGTTAATATATCTGGCTAATTTAATTTATGACAATTTTTAAACGCAATTTCAACTATTTTTACTAATTATTATTGTTTTCGTCCGCCAAGCTTTAATTGATTGTCAATTGTTTTTAAGCATTGTCGACTTTTTCTTTATATAAATTTCTAATAATTACAAGCTGTTTTTTTATTGTAACTATTTATTATAATTTTAAATTTATTTTTTAAAATTAAATTTAGGTCAATGTTCAATTGATATATACAACATCTTTATTAACAAACAAAAATACAGATAATACAAATATAATACATTTACGATGATATGAGTGATGGGAGGTTAGTTTGTTAAGTGGCTATCGACCGGAGGTCTTTCAGCCCTGATTTGTCCTTGTCGATGTGTAACGTCAGTCTGTCTCTGATGGTGATGATGATGGTGATGGATGATGTGATGAGATGAATTCGAAAGTAGTGAATGGAGGGGTTTTGAATTTTGGGATCATGTTAGGATTTCTGCGCAAGCAGTAGAGGGTAAGGATGTGGTAGTTGAAGGGATTTTTGGAGAATTTTTCGCTTAAGTATAGAAGGCGTTCCTTTATGGGTATAACAGATGTAGATTCATATAGGAGTTGGTTAGAGGGATTGTGTAGAGGATTACTGGGGTGGCGGATTTTGGTTAGAATTCTAAGGGAGGATCGCTCGCTAACTTGGATATTGTGGATAGTAGGATTGCAGGAGTTGGAGAAAAGGACATTACCATAGTCGAGTAGAGGACGGCAGATCATTTTATAGATTTTAACCGCTGTTTGTATAGCTATGCCGTTCTTTTTGTATGTTAAGTTTCTAAACATTTTGGCTCTAGCTATAATTTTTGTTTTGTTTAAATCTGTATGTTGTTTGAATTTGACTTTTCGGTCTATGGTAATGCCTAGGTATTTTATGGATGTAGAAGGGGAAACAGTTGTGTTGGAGATATGAATATTGTGTGCAGGATTATTGTTACGGTGATAGGGAATTAGAAGCTGGGATTTATGGGGATTGATTTTAATTCGCCATTTGCAAAACCAGTGTTGTAGGGTGTCAATAAGCTGCTGAAGGGATTCGAGAGCTTTAGGTACGGAGGGTGCATGGGAAATTAGGGCTGTATCATCTGCAAATTGGAGGAGATATTTAGAAGGATTAAAGTGAAGAGGATCAGGGTTGTAGATGTCGAAGCAGAAGATGTTGTAAAGTAGGGGAGATAGAGGGGATCCTTGAGGTAGCCCTTGTACAGGAGTGAAAGGGGGGGAGTAGGAGTTGTTGATTTTGACTTTGAGGGATCTGTTTGAAAGGAATTGTTTAATAATGGAAATAATGTGGAAAGGAATTTTGAGAAGGTAACATTTGTACAACAGACCTTGATGCCAGACAGAATCAAAGGCTTTTTGGATGTCTAGAAGTAGGATGGCTGATGACTTTCCTTCAAGGTGAGTTGTTTCGATGTTTGAGGTAAGGATGGTAAGAGGAAGGGTAGTGGAACGTTTTGGAAGGAAACCAAATTGGTAATTCGGGATACGGTCTTGGATGTGGGATAGTATTTTGTTTTTAAGGAGTGATTCGTAGAGTTTTCCTAGGACGGGAAGTAAAGTAATGGGACGGTAGCTGGATATTAGAGATGGAGGATGGTCACGTTTTGGGATGCATATGATTATTCCAAGTTTCCATTCGGAAGGGAAATGTTGGTGTTGGTAAATGAAGTTGAGGATATTAAGGATATGGACGTGTATATGGTTAGGTAAGGATTTTAGTATATGTCTATGTACTAGGTCGTGTCCAGTCGCTGTATTTTTGCCCTTTTTTAAGGTGTTGAAATAGTCTTCTTCTGTAAAAATGTCCGTCGGTTTTGAACTGTCATTGCATCTAAAGAAATCGTTGTACCAGTCATTTACATGTTGAAAGGTTGATTGGTCAAAATTAGGGTCCTGTGTCTTTGAATAAATAGAATTGAAATGGTCTGCAAATTTACGTGATATAATGTCTGGGTCTGTTATAGTCTCGTCAGTAATAGGGTCGTATAGTTCTTGTAGTTTTTCCGTCTTTTTGTATTTGCTAAGTTTCTTAATTTCTGTCCAAAACTTTTTGCCTCTTGAGTCATTAATTATCCTACAGCTATTGATCCATGTGTCCGTCTTATATTCTGTAATTAGTTTTTTAATGTCTTTGTTCAGTTTGTTGAATTTTTGTCGTAGTTCAGGAACGTCAGTTAATTGAATGTCTCTGTAAATTTGTCTTTTATGTTTGATAAGGCGAAGGATAAAATTTGGAAGAGGATATTTATAGTAATGTTTCTTAATTTGAGGAGTATTTTGTTTGATCGAATTATATAGGATGTCGTTGAATTGGGTAATGGTATTAGGATTAATATTGGGATTGGAAGCAATGAATTTTGTTAAGTCTGTAGCTACTGTCTTTGTGTCACATTTGTTAAAATTGTAAATGAGGTTAGGAATTTGTTGTGGGAGATTAGATGGGATTTTTATTTGAAAGGTGATGGCTAGGTGATCGGAGCATAAGTCGGGGACAAGGTTGACAGAGTCTATGAGGTTTTGGATGTTCTGGGTACAGAGTAGGACGTCAGGAGTGGTAGCTTGTGTGTCATTCATGATAAAAGTGGGAGGAGTAGGGATACGTACAAAGTTAGAGTTGGATAGGAAAGATGAAAGGTGTCGTGATTTTTGTTTGTTGATGTTTAAATCGCCAATGATAATAGCATTGTCGAACAGTGAAGCTTTTATAAAAATTGAGTCTTCAATAGGGGAATGAGGGTGAATGTATACAAGAAACAAATTAATTTGGAATGTAGGAAAGGTAATGGTGAAATGCAAACATTCATTTAGTGGGTTATTAATTTTAGGAGGATTTGCTCTGCCTATTTTGACAGAGGGATGGGATGCAGCTATTGACCCCCCTCTGATATTTTCATTATACACTGTGGCTGGAATTTGAATAAATGACCAATTTTGAAAGGAAAAAGGGGTTTTGGATTTGGTTTCAACGAGCATACAAAGGTGTGTAGGATTGTTAGTAAGGTAATTGTTGAGGATGTAGGATTTATTAGCGAGCGAGTTAATGTTGCAATATAACACATTGAGGCTATTGAATGTTAACAATAGAGTGTGCTGTGCGAACGCCTTCTATGGGGACGGTGGGAATAATATGGGGGGCGGAAAGATCGAACATAACTACGAACATTCTATTTCCTGAAAATGATGCGTGCGTGTCGATATTATATGAGTTTGTGAATCGTTCACGTAGTTTTTTTAACAAGGCTTGTCGGTCGGTGTTAGTTGGGTTATTAACTTCTGTCGTATATGTGTCTAAGATATGATCATGAAGGGTGATTGGTTGATGGACGCGAGAGTTTTTGATGTCCATGTCGTTAATTTCGGATGATTTTTTGTTTGAGCAATGAATTTTTATGTTGGGTATTCCCTCGATAGGTTGACGTGGGCGGTTTGGACATTTCGTGGACCAGGCACCGTGATCCTCTTTTCCACATGATGAACATTTAACTGGGAGTTGCGTTGGACATGCGGAAGTAAAGTGTTCTTCAGTGCATTTCGCGCAGCGGATTTTGTCCTTGCAATCAGCTGTGACGTGATCAAATTTTGAGCATTTATTGCACGGCGCTGGAAGGGGTTGTGGTGCCATACTCTCTTCTACGGGGTAGACTTTGCATAGGAATTTGAATTGCTGCTGTAATAGTTTAGTGTAAGAGCTGTGTGAGGCTGTAATGATACGGACCATTCGCGTTTTTAATCCAGTGGCTCTTGAAATAATTCGGCGGCAGTATCTGTGTTCGATTCCGAGAGTGTTTAGGTGTGCGCTGATAACCGCGTCTTCAATTTCTGTTTCTAATGAGCGTATCACGCATGAGTAGGACGGTGCAGCCGAACTGCGCTCGCGAGGAGTCGAGGTAGATAGTGCGTATGTGCGGATGATGTTTTTGCCTTTTAAGATTTTGAGGTTGTTTTCGCAGGTTAGTTTGTTTAAATTGGATTTCACAATAAAACCCAGTTTTGTTTTAATAATGACAACATCTTTATCATTAATATTGTTGATCCATAATTGGACCATTTGGAGTCGTGTAAGTTCGGTGGTGGTGGTGATGTTGAATGTGTTGTTGTATTGTTGTTGTTTGTGTTGTGTGGGTGTTGTTAGTGAAGTGGATGGTAGTGGTTGCATGGCTGGTGTTGTTTTAGTTGTGTTTGCGCTCTTACTTGATATTTGCGAGTGGATGCTGGATGTTTCCATGTCAGAAGAGCTGCTCGCGTTGATCTCGCGCGCCGGCGAGATCTGGCGTTTTTTGTTCACCTCGTCGGGTTCGCCTTTCTTGGGCCGGCCTCGTTTCCTCTTTTTGATTTTTGTCGTCCCTTTCGGTATGGAGAGAACCGAAGGTTTTACCATAACGCTCCTGAGAGCTGGTGTGATTGGCAATTTACACTTGTAATTCTACTACTGTTCGCTGTATAACAATAATAAGACGCTTAGATATCTGCAGAGCACGTGTGCACGGCTAGGCAGTTCGTTCACGAATGTGTTCAATTGATTTTACCAATTTTTAATTGTTCCTTTATTTCTAACAATTTTTATTATTTTCTGGAGTGATGTTTAATTTGTTTTAAACTTTTGCTTTCTTTTTCTAAATCACCTAACTCCAATTGTTTTCTAGAATCTCACTTTAGAAATTATAACAATTTTTTGACGTTTCTTAATAATTTGTTTAAATATTTTTTCGTTCGGTAATCATATTTTTTCAAAAAAATGGCAAATGAACTACCACATAGTAACATTCGCCACATTTCCATATTTTTTCAATTGTTTTTTTTAGAAATTAAATTGTTTTAGTGCTTTGATATTTCAATAGTTACATCTGTTCTCTTCTTACTTTAATAAAAACTGAATATTATGAATACAATTCACTTGAAATATTCTTGGTCATTCGATGTCCTTGACCTACCTCAATAAACAGTGCAATGACCAATCGTACTCCTAACCCGCGCAAATAAATTACACGTTGAGGTAGGTCAAGAGTACGCTGGAGTTTAAGCGAGGAAATAGGCGCTAGGCTAACGCATAGTTTATTAGGATAGGTTAAGAGTATGCTAGATAAAAAAATGGTATAATTTATTGAGGATTAAATATAATTCGAAAATTTACAATTATTTTTACCATTTCTTTTAAATTTCTTTGAGAAATATTTCTTTATTTTTCTTTTGTTAAGAACTGGTAAATTAAATGTTAAAACTATATTAAAGCTAATTTTAAACTTTTGAATTTTTTAATATGAAAATTAGTAAATTCTTTCTTATTTGTATAATCTAAACTATTTTACACAAATTTAAGCTGATTTTTTGATGGTTTTCAATTGTCAATAGTTTTTTTCTTAGTAAAATTTAAGTTTTTTTTTTAAATTTCCTACTCTAATTAGCAAGTTTACAAATGATTATTTAAAATAAAATTTAATTAGCTTTTTTTGAAAACTTCATGGTTTTCGAGAAAAATATAGGGAAAATACTATGATGGCCACATCACCATTTTTTAAATTAAATCCTTAATACGAAAACGATTATATTTGTTTAATCATCGCTTACACGCTCGCTAATTTAATTAAGAGAGAGATTCTGAGACGCGCACATGCCGCACGCCCGTGGAGCGTTAAATTTAATCAAAAATTTAAATAAAGCTGTGTACTTTTGTAATTGGAATACGTGACAAGAAGCGGAGCATTCCAATTTCGTCATTATGTTAAACGCGAGATTATCCAAGGTGCCGCGCTCCTAATGAATTCCGAAATGCGAGGATTACACTTGACATCGAGTCATCATCTATCCGAGGGGTTGGGGTGGGGTGAGCTGTACATAAATTACGCGGCGACTGCTACGTAATAGACACCCCTCCACCCCCCCCCCCAATGTTATTACCGCCATTAATATTCATCGTGATGCGTGAAAATATCTGACGTGACGTTTGCGTTCGATCTTATATCAACCACCCTATTTTAACAGGTGGTGGGTGAGCTTGATCAGTTGGTAAAATTGAAATTTATTGTTTAAACAAAAACATAATAATTGTATAGGAATTAATATCTATCTAGTTTTATCATCATCAAAAGACAAAACGTGTGATTCTTCCTGTCTTTAAGCTAAGTGAGGTATTAACAAAATTATTTCCTTATATAAAAGTATATCAATACAGAAAATTTATTCATCTATGCAGAAAATTGATGAATTAAGTGAAAATTGTGAAGATTGTAGAAGTCGCTCTATTATTAACTTAAACCTATAACTTCAGAAAACTCTAGAAGGATTTAATTGCACAATTTTGGTGGATGATAAACAACCCATACCATTAAATCGTTATTGCTCCATCTTGCTCGGATCACTTGTCGTCCACGTCTATATAATATAATCTAGACCAAAAAATTCTAATCGTGATAATTCAATTAATTCCTAATCAATTAGTAGGTTAATTAAACACTTGGTTTTGTTTCACTAAACCTTCTAATAAAAAAAATTCAAAAATTATCAAGAAACAATACTTTCTAAATATTCCATATACCTACTCTCCAATCAGTAAAATATAAGCCAGGGTTTTAATTAAAAGTTGTAAAACGTAAAGAAACATAACATTATTGCAAATATTAGTAGATTTATTCAAACAAATGTTTCAAATAACTTTTGATGTTTTAGT
Source organism: Ontholestes murinus (assembly GCA_963969525.1). Lineage (NCBI taxonomy): Eukaryota > Metazoa > Arthropoda > Insecta > Coleoptera > Staphylinidae > Ontholestes > Ontholestes murinus. The sequence goes on from OZ018387.1 coordinate 107,575,166, forward strand.
AGAGGCCACCCAGCCACCCTACATATACATATAATTTTTAATTCCTTATAGGCTCATGGTTTCCAAAAAATCCATTGCAAAAGAGAGTTAAAATTTGTAAAACGTAAAAACACAAAATAATTGCATTTTTTATTTGATGTATTCATACAAATATTTAAAATAATTTTTGATGATGTTTTACTGACTAAGAGGATTTTAGAATCATCGACAAAAAGTTTGGAAAAATTCTAGAACCCTTGAATCATCTAGTAGGAGATCTAGATAAGATAAGGTGAGGAATTCTAAAAATTTTAAAATTTTATAAGAACCATTTAAATAAAATTCTTTTAATTAGAGGGAAAATTGATAAAAATTCTAAAACATTAAAATTTTATGATGAATCTAGAATTAAAATCATTAGAAAACTCTATAAGAAAAAAACTATTACAAACAATGAGATAAAAATAAACCTAGAAAAATATTAAAGTCTAAAAAAAAATGGTGAAAAAGTTTAAAACTATCAAAGAAAACATTTCTGGATCTGTATTGAGTTTTCCAAGGGTGATCAAATCATTGACCAGAGCATTTAGGCCTCACTAGGCCCGTTGTGTCCAAGAAAACACTTGCACGTTGGAGAAAAATTTAAAAACTTAAAAATTAAACTGCGGAAAAGTTTTAGATATCCAGAAAGAAATATTTGTAAATTTTAAAACTCTCCACAAATTTTCTAGGAATGTAGATTAAAACCCTCTAGATAATTTTAGAAATTCCGATAAAAAAAAAGCAAGTAAAGCAAGAAAATCTAAAAGTATGAAAGAAAATATTTCTGGAAAAAAAATAATCTCGAAACAATAATGCAATTTGTACGATTTTTTTTAAAAAAAAACCTCAACAATTTCAAAAAATTTGGACTTATTTTAGTTGACAACTATAACACTTAAACTTTTAAATAACAACCTTTTAAAACCTAATAAAAATTTCTGAAAGAAAAATTTCTGAAAAATTCTTGAAAATTATAAAAAAAACTGCTTCACAATTTCACAACCTATGAAAAAATGTCTCGGTATCTGAACATAAAATGTCTAGATATTTCTAAAACCCTTGAAGGAAACCTGAAAAAGTTAAAGTAATTAATGCATGATAAGAAACATTTAATTTAAAATTCATTAATTCTCAAAGAAAATTCTTATAATTTGAACAAAAAAACCTGAAATAAAAATTCGTAAATGTGACAAATTATTTGGGCTATAAATTACACTAAAATTGAAGAACCCTTTAAGAAAATCGTGGGTAATCCTGATAAGATTTTTTGATTCAAAAAAATCGTACAAAAAATCTTATCAGGATTAGCAACGATTTTCTTAAAGGTTTCTAGAATTTTAGTGCAATTTAAAGTTCAGAATTCCAGAGAATTTTTCAAAATTTCTAGAATTTTTTTTCTAGACTCCTAGAACGTTTACAAATTTTTATTTCAGGTTTTCTTGTCCAGATTATAAGAATTTTCTTGATCAATTGAAATCATAAGAATCTTTGTAAAAATCCTAGAGAATTTCTTAGAATAAAGGAAGTAAAGCAAAATAAACTCTTGATGAATGATTACAATTTGGAGAGAAAATTCTTACACGAAAAATTTTGAAACAGTTCTAGAAATCTAGCAAAAAATGTTTGAAATTAGGTAAAGAAAATTAGTAAAACCGCAAACAAAAAAATGCTAACAGATTTTAAAAGTTAAAAAAAAATGCTTGACAATTTTAGAACTCATTAAAAACTGGAACTGAAAAGCTTTTGGTCAAGATTCTTGTTTACTTGAGGAGTTTTTTTTTGTTTTTCTCGACATTTTTATAAATTTGGAAAATATTACATAACTTTTCAAGCAAAAGTTAAAGGGAATGAGAAACTGCAAAAGTTTTAGTAAAATATTTCTTTGATAAAATTCTTAGCTTGCCAGACAAAAAATTAAAAATTTTGACATTTTTTGCTAATTACTAATAAACTAGTGGAGTTACATTAAATATATATAATATATGTAGAGCATGTAAATGCGGACAAATTACTAAGAATAGCCTTTTTGCGTAAACCTCGTAGTTTTCAAGTAAGATATAGAGAAAAATGATAAATATCAATTGACAATTGAGAGATGAAAAGTGACCTATAACAAATGAAATTTGAGAAATTACAAATGACCAAGGAACAATGGCAAATGACCTAGGAATAATGACAAATTGCAAATGACGAATGGCAATGGATAATTGATAAATGACAATTAACAATTGATCAATGGCAAATGACCTATAAACAGTGACAAATAGAAAATTACTAATGGCAATGAATAATTGACAAATAATAATTGATAATTGACAGATGGTAAATGACCTATAACAAATGACAGTTGACAAATTACAAATGACCAATAAACAATGTTAAAATTATTGACAATTGACAGATGACAAATTACAAATGACCAACGACTAATGACAAATGATCATGAATAAAGACAAATAACAAATGACTAATGGTAATGCATAATTGATAAATGACAAATATTAATTGACATGTAACAAGTTATCTATAACAAATGACAATTGATAAATTACAAATGACCAACGAACGATGGCAAATGAACTAGGAATAATGACAAATTATAAATGACGAATGGCAATGGATAATTGACAAATGACAATTAACAATTGATCAATGGCAAATGACCTGTAAACAATGACAAATAGTAATTTACTAATACTAATGGATAATTGATTAATGACAAATAACAATTGACAATTGACAGATGACAAATGACCTATAATAAATGACAATTGACAAATTACAAATGATCAACAGACAATGGCAAATAGCAAATGTCTAATAGCAGTAGAAATTAACAAATGAGAAATAACAATTGACTTGACAAATTACAAATTACAAATGACCAACGACCAATGATAAATGCCCAATGAACAATGACAAATAACAAACGACTAATAACAATGCATAATTGACAAATGATAAATATCAATTGACAATTGATAGATGACAAGTGACAGTTGACCTCAAAACGGATATTTCCGGTAAAAAAAATCCCAATATTTTATATACTCACTATCCAATTAGGAAAACATAAGCGAGGGTTTTATTTAAAAGTTGTAAACAAACATAACATTATTGTAAATATTAAATAAATTCATTCAAACAAATTTTTTAAATATTTTTTGATGATGTTTTAGTAATTGGAGAGTGGGATGGGGGCCACCCACCCATCCTACATATACATATAATCTTTAATTCCTTATCATCTCATGGTTTCCAAAAAAAAATTCATTGCAAAACTTTTTGAATAAAAAAGAAATAAAAAATTCAAAATTTTTGAATGAGTAAATTAGTAATAATTTGGTGGGTAGACTTTAAATCTAAATTAGATAAGATTTGCTATAGACAGTCATATATATTTGAACTTAAATTTTGATTTTGTTTTATTTTTATTACATAAAGGGTTTTATTGTTTTTTGCAGCAAAATAATCAACGATTAGCAATTAAAGTTATTATGTAAATGTAGGGTGGGTGGGTGGCCTCTATCTCACCCTCCGATGAGTAAAACATAAGCGAGGGTTTTAGTTAAAAGTTGTAAAATGTGAAAACACAAAATAATTGCATTTTTTAATTGATGTATTCATACAAATATTTCAAATAATTTTTGATGATGTTTTAGTGAATAAGAGCATTTTAAAATCACCGACAAAAAGTTTGGAAACATTCTAGAACCCTTGAATAATCTAGTAGGAGATCTAGATAAGATAAGGTGTGGAATGCTAAAATTTTAGATTTTTTAGCATTCCTCACCTTATCTTATTTGGATCTCCTGCTAGATTATTCAAGGGTTCTAGAATTTTTTCCAAACTTTTTGTCGGTAATTCTAAAATCATCAAAAACATCATCATAAATAGAATTCTTTTAATGAGAGGGAAGATTGATAAAAATTCTAGAACATTAAAAATTTTGATGAATCTAAAATTAAAATTATTAGAAAATTCCATGAGAAAAAAGGCTAGCAAATTTCACAAACGATGATATGAAAAAAAATCCTAGAAAAATGTAAAAGTCTAAAAGAAAAAAATGTTGAAAAATTTTATAACTATCAAAAAAACACATGCACATTGAAGAAAAATTAAAAAATAAAACTGCGGAAAAGTTTTAGATATCTGGAAACAAATATTTGTAAATTCTAAAACTCGATAAAATTTCTAAGTTTTTAAATAAAGAAACCCACTTAACTTTTTTATACCATTTATATTTTTTATTTCTCGTGACTAGTTTCAATTACAAGCTAATCATTATCAAACAGCTTCCAAAATTCAAGAAAATGTCTAGGAATGTAGATTAAAACTTACTAGAAAATTTTAGAACATTTAAAAATTCCGATAAGAAAAAGCAAGTAAAGCAAGAAACTCTGAAAAATCTAAGAGTATGAGAGAAAATATTTCTGAAAAAAAATAATCTCGAAGTTATGCAATTTGTTTGAATTTTTAAAAAAAAACCTCAACAACTTCAAAAAATTTGGACTTATTTTAGTTGAAAATGCTAAAACTTAAACTTTTAAATAAAAACCTTTCAAAACCTAATGAAAATTTCAGAAAGAAAAATTACTGAAAAATTATAGAAATTTATAACAATTTCACAACCTACGAAAAATTTCTTGGTATTTGAACATAAAATGTCTGGATATTTCTAGAACCCTTGAAGGAAACCTGAAAAAGTTAAAGTAATTAATGCATGATTGGAAACATTTCTGTAAAATTCATTAATTCACAAAGAAATTTTTTATATTTGGACGAAAAAACCTGAAATAAAAATTTGTAAACGTTCTAGGAGTTTACAAGTAAAACCAAACATTTTTAGAAATTTTGATAAGTTTTCTGGAAATTTGGCTTTAAATTACACTAAAATTGAAGAACCCTTTAAGAAAATCGTGGCTAATCCGGATAAGACCTTTTATAGGATCAAAAAATAATGCTACAAAAAGTCTTATCAGGATTAGCTTCGATTTTCTTAAAGGGTTCTAGAATTTTAGTGTAATTTAAAGCTCAAATAATTTGTCAAAATTTCTAGAATTTTTGCTGATTTATTTATAGACTCCTAGATCGTTTACATATTTTTATTTCAGTTTTTTTGTTCAAATTATAAGAATTTTCTTTGAGAATTAATTACTTTAACTTTTTCAGGTTTCCTTCAAGGGTTCTAGAAATTTCCATTATAAGAATTTTCCTCATAAATTGCTGAAATCATAAGAATCTTTGTAAAAATCGTAGAGGATTTCGTTAGGATAGAGGAAGTAAAGCAAAAAAAAACTCTTGCTGGATGATTACAATTTGGAGAGAAAATTCTTACACGAAAAATTTCTAAAAAATTCTAGAAAATTCTAGAAAAATGTTTGAAATTAGGTATCTGGACGAGAAATTATCAAAAAATTAAAAAAAAATTGAAAATAAAACCGCAAACAAAAAATTGCTAACAGATTCTAAAAATTTAGGGAAAAAAATGCTTGACTATCTTAGAACTCTGAACCAAGTTTGGTTTCAAAATTACTTTAAAATTTATTTTTTATATATTTATCGATTTAAAAAAAGTAATTAACTCTTGAAAAATTACGATGAAATGAGAAATGTTAAATATTTTAAATGTCTCAAAGAAATATTTTTGGAAAGTTAAGAGACTCTTAAAGAAAATTCTTGCAATCTGGAAAAATTGTGAAAAAATGTTTATGTTATATTGTTAGGTTAAGTTTATTGTGAACATTTATATATTGTAAAAGGAAATGCCCGTTTATAAATAAATAAATTGTGTAAATAAAGCATTGAAGAAATGCAGAAAATTCTTAAACCCTTGGAAAAAAATTCTAGCAACCCAAATATAATTTCTGTAACTCATTTAGAATTTTTATTTCCAGAATTTTTACTTACAGACTAAACATATTCCAGGTTTTATTGCTTTATTTTATCAAGATTTTCCAGAATTTATAAAGGAGGAGATTCTGGAAAATTTTGTAAATAAATATTCTATGAATTTGTAACATTTTTTCATCGAATTAAAATCTAAAAAAGGAGCTTGATATTTCGAAAAGCCTCGACAAAATGTGTATAAATAGAAACGCAAAATTACTTGGAACTTTAAAAAAAAACAATCAAATTTAAATCAGATAATATTAGAAATGGTTAAAGTTTCTAAAAATTAAAAAAATTCCTGAACTCTTAAAGAAAATTCTTCAATTAGGGTGAGAAAAAAATAGACCGGAAAGAAAAACTTTTGAAAATGCTTGAACTCCCGAAATAATTTCTAAGAAAATACAGTTAAAATTATTTTAAAATTTTTCCCCATGAATTGGTAAGATTTTTTCATCAAAAAGAGGAAACTCGTAAATAAATAAATAGAAATTAAAATACAAAACAACTGCTTGACATTTTTAAAAATGTTTCTAAAAATGAGGTCGTAAAATTACTTGGAAGTTTCTAGAAGTTTTCTAAAAAAATCAAGCACATTTCAATAAGATAAAACAAGAAATTAATGGAAGTGTTCAAAAATAAAAAATAATATCCGGAAAATTCCAAAACTTATTCTTCAATTAGGACGAGAAGAAAAATTTCTGGAAAATTTTAAAGAGTGGAAAAAACTCGAAAATGCTTGAACCCCTCTCAATTTCTAAGAAACTATAGTTAAAATTAAACAATATTTAGAGAAGTTTTCAATAATATTCCTGCAATTTTGTGTTAAGAGTTTGATTTCTAAAAAAATTCCTTAAAAATTCTAATATACTTAAAAAAATGGTGATGTGGCCATCATAGTAGTTTCCGTATATTTTTCTCGAAAACTATGAGGTTTACGGAAAAAGGCTATTCTTAGTATTTTATTAACTTTTGAATTGTCTAAAATTATTTGTTATATAAATTTCATGTAGCTCGAATAGTTTAGTAGCAATTGGCAAAAATTATCAAAATTTTCAACTTTAATTTTTTTTCTCGAAAATTAAGATTTTTATGAAAATTATGTTTTAACAAAACTTGTTCAGTTTCTTATTCCCTTCAATTTTTGTTGGAAAAATTTTGTAATATTTTAAATATTAAAAGAAATATCGGAAAAAAACAAAAAGCGACCTCGAATTAACAGCCATTTCTGGTGTTTGAATGTTCACCAAAAGCATACTTTATAGGGAAAGTAAAAATTGATGTGAAATTAATTTAAAAAATTTCTAATTTTTACATATCTTATAATTTATTTATTACTTATATATTCTCTTCAGTGAAATTTCTTATAGAAAAATCGATGCTGATAATAAAATGAATTGAGGATGGAATAGTGAACACCCACTCACCCTACATATACATTAAAACTTAAACTGTAACATTGGATGTAAATTCTTCAATAATGTTCACAATTTAATTGTTATAATTTTTATAAAAACAAAAGCAGTTATAGTAGTTGAAATATTTAAGCATACGTAGGGTGGGTGAATGTCCACTATTATATGGACCAGAGATTTGCTGAAATAATCCCTTATTTTGAGACATATTCATTGCCTAACTAATTTTATTAGTACGATTTCTTATTGTGAAATTGATGGTGATAATAAAAGAAATAGAGTGTCAAATGTTTCACCACGGGTTAAGATTATCTTCAATATTGGTCTCATAAATTTAAACAACCAATATTTCATAAGAGAAAACACGAACGTTCTCATTAATAACGTTAAAACCGTCGTCGGCGTTTATTTCTCCGTGTAAAATTACAAATATTTACCGACTATTATTAGAAAATATTTACTTCGCCGAAACCCGGCACGCAGTTTATTTGTGCATTAACGATTTTCCATAAAATTGAATTGCTTGGCCGCTTACCAAAGTATTATTCGCCGTTGTGTATATATTTAACCCGCGGATGTTTGCTTATTTAACGCGGCAATTTCTTATTCACCCCGGAAAGAAAATACTTTCAATCTCCGCGAAACGCCGCGAATATTAAATGCGCGAAATTTAACTTTTCGCGTCTTAAAATAATGCGAATAATTCCCATCCGACGCATCCGGGGAATTTCCCCAACGAAAGAGTGAAATGGGAAATAAGAAACGCAAACAAAATAACATCGAGATTCCGAGGAAAATTGAAATTTTCAATCCGCTGCATTCCCATTTAATATGAATTCTTGCACATCCTCGTCCTCGGACACTGATTCCGAGCGCAACCCGTCAGATATTCAACGTGTCGATGTATGAAAATCTTTATTAAATTCATACCAATATTATATTTTTATAACCTTAAAAATTGGCAAAGTTTCAAAAGAAAATTGATTCCTAGATATATTTAAAAGGTGTTCACTTAAAAAATCTGCAGGTTTTACTAAGAAGTGATATATTTTTTGGATACTGTAAAATAATTGACTTAAACAAATTGTAAACAAAATCGCAACGTTCAAACTCTGATTTAAAAAAAAAAGTTGATTCGTAGGTTTTTATTTAAAAAAAAATCTAAAAATCAAATTGGCGTAGGAATTATCTTCAAAATCTGTTGGTTTGCTAAAAATTAATGTATTTTTATATACTTTAAAATAATTGTCTCAATCAAATTGTAAACAAAATTGCAACCGATCAAACTTTTTATTTTTAAGAAAGTTGATTCATAGGTTTTTAATTAAAAAATTCTAAAAATCAAATCGGCTTAGGAATTTGCTTCAAAATTTGTAGATTTGCTAAGAATTGATGCATTTTTTATATACTTTAAAATAATTGACTTAAAAAAATTGTAAACACAATTAGATAGGGAACAAAACCAGATTTTCGAAATGCGTTTGTATAAGTTACGCGCAAATCGCTCCGCCAGAATTATACAGTGTTGTTGGAGGAAATATAGGCAGAGGAAATTGTTGAGGAGAAAGTTGAAGAAAGAAAAGGCAAAGGCTAAAAAGGCTGGGATTGCTGGACGAAAAAGGGAAAATAATAACTGAAGTTTTTATTTATAAAAATCTAATAATCAAATCGGCCTAGGAATATACTTCAAAATCTGTAGGTTTACTTAGAATTGATATATTATTCGTATACTATGAAATAATTAACTCAACCAAATTGTAAACAAAATTCTGATTTTAAAGAAAGTTTCTTACTTTGTTTTATTTATTTAACAATTTATTCACTATTTGTTTTGAGTTATGTGAAGTAATAATCACTAATAAAACACGATTTGATTTCCTTTCTTCACTAATTTATTTTTACACGTTAAATGTACATTTCGAGCACCATGTGCTCATTTTCAATAACTGCACATGGTGCTCGAAATGTACATTTAACGTGTAAAAATAAATTAGTGAAGAAAGGAAATCAAATCGTGTTTTATTAGTATTTAACATTTGTTTTCTTTGTTCTTTACATTTAATTGTTTTTGTTTCTTTTCTTTCTGTCATTTGGTTTCGTTTCTTTTTTTAAAATTCATTTGGTTTTACATTTTGATCTATTTTCCTTATGTTTTAATTGATTTTATAATTTTAATTGTTATTTGTTAAATTTTTTATAAATTTAATTTAGATTCAACTTAGATTCCTTTGATTTTATCTATTCTTTTAATTCACCTTATTTTCTGTCAATAAATAATTTTAATTTTTATACCTTCTACAATTATTTCTCTTTGTTTCTTTCGTTTTTAAGTTTTTTTTTTAAATTAAATTTCTTCTTTCATTTCAATTATTTGATTATTAATTGATTCTGTTATTTTTGCATGTTTTAACGTCATTTTCTGTCAGTAATTTAATTTATTTTTTTTAACTCTCCGTCCTTTTTTCTTTCTCTTGTTGTCTTTCTTCATTTGATTCTTGTATTAATTTTAGTTTTTATTGTTTATTGTAATTTTTGCTTGTTTTTTATACAATTTCCTAATTTCCTTTGTTTTTTATATGCAATTGTTTTTGCTTTATGTGTTACTGTCAATTTATTAGATTTTCTTTGTTTCTGTTTAATTATTATCATTATTTTAATTTTATAAAATTTGTTTTTATATTCCTAATATTTAATTCATTTTATAATTTTGGTTGTAATTATAAATATTTATCAATTCTTTTAAATTCATTTATTTATTTATTATTTTTATGATATTTATGCTAATTTACATAATTTTGTTTCAATGATTCCTTTACTTTTTTCTTATTATCAATTAACTTGTTTTTACTTCTCTGTCAATAATTGTTTTTGTTTTATTTTACCTTATTCTTCTACGTTTTTTAAATTTCTCTTGTTTTCTCGTTTTATGAATATACCAAATAAAAACAATTATTAAATGAAATATAAAGAGAAATTGGAAAATAATTAATAAACAGTTTAAAAATTGAATATATTAAATGCAACCAAAGAAAGCGAACACGCAACAAACTTATTTGACTTATCTCAATGAATTATTTCTTATTTTATCGTACTTTTGACTTATCTATTAATTTTAAAATATTCCAGCGTATTCTTGACCTAACCCAAAATTTGTTTCATTGTCCTAGCGTACTCTTGACCTATCCCAATAAACTGTACATTGACCTAGCGTTAGCCAGATCTTTCTCAATAAATTATTCTTATCCTAGCGTACTTCTGACCTACGTCAATATACTTTTCATTGCCCTAGCATACTTTTGACCTATCCTAAAAAGTAATTAATTGTCATAACGTGTTATTGACCTATATTAATCAATTAGATACTGGCTGAGAGGTAGGAAAACATACGAATGTATAATGCCAACCTGCCATCTGTTTCCTTTTTACCCTCTATCTAAAATTTATTTTGTTCGCATCTATTATTAGGAAATAAAGATTATTATTATTATTATTACCATCTATCATATGTTATCTTTGTTTCTGCCATATATCGTCTATTTTTCGAGTATTAGTATCTGTCTTCCGTCATCTAATATCTGCTTTGCATTAACCCCTATCTAATATCTGTTCTTTTCGCATCCACAAACTGCTATCTTTATTTCTGCCATATATTAGCTGCAATATCGGTATGGTCTATGCCATCTATCATCTATTTTTCCTTTGCCTATCATCGATTATTTTTGAATCTGTAATCTATATTTAGTTTTTTACCATCTATTTTCCTTTACCTTGTTTGTTATCTTTTTATTTATTACCTGTTTTTTTGTTTTGTTTATAAAATTATTAACACCTAAACTTTTTGTATTATCTGTTACTTATAATCTGTTTTTTTTTTTCTGTCATTTGTTGTCTTTGTATTTGTCATCCATCATACATCATCCATAATCTATTTTCTTCTTGCCTCCCATCAATAGTCTGTTTTTTTTGTATATGTCATCTATCACTTATTATTTTTTCTGTTATCTATTACCTGCATCTTTTTCTTGTTATTTTTCATCCTTTCCCTCTAATTTATCATCTGTTATTAGTATTAATATGTTATCCTTTTTCTATCATCTACTATATGTAATTTATGTGTTTGTCATCTGTTATTTTTTGTCTGTCATCTATTACCTGTTGTTTTTGTATCTAACATTTGTTATCTACCATCTTATATATTATCTGTTATCTTATTATCATTTTTCTACCATCTATTACCTGTAATCTATGTATTTGTTTTCAGTCATCTGTCATTTTTTGTGTCATCTATTGTCTGTTATTTTTGTATCTACCATTTGTTATTTACCGTTCTTATATATTTGTATCTGTCGTCTATCACCTGTTATCTTTGTTATCTATCATCTGTTTTATTTTTTTCTATGTATCGTTTATCATATGGTTCTGTCATCTATCATATGTTTCATGTTTTACGCCATCTATGATCTGTTATTTTTGTATCTACCATCTATCATCTGCTACTTTCGTATCTGTCATCTGTCACTTTATTTTTACCCCCATGTAAAATCTGTTCTCTTGCTATGTGACATCTATAATTTTTTATCTTTATTTCTAAATCATCTATTGCCTGCAATATGTGTGTTTATCATCTGTTGTAGGTCATCTATCATCACAAAATACCTTCTGAGTTTCTATCCCACCCCATCTTATCTTTTTGTTTCTTTTAACTATCACCTACTCTCTTTGTTTCTGTGTCAATCACCTCTTCTTTTTATATCATTGGTAATATGCCATAAATCATATATCATCTGTTATTTTTGATCTATCATGTGTTAAATTTGTATCTTATTTCTGTTTTCGATCATCTTCGTATCTGTCACTTGCTATTTTTTGTTTCCTCCATTTGTTACCCTTAACCTTTGTAATATTATTTGATTTAGTATTGTTATTTATTATCTGCCATCTAACACCTTTTTCTATTATTTTCTCTAATCTATCATCTGTTTTTTTTTCATCTTCAATCTATTACTAGTTATCGTTGAATGTGTGATTTGTTATTTATTTTTTATCTTTGTATCTGTCATCTATCACCTTCTAACGTGATTTCTGTCTATTATCTATATTTATTTTTTCTCCTATCTTTAGTATGTGATCATTGTTTCTGCCATCTATCGCCTGTAACCTATGTATTTGTCATCTGTCATTTTTGTCTTTTGGCTGTCATTTATAACCTGCAATTTTTAGATCTGCGATTTAATGTCCATCTATCTTTCTGTTAACATCTGTTTTTTGTATCCATAGTTTATTATATGCCTTATCAACTATCATCTGTTTTATATTGTTATTTGTATTATTTGTCATATAGCTATGTCATTTATCTTCTGTTTTATTTTTTACAACATCCATCATTTGTTATCTTTATACCTGCCATCTATCGTATGTTACTTTTTTGTCTGTAAGCTATCCCATGTAAAAAAATCTGTTATCTTTGTTTTTGACATCTATTTATCTGTTTGTTAATCATCTGACCTCAGTCATCTATCATCTGTTTTATTTATTTCTTACGCCATCTATTATCTGTTATCTTTGCATCTGCCATCTACAGTCTCTTTATTTATTTGTTTATTTATTATTTATATTCCTTCTGTCATCTATTATCTGTTTTTTGTTACCTTCATGTAAAATCTGTACGTTTGGTATCTCTTATCTGTAATTTATAATCTGTGATCTTTATTTCTGTCATCTTTTGCATATATGTGTGTTTATCATCTGTCATTGTTATCTGTTACCATAAAACACCATATATCATCTTTTTTCTATTTTTCTATTTTCTATCTGCTTTATTTTGGTTTCCCATGTATAATTTGTTATCTTCGTATCTATCACCTGTTATTTTTTGTTTTGCCATCTATTACCTTAATTTGTTTTCTTTAATCTATTATCCGTTATTTTTAGATCTTTAATCTATTACTAGTTCTTTTTGCATCTGTAATTTGTTATCTGTTTTTTGTCTTTGTATTTGTTATTTATCATCTTCTAACTAGGTGCTTATCTTCTGTATTCTTTTTGTTTCCTATTTTAGATAAGTGATTTTTTCTCTGGCCAAAATATCATAAACGACTGTTAGAAAAACATTTTTTTTGTAGCGAAGAAACTCTTTCAATTCCATAATATAAATATTAATTAAATAAGACTCTTGCGAATGTCCTGAGATTTTTGTTTAAAAAAAATCATAATCATAATTTCTATTTTAGTTTTCAAAAAAAAAAACATTGTGTAATTGGAGATTGGTAAAAAAATTTAAAAACTGAGTGGTGATTTATGCTAATGGGCATATGTAGGGTGGGTGGGTGGCCACTAACACACCCTCCAGCCAAAACAAGATCAACGATTGATTCCTAAAAAATATTGCAAAAAAGTGTTAAGAATTTTTTTTACAATTACGCGAAATAAATATTAATTAAATAAGACCCTCGCGAATGTCTTGAAAATTGGAGGGTGGGATAGTGGCCACCCACCCACCCCTCATATTTAAAAAGAAACTCTATTTCAGCTTCTAAAAACCATCGCTGTGGAATTGCACATGTCAAAAAATTTTAAAGTGGAATTGTGGTTTGTATTAACAGGCATATGTAGTGTGGGCTGGTGGCCACTATCATACCCTTCAGCCAAAACAACAAAAATGACTGTTTGTTAAAACAGGTAATAAAAAAAAGTATTTTTGTACCGAAGAAACTTTTTCATTTCCATAAAATAAAAAATGGTGATATGGCCATCATAGTACTTTCCCTATACTTTTATGAGGTTTACACAAAAGGCTATTCTTAATAAATTGTTCACTTTTGAATTATCTACAATTTGTTATATATATATATTTCATATAACTCCAATAATTTATTAGCAAATGGCAAAAAAATATCAAAATTTTCTATTTTTATTATTTTTTTTCTCAAAAGTTAACAATTTTATGAAATATATGTTTTAATAAACCTTTTTCAGTTTTTCATTCCCTTTAATTTTTATTTGAAAATTTTTGTAAAATTCTTTATATTAAAAAAATATTGGAAAAAACAAAAAATGGCCTCAAGTAAATCCACTTTCAGTTAATGACAGTTCACCAAAAGCTTTTCAGTTCCAGTTTTTAACAATAAAACCTTAAGTTTAAAGATTCATCTCAATCGGATCATTCATTTTTGAGAAACAGCGCCCACTGACATTTTCATGCACGAAAACAATACTTCTCCTATATATACTATATAGGGAAAGTAAAAATATAATCCACTCCTAATAAATAATATCTTAATTCCATCACATTACACTATTGATTTTTTTAGCGCAATAAATTCTAGTGCAGCGACCTCAGCGTACTCTTAACCTACCTCAATACACTATACATTAACCTAGCGTACTCCTGACCTTTCTTAATAAACCATTTGTTGTGGTAGGCCAAGAGTACGGTGATTTGTTCGATGATTTTATACGTAAAATCGCGTAGGCTAAATTAATGCATAAAGTTAATTTTTTAAATCTATCTAAAAGACTTTAATAAATTTGATTAAATACTAAACTAATTCTTAACTCTAAAAATTAAAAAATTCAGGAAGAAAAATGCTAAAATTGTTTAGAAACGAAATCTGGAAAAAAAAATCAAAAAAAAATCCGCAAAAAATCTAAAGCCATCGAAGAAAATTCATGAAACCTGAATGAAACATTGTTTAAAATCTTAAACAGAATCTGTTGGTTAATTCTAGAAATATCAAATCACTTAATAAAATACTGACATAGGAATATGGCATCAAATCACCTTAATTAAAAATAAGAAAATTGTAGATATCTAGAAAAAACAATAACGAACATTTCAAAAAGAAAAAGAGCTGAAATTTTTTAGAACTTTTGAAATATGAAAAAAAAATCCTGGGAAATACCCAGTTTTTTCTTTTTCAATTTAAGTCTAAAAAATTACTAGAAAATTCTAAAACCATCTGAAAAAAAAAAATATGAAATCCGAACGAAACGAAATTTTCATTTTCTCAGTTTAGACAAACAATTTTAGTATTATGGAAAGAAAATACTGAAAAATTCTACAACTCTCGTAAAAATCCACGAAATCTAAAAGTAAAATTGCTCAAACTCTTAAAATTTATAAAATCTGGAAAATAAATTAGTGAAAAATTCTAAAATTACTTTCAATTTTCAAACAAAAACATTTAAAAAATTTGGAAAATCCCGGAAAATCCAAGAAGTTTCTAGAATTGAATAAATCTTTAAAACTATTAAAAGCATTAAAGAAAATTCATGAAATCTTAAAATAAAAAAGGCTGACAAATTTTAGTATTATCGAAAAAAATGCTGGTAAATTTTAGATCAATCAATTATTTTTCAGTTAATTCAAAAAGAATGATGAAAATTGATAAAAAATCACTAATCACTCTAATAAAAATTCTGTGTATTAGAGGGGCTACAAATCAAAATTTCTAACTTCAACTGTTTTACATTGTTTCTATCAGCGAAAAATCGGATTTTAAAAATTCTTCACAAAATAAAACTGTTATAAAGCAAAATAAAATTTGGAAATGTTTTACGATAACTTTTCTTTGAATAAAGAAAATTGCAAAGTGCTAAAAAAAGGAATCGGGTAAAAATTAAAAATTTAAACATTTGTTTTGTAATGCTATTGTCATATCTTTTTAGCAATTAATTTAATTAAAAAAAAAATATATTAACAAATTGCCATTACTAAAATCAATAAATAAATGAGTTGAAAATATTAAAAATAATTGTAATTATTTTTTAATTTATTCACTTTATTCACTCTTGATATGTTGAAAATTGAAAAGATTCTTTACCAATTAATTGCTCCGGCGTAATATTTACAAATTCGGACTTCAATTGTTTCGCATTGTTTTTGCGATAATTCATCGCAAAAGAAAACTCTTGCACATACCAATTGTGATTACAAATTAAAACTGTACAAGTCAAAATACGAAAGAAACAAAACAATATTTTCAATCAAGAAACAGTTGACAGCAGTTTATATTTATATTTTATATTTCAAAAATTGCATTTGTTGATTTTCATTATGACAAAAGCAGTAAAACTCACTAGCCCCATTTATTTTGTTTTGTTAAAACAATCAAAAAGTTACTGCTAATGTTAAAAAAAACTTAAAAGCTGTGTTTTAGTTTAAAATTATATGTATATGTTGGGTGGATGGATGGCCACTATCCCACCCTCTGGTTTCTATTAAAGAAATTTATTTTTTTAGGAGAAAATATCTAATGAAATAATTTTATTTCATTCCATTATTATTTTATTAGTTTTATACAACACTCACATATGTTGTATTGATTGGAAGGTTGGACAGAGGCCACCCACCCACCCTACATATACATATTTACATAAGCCACATTCACTCGTTTTGTTTCCTTGAAACAATCGAGGAAATACTACTAATGTATAAAAAAACTTATATTCTGCATTACAGTTTATTTAATTTCTTTGTATATGTAGGGTGGGTGGAGGTCACTATTCCACCCTCCAGCTATATTTTAAATAAACGAGCGTTTGCTAAAGAAATATATTTTTTAGGAGACTATTCCACTCCTACTGTATGTAGGCAATGAAAAGGAGGCATGTGATATTTTTTAGCCAATCACGTCAATTTTTAAGTGAATAAACACCAAGTTGCTGTTTATTCACCTGAATAACCTGAAGTTAGCTATTTCCCGACAAATGAATTGAATTAGCCTTGATAAAAAAGCGAAAAACGTTGTTTCTACGTATGTCAGTTGCAAGTAGGTTATAAAATCAAAAGGTTTGGTAACACTTAATCATCCATAATAAATGCGACGGTGACAAGTTCTGCACCAAAAAATCAAACTTAAACGAGATCGTGTGTTTGGAAACGATTTGAAGAAATCTGCGCCGATAAAAACTACCAGTTGTTAGCAAAACTTTAATGGAAACTCTTGCCGCGATTATGATGACTGGGCGTATAATATAAAGAAGGTAAATGCAAATGATTATAAGGGAGGTGTTATTTAATCAATGTCGAATTTTTCGACCAAAATACTGCAGGAGATATATCATAAAAATTTTAATATAAACATTGAACCATTCACCGATATTCGTTTCAAGTCGTGGAATAGTCGTTCCAAATACCATTCGTGATGACAATTAAATCGGAATAAATTTTGTTTTTAGCGCATTCAAGTTTGTTGCTTAATCGCGATTTTTATTCGAGCAACTGATAGAAAAAATCACTCGCCTGGCGGCTCGTGATTTTTTCGTGACAGTTGCTCTCATTAAAATCGCTAAGCAACAAACATGCAAAAACAAAATTTATTCGGGTAAATTGCCATCACTTATGGTATTACTTGTGATTAAATTGGTTTATTAAAATAAGAGCAACGTCATACTGGCTACATACAGACCACCATCAACTTGTCCTTTCAATTTTATAAGACATTTTGCATACATTGGAAGATAGAAATATAGATCATTTTATTTTTGTGGGTGATATTAATATAGATATATCACAACATACAAATCTTACTATAGAAAATTTAAATCTAATGTACGAACATGGATTTCAGTCAGTAATAAATGATTACACTCGATGCCAGGATATTAGCAAATCTTGTATTGATCACATATTTGTTAAAACAAAACACGATGTGGACTTAATGCTCCCAATAATAATACAAACAAACATAACTGATCACTATACAATATTTTTACAAATCGTTTACAATAATAAACCTATGAACACTTCCAAAAGGAGAGTAATAACTATAATTAATGATAAGAAACTATCAACATCAAAACTGTGAAATTGCAACAAGCGCATTTATAGATTTATTTCAAAATACCCTGAAAAAATGCACTTACCTGAAATATCTCAAACATAACAAACGTAATTCTGGGATAACAAACGGTATAATAAAATCAATTCAAATAAGGGACAAACTGTATCAAGACGTATTAAACAATCCTTATAACCATATAATAAGAATTAACTACAAACAATATAGAAATAGATTAACTAACCTATTTAAAATAACCGAACATAGCTTCTATAAGGAAAAAATCGAAGACACCACCAATATTAAACAAGTGTGGAATGTTACAAATGAAATATGTGGCGAAATTTATCATACCCAAAATATTACTTACAATTTCCTAAGCGATCCAATAATTGAAAAAATCAAACTTAGCTAATAACTTTAATGATTACTACATCAATACTTCAAAAAATATTGCAAATCAATAATGTCCAAACCAACGTAAATTTAAAATCTACCAACAGCTTACATTCATTTTTTATTAAACCTACAACACCAGATGAAGTCTCGAATAATATACAATCAATAAAAAATAACAAAGCTGCAGGAATAGATGTGGTTAAGGCAGAAACGCTAAAAACAATTAAGCCTGTAATATAACAACCTATAGCATTCATCATAAACAAATGTTTTGCGGATGGTACATGTCCTAATATTTTTAAAATAAGCGTTGTCTTGCCAATTCACAAAAATGGAGATAAGGATAACTTCATCAACTACAGACCAATATCTTTAATAACTACGTTTGCAAAAATGTTTGAAAAAATATTAACTTATAGATTAAATAACTACTTTAAAAAAATAAACATTTTATCAGACAATCAATACGGCTTTAGACCAAATCGAAGTACATAAGACGCCATGTCCCAACTCATTACAAATATGTATTCGGCTCTGGACAACGGTAAGAAATCTATTTTTGTATTCTTAGACCTTGCCACTATCAGTCACACTATACTCTTAAAATCAATCGAAAAAATAGGCTTCGAGGAATCCCACAAAAGCTGTTTCGTTCGTATTTAAAAGAAAGGGCCCAATGTGTCCAACTAAATCACATAAAGAGTGATTTAAAAACATTAGAATGTGGGGTCCCACAAGGAACCATACTAGGTCCCCTTTTATTCAATCTATACTTAAATGACCTATTCAACCTTAAAACTGTAGGAAAAATAATATCGTTATGCCGATGACAGTGCAATAATTTACGTCGGTATTGATTAGTCTGAATTTAAAAAAAAAGTGTAGAGATAGATTTGAAAAATATATTTGGATGGTTTGCTAAAAATAAACTAAGCGTTAACCTATCAAAAACTTATTTCCTACCAATAATATCTACGGTACAGTCCTCACCAGATTTTAATACCCTTAATGTAGATAATTTAACTCGTATCAATAGCAGAAATGAAATTAAATATCTAAACAAGAAACTAAAATGGGAACAACACATAAATTATATAAACAAGAAATTTCGACAGCTTTTATATAAATTTAAACATTTAAAAGACATTCTGCAGCCGAAACTACATAAAATCCTATACCGTGCCCTAGCAGAAACTCACATAAACTATGGCATACAAGCATGGGGTGGTGTGGGTATAACCATCTTGAATAAACTGATTATTACACAAAATATTTTAAAAATTATATTTAAACGTCCATATTTGTACCCTTCTGATATGTTATACAAAGAATATAAAGTAATGGATTCCAGACAGCTATATTTCCTGCAGTATATCATATGGCAATTCAAACACAAACATACATTAAGAACAAATGATCATATCTATGAAACGAGAAACAAAAATCGTCTTTATGCAACACCGCAAGTACATAAATCTATAAGTCAAAGGTGCTTTACCTACTTGAGCCCAAAATTCTTCAACAGTCCAAAACAAAAAAGCAACGAACATAAACTATTTTATAAAGAAATTAAATATATCGAGACAATCAATACATGATATGATAGACAAAATAATCTAGGCTTAACTCGACTGATTGATGTGTATAATTATTGTGATATATCTATATTAAACAATTAAACACATAAATTAAAATCGTCTATTACATTTAATTTTATTTCATTCATTGATCAGCCTGTGTTTTAAAAACTTTCAAATGATTTCTTACATTCCTTCATTTTACTATACTTTATATACACATCGATCTACTAGTTTAATTCACTATATTTATATATTTTGCAGTAGATAAATTAAACTAAGACATTAATTCTTAGTTTAATTTATCTACTTATAGTGAGTTTTTTTATTTTAGTTTTTAAGATTAAACATTATATATTTATTTATTTATGTTCTAGTTTAATTTACCTACTGATAGTATGTGTTATATTCGATTTATTTTATTGATTTATATATTCTTGTATACATTCTTTTATACTTTTATGTTTATACTAGAACTTTTTAAATTAGATTTTAAGATTATACATTATACATTTATTTATATATGTTCCAGTTCAACTTACAAATGAAACCGCTTCACACAAGACTAGTCTAATCGGAGTGTTAAGTATGTTTATTGGAGTATTTAATCTATTTTCAATTCATGTATGTAATCAGAAACTCAATAAATATTATTTAAACGGCATATATAGGGTGGGTGGGTGTTCAATTCCATAATATAAATATTAATTAAATAAGACTCTTATGAATATCCTGAGAATTTGAGGGTGGGATAGTGGCCACCCACCCACCCTACATGTTTTAAAAAATCATAATCATAATTTCTATTTTAGTTTACAAAAAAAATCACTGTGTAATTGGAGATTGGTCCAAAAATTTTAAAACCGAGTGCTGATTTATGCTAATAGGTATATGTAGGGTGGGTGGGTGGCCACTAAAACACCCTCCAGCCAAAACAAGATCAACAACTGATTCCTAAAAAAATGCAAAAAAGTGTGAAGTAATTTTTTACAATTACGCGAAATAAATATTAATTAAATGAGACCCTCACGTTTGTCCTGAAAATTGTAGGGTGGGATAATGGCCATCCAACCTTATATTTAAGAAGAAACTCAACATGGTTTCTATTTTAGCTACTAAAAACCATCGCTGTGGAATTGCACATGTCAAAAAATTTTTAAGTAGAATTGTGATTTGTATTAACAGGCATATATAGGGTGAGTGGGTGGCCACTATCACACCCTCCAGTCAAAACAACATAAATAACTGTTTGTTAAAACAGGTAATAAAAAAAGTATTTTTGTAGCAAAGAAACTTTTTCATATCCATAAAATAAATAATAAATAAATAATACTCTCGCGTTTGAGAATTAAAGTTTAGGATAGTGGCCACCCACCACTAGATATTTACTTCAAAATGTGTTGGTTTGCTAAGAATTGATGTATTTTTTTGTATAGTATAAAATATTTGAATCAATCAAATTGCAAACAAAATTTCAACCCTTCAAACTCTGATTTTAAAGGTTTTTATTAAAAAAAATTCTAAAAATCAAATCGGCCTAGGAATTAACTTCAAAATCTGTAAGTTGAATTGATGTATTTGTTCTATACTATAAAATAATTGATGCAATAAAATTGTAAACAAAATAATAACAATTTTTTTTTAAATTAAAATAAATAATACATTTTCTCCTATTAAACCTCCCTCGTATTTTCTCCTCGCCAGTTTGTATTTATTAATATTTTCCATTAGCCTTTCTCCTCTCGCGTGATGTTGCGACTTAAAATAAACACCATTAATTTAATCTAAAATATATTTTCCACCGAATACCGCTTTTCATTATTACGCAATCAATCAGTTAACGTCGCGCGAATAATTGAATGCACGGAAGGAGGAGGGTCATTAAAAAGCAATCAATGTTCTCACTTGTGATGATTTTTTTTTGATTCTGCTCGTTGTAAATTCGTTCCATGATTAAGAGCCTTTCTTTTCGTTTTAGTTTTTTTTTTTGAAGGGGTCGAAATGTAATGGAAGGCGTTTGTGATCTACTTCTTCTGAATGAGGTTGGGTTTTTGTTCAGAAAGGGTGGTGAATTAATATAATGAAGGGTCAGCTCCCATTTATTTTGATTAATGGATGTGTAGATTCGCAATTCGTTTGCGATTTTGAAATCTACGTTTTCAATTAAGGTTGTGTTAAAGCTACATAAAATGGAATAATTTATAATATATTATAGGTCTGTAATTAAACATTAAGTGATTTTACGCTGAATTGAAAAATTCACTATGTTTTAACCACAAGTAAATATAATTACTTGTGGTTAAAACATAGTGAATTTTTTAATTCAGTGTAAGTATGGATTACCACGTAGTAACGGTCGCAACCATTCTATTCATTAAGTGATTTTAGTTTAATTGCAAGCTTTTGGTATGAAATTTTACAAATTTTTTAAATAAATTTGTGTACCTTAATATTTTCCACTACGTGCAATGTGGAAATGACAAAATGAACATTATTTACGCCTGGCCACCACCAGCGGAATGATAAAGCTACTTCATGGTCCACAGTTATCACTTGCACAGCTCGGCGCACACCCACCTCGACACATTATCACCGCCTTTATGTTACGAGAGTCCAAGAACATAAAAGTTCACACTGATGACAATTCCGGATAGTAACACAACGTTTATGCACTATCAACAATTCTTAATCACCCATTTAGATGATAAATGGAAAAGAGTTATACTTCTGTGATCGTAAAATTTAAATTGTTTTATTATTCAGTTCTTACATTTAATTTTATATAACATATATACAAGTTGACATAAATTTTGCGATCACATCTTTAACAAAAAAATCATTGATTGCTTTGCAGTGTGTGATGTCGCTCCATCCTGTTGAAACCAGCTTCGCAAGCATTTAAAAAGTTGTAGAAAATTATCCACTTTAGTAATTAAGCTGAAAATTACAAAACTTATCCTTAAGTAACTAGTTTTTAAGTAATTATCGAAATAATTGATAAATTGTAGCTGGAAACAAAATGGCAGCATTTTAAATAAGAAAAATTTATTGTAGGATTTAAAGAGGTATAAAAAATTGTCTACTTCATTAATTACTTTACTATAAATGTAATTATATGTTATTATAGTGTAAAAATGGAATTTTTCAGTTTGTATAAAAAACATTCACTGGAAAATTCCCGATAAATACCGTTTATTTCCTTTTAATGATGGCGAAAACATGTATCCGCAAATCCGTGTGCCGTGTCCATTCTCTCCCCATTCTGTTTTTTTGTTTTGTTTTCTGTTGGTTGTTGTTGGCCGGAATGTGTTCTAATTTTAGAATTGATTTATGAATGCGGAATGAAAACAGGACAGCCTGGTGTATATCCATAAAACGCAATCGTCGTAAATATTAAAGCACTCCCGGCTATGTACGAGTATATAAACTTTACATACCCTCGTAGCTCAGTTTTATAACTTCCACTGCTAGTTTATGATGCTCGTGTCCTCCTCCTGCTCCTGCTCCTTCTCCTGCTAGCAGCGAGCGTACGAGCTAAACGTCCGGACCCCACTTTTTTTCCACTTCAACGACTTTAACGTCGTCTCGGCGTTTTCAAGTTGGCAATTTTCTACGTCAATTTTTTTATTATTATTATTATTAAGGTTTTTTTCAGGTACTTCCATTTCTTACCTGAAAATATTCTGACGAAATCCGACGTTTTATATATACATATAAATTTTAATTAACACATTTTTCCAATAAGAGTTTGAAGAAGTTAAAATTAAATTAAACAAGCTTAAACTTCGTTTACATTCGAAAAGCTTATTATGTATGAAAAATGGCATCGTTTAAAGGTCTGCAATGGTTTTGCGCAGTAGAATGGATACGAGAAATTCAATTTGTTATATATCATTTGCATAGATTAGTCTGAATTTTATTGAAAGTTTTGATTATGTTTGAGAATGTTGGTTAACTGTAGATTATTGGTATAGTGGAGATGCTGCTTTAGAAAACCCAACAAGAATAAGTCTAATAGGATAAAATCGTATTAATCTTGGTTAATGTAGTTACTTGAGTACGTGAAGGTTAATATAACTTAATTGAAAACACAGTTATATTCCTTTCTTCACTTTTTATTTTTTCACTGCAGCTGAACAAAAAACATTTATCATTGCTTCTTCATGCATGTCCTTGCGTATAGGGTATACCAGGTATAAGAATTTGAAATTTTCATCAGATTTGTTAAATGAAAAAATCCCATATAAGATTATTTTGTATAGTTATACCTAAACTTTTTTCTTGATTGGTTTCTTTAGTAGTTTATTTTGTTGGTCTTTAGATATAGTTTCTTTATTTATTTAGCCAAAGTAGTTCTCCGCTAGGTTAATTGTTGTTTTGACCACAAAGATCGATTTGTGCTGATTGATTTTTAGAGAAATTAATGAACAACAGAAACAAAAATGGTCCTATAAAAATCACCTTTTTGATGTGTAAAAATTATTATTGATTATAAAGTCTTAGTCAAATGTTACCTGTCCGATAGATAAGACGTAAATAAAAGATAGATAGAATGTCTACACTATTAAGTTTCATTTTTTTAGTAGCTTGATAACGCTGGCACATACAGGGTGTATTATGAAAGTAATGCGCATGATTTACCCCGTCAATTACTTCAACCTTTGACTATAGCTGTTTTCACTCTTTACTTCCCTTAACCCTAAATCTTATCAACTGTCCCCACTTTCACACACATTTCTATCTTTATATTATTAATTATATTCTCATTTACATCTCCGCCCTTTTCAATTTTTTTGATAACGACTTTACCCGCTTAACTTTCTTCAGAACTTCTAATTCGATAGTGTATAGTATAAAGCGGTTTAGATGTATTTTTTTAAATATTAAATGCGCAAAACAATTTATCGGGATTGGCAATCATGCTCTTCTTTCTTTCGTTCTTTCTTTAGGCTTTACGTTCCTCGTATAAATTTTACCTCCAAAACTATCTTCTTCCATCCTTTCTCCAATATCCAAGGCGCTTGTTTTGGATTCGTAACAGTGTTCATGCACTGCCCCGTTTGAATCCCTCAATCATGATCTACGAAGCAGAAATTTGGAAGAAGCGTGGTAAGAACGTGGGCGAACCGAGGCATTTCTTCCCCTTTCTACGCGCAATCACCGGTGCTTTACAGATATTGACAGGTTTTTAGCCAATTTACTTAGAGGCGGTATATAGGGGAAGGCTAGCATATCGCAAATGGAGGAATGGAGAAACGCAACACTGCAAAATTTATACAGACAATTCGGTGAGCGAAGGTAGAACTGGCTATGCTTACGTAGTCAAAAATAGCGACGTGGAATAGGACGGCGCAAACGGTCTCCGAATGGACGATCATAGAACCACTTCGTTGCACAAGAGAAAATCTGAGCTATTTAAACGCGGTCAAGGTGGTGATCGGTGGTCTAACCGATACCGATATCATCAGCGACGAAAGAGTAGCATAGAACGTGATAGACGCGGTCGAAATTTATAGCCTCATAAAAGCAGTCGTTAACTACTGGTAGGTTAAAGCAAACGCTAGCATAAAAGAAAATAGGAGCCTCGATGAAGCAGCTCGAAAACGAACTCACAGCCATCGGAATGAAGGTCCAATCTATGGCCAGGAAAGAGAAGAAAGAGAAAGGCGACATGAGCAAGGATGCAATACATCTATTGTAGGGTGCGAATGCGGACAGGCAGGGAAACTAAGTCAGAGATATGGAATGAGTTTATCGAGTTCGTTGGTCGAATTCTTAGGGCAGCGATGGAGAGCGTAGAGGCATTGAGTACCGGACCTAGGTAGGAATCGCTTGGGCGCGTTTGGCAACAGAGTTTCATTCCCCGCTAATTTTTAGGAGTGTGATTTGGATGAAGGGATTCCCTTAACAAGATTTCCGTTCATCGAAACTGTGAGTTGGAGGTATTAGAGTACTTGATGCCGAAAGGCGGCTAAGCCGCATTTCAACTGATGTCGTCGTTATCAGAGAGGTGAAAACCTGGCGGGTGAAGCCAATAGGAAGAGAAGGCACTAATCTGGATGTTCGTAATGTTTTCAATAATATACCTTGGACATCTATATTGGTGGCATTGGGAAACAGAGAGACACCTTCCCCATAATAATAGGCAATAATCGCGGATAATTTGCCAGAGAAGGAAGTGATCTATGCGGGGACTTATCCTACGTTTCGTCGATTATATTCTAATGATTGTCAAATGTAGGGAAATAACTAATGTCGTAGCGCAAGTCATGAAGGTAATAGGGCTGGAATTGGTAGAGGAAAATACGTCGACCGTGTGGCTTTTAAGGCGACAAGCAGGTCGAAGCAAGCTTGGCGGTAAGCTACATCTGCTCTGTGAAAGGAAGGCGGTTGCAGGGTTAAAACCCATATCTAGCCGTTGTGTATAAAACCCGCAGGAACGTGCAACCTTTGCGCAAGGCACTCTTGTCTTTGAAACATCCGGGTGGCACGCGATTATCGCACGCTGTCCACCGCTCAGGGGCAGCGGTTACTGGGTCGGTGGCAGAGAGGTGAAGCAGTGGCATTTGTGTAACTACGCTTATCTGCCTATTCAGCCTCAAGCACTCTCCATCGTCACGACAGTTGCTGCCTTCAGAACGCCATCCCAACACCACCTTCCAACTAACGGGGTCCAAACACCCTGCGTCCGCCTCTTTTAACATCCGACACCTGTCTGACCCCTTAAACATCACTGCCCACTGTTGACACTTTATTTTTGGTATTAAACGTTTTCATCGCCACATCTTCCTTATTAGAAAAAATGTACAATCCTACATATTCCAGATTTACTTTGACACTACCAATTATTTTGCGTTTAGCTTCTACTAACGTAAGAAATTTTTCTCTTATTAAATGTGCAAAAACAATAACAGGTATTTTAAAGATAAAGGTTATTTGAAGGTAATTACAACTTGAAGGTGGTTTGAATGTCAAGGTCATTTGAATGTTGTCATTTAAATGTCAAGGTCATTTGAATGTCAAGGTTATATGTAGGTCAAGGTTAACCACATCCTCTGGTCTTGAACTAGCCGTAAGTAAGATGAGGTTCTGAAAGGAGCGTGAACCCGAGAGCTCATTTCTTCTTTAAACCCTTGGGTCAAGAGGAAGCACTGGGAAATGACAAACTTCTTGCCCCAGATGATACCCGGTCATAGGTGTTTTGGCAGCTGCCTCCACTGTATACAATAGGCAAAAGACAAGCTATATATATAGCGCCCGAAGGAAGTCGATGACAAGGTGCACATACTTCGTGGTTCCTGACTGGTCGACAGTGAGATAGAAATTGGCAACCACACTAAGAGTGGAGATCTGTTCGTATTGGTGATCTCCTAGAAGAAGAAGGTAGCAAAGAAGTCTGCCTAGCAGCCAGTATATGGTCAGGTACGCAAGGGTGACGCAGACCCTTGGTCATGGTAGTTGACATGGGTGGGAGTAGTATGGAATTATTGGATTTTGTGATATATAAATGTATATATGGAGATAGAAAATAGTTATGTATATGAAATAGTTATGTAATAATCTATATTTATATGTATTATTATGTAATAAAGAAGAATGCGATAAATGGTGCAGGCCAAGTGTGTCATGGATTCGGTGGTGACTTCGAAGTTCAAGGAAACCACTGATAATCACACGTCTAAGAAAAAAATCGTCAAGATTATTTTAGGGCACAAATAGTGTTTCACCCAGGATAATGAAATAATATTGGGATAGGTTAAGAGTATGGGGTATTGGGGTAGGTCATGATTACGTAAGAACGATGGTCGACAAGCTCTTCCCACCAATTCCATGGGAGGAGCAGCAAGAAGAGCTGACCGAAGGCCCGAGGCCTTTTAAAATCCTGAACGAATCCCTCAAGTTGGTCGCCAAGGACAGCGCCGAGGAACAGACTTTTGCTTTATATAGTCCCAGAGTTCCTTTCCCCTTTGTAGTTTCTTCACTTTACCTATCTCTTCTTTTGTCCACAACTCCTTCTTAACCTTGCACACCCTTTGGTATTCAATTTCTGCTTCTTTTATCTTATTCATTGACCCTTTTCCCATTCTCCATTCACGTACAGCCTCCCTCACATTGCTCTTTATCCTCCTACACTCTTCGTCAAACCAATTGGCCGCCTCATATTTAGTCCCATTCCGTTTTTTTTTTACATTGCGCTTGTAATTACTTTTATCAGTTGGCCCATTGTTTCCACCCCCTTAAAATTTACTGTGGATATCTTGTGTTTGTAAGACTCCAATGCCCTTTTTGACCAACACCATCCTATCTCACCCACTCTGCCCTTTTGCTCTCCGCCATGGTATCGCCCCACCTTTACTGTTACTGGCATATGATCGGAACCCATTCTGCTTTCGACAACAAACTCCTCGACCTCATCTCTGATTTCGTCATTTACTAGTATGTAGTCGATGACCGAGCTACCCCTTGGTTCCATGTAGGTAAATTCACCGTCCCAATCCCCATCTGCACACCCATTTAACAAATCCAGCCCTTGTTCTTTTGCCCATTCCATTAATGCTATACCCTGTTTGTTAATACTCTCGTTCTTGGAACATCTAGCCCTTCTATACCCCCCACATTCCCCTACGCCCCTCGTATCCAATTTTCCAGTTCTCGCGTTCCAGTCTCCTCCTACTATACTATACTACTATATATATTTCTTCTTCTCTCTATATATTTAACCTTTTTTGTGGATTTTTTTAAAATCTTTGTTGTTTAAAATGGCAAACAACGATCTGACTATGTTAAATTTTGCATTCAATATCTTAAATGACACCAAATTCGATAACTCTAAACTTTTTCCTTATGATAACTTAGATGATTTTATAATTCAATGTAGTGACGTTCAAAAATCAACATTTATTAATTGCAATTAAAAATAAGAATTTAGGCGATGCAGGCCGTTCTATTAGAAGTAGACATATAGACACTTAGGACGATTTAAAACAACTTTTACGTAATAATTTCTCAATAAAAAAAAGTTATAGTGCCGTGCTAATAGACTTAAATTCTTGTATTCAAAAACCTAATGAATCAGTTTCTAATTTTGCCTTACGCATTTAAAAAGGTCACCATAATCTAGTTTTTACCTTCCCCAAAGTTTTATCTGATGAAGCGCGAGAGGCGCGACTTCAAATTGCTGATGCTTAAGTTCTTAATGTTTAGAGGAAGCAATTAATTTTGCTGCTAACGAAGAATATATCATTTCTAAAATTTTGTCACATCTGTAACAAAAATTCAATTCCTTAAATACCGTTCAAAATCAAAATCCAGCTCATATATCACGTCATAATTTACAGTGTCATTGTTGCAAAAAGGTGGGACTTTTCATTAATCAATGTCGGAAAAAACAATAACCAAGATTTACAATAGATGTCTCGTAGAAGGAGTCTTTCCCAGATGAAAAGCCAGAAAACTCGCCGGGGGCATACAGGTCTTGTTTGATAGGCGGCGAGGGCAAGTGCTGTCAAAGAAGCGACCGGGGTGTTATCCGAAAGCCAGTTCGGGTTCAGACGCGGTAGGTCCACCAGTCCACTCTGGAATCAATACTCAAAGTCAGGACGGTAATGGACTACTGAGCAAACAGTGGACCAATTAGGGAGCGAATGCATTGCTTGGGTATCGCATTCGACGTCAAAAATGCCTTCAACACCCTCCCCAGGCACATCCTACTCAAGGCCCTGCGGTAGAAACAAATACCGTGGTATTTAATAAGGGTGTTTGGAAACTATATGAGGGAGAGAGAACTGGTGTACACGGGAGACCTGGGCACGGAACAAACGATGAGGACGACCGGCGGGGTGTCCCAAGGATCGGTTCTGGGCCCGTTGTTGTAGAACGTCGTCAATGACGGGGTCTTCAGACTGCCGCTTCCAGAAAGGGACGAACTGCTGGTGGTGGTCAGTAAGAGGAACATTGAGGACTTGCGCGTAGTGGTTCAAAGAGCGGTTGAGGTAATTGCGGAGTAACTGAATGCAGCAGGACTTGTAGTGGCGGCAGTATGGCTTTCGGTTGATGAAATACCTGGGGATCATGCTAGAGGCGAACCCGTTCTGCAGCTCCCCAGATACTGGAAACGACATCAGGGGCAGCAAGGGCGGTTAGGATGGTAGTCCAACTGTTAGCAAACGTAGGTGGTCCCTCGGAGGATAGTAGAAGTGCGCTGATGGGTGTTGCGGCATCTAAACTGCTATATGCTGCATCATGAGACTGGGCAGCGCCATGAGGCCAGCGGCGTTCAGAGTTATTCGGGGGTACAGGACAGTTTTCACGACAGCGGCAGAGGTACTATTCTCAATGCCACCGCCGGACCTTTGTCTAAAAGCGCGGATATATGAGCTACTGGTGGGGGGGAGTGATAAGGACGCAGCAATAGAGATAAAAGATAACGAGGCGAAACCTCAAGAAAGAGTGACAGTGCAGATGGAGCGCGGCACCTAAGGGAGTCTGGACCAGGAAATTAATTCCTGAGCTGTCGTACCACTTTAGGCAGTTGGTTCCGGGCGAAGTATTCCCTGTGATACCACCGGTACCCCCAGAGGAAAGAGAGGAGGTTTAGTGGGTAGAGCCTATTTAGATAGAATAGGAGGAGCCCCACACACATCAGTTTGAAGAGACTTGGGTAATGCATTCCTCCTCTCTCAAATAAATTATATATTAACATACATCAATCTAATTCATCTTTAAATTCAACTCAGAGTTGTACAATTTTAAGACTATATTAAAAGTCGATATTATTTAAATTTACATCATTAAATTATAGCTAGCTGTCTCCTAAAAGAATGGTCGAAGTGATTTTTTTTTTCAAATTGCACTGTATATATATTTTATACTGATCCGCAAGGAGATTTTTTTTCTGAATCTAAATTTGTAAACGATTTTATCCATTCATCAAACCAAAGTCGAGAAATTGAGGATTAAAAAAAAAATTAAAAATCAAATACCCATAGTAAACAATATACAGAGCCTATTCCAAATGTCAAAAGTAACAGTATCAGTCATTGGTACAATACTGCAATAATTTTTAATAATTTCATAATAAAAATGTTGCAAGATTTCAAAAACTGAAAAACGATTTCTGTAGAAGCACAAAACTCTAGTACAGTGTTTGAAATATTGCAACATTTTTATTATGAAATAATTAAAAATCGTTGCAGTATTGTATCAATGGCTGTCACTGTCACTTTTGACATTTAAAATAGGGTCTGTATATTTTTTACAATGGATACTTGACTTTTTATTTATTTTTTTAATCCTCAATTTCTCAACTTAAGTTTGATGTATGCATAAATTTGTCTACATTTTTATATTCAGAAAAAAAATCTTCTTGCGAATCAATAAAAATATATATACAGTGCAATTTAAAAAAATGTTGATCGTATTTTGTCAAAAACTAGGTGCGAGAAAAAATAACAGTTCAGATCCTATTAAAGTCTTTTAAAAATGGTTTAATTTGATGTTTTATTTATTAAAATCGGATAAAAAATAAGCGAGATACAGCACCAAAGGTTTTTCGTCAGTCACTCTGTATGTATGAATTTAATATTTCTAGCAATAACCCGGCGCATCCACCATTATTACACATGAAAAAGTTTGCATGCATTTCACCAGTTAATTTATTCCATTAAATTTAATACGATTTACCTAAACGTAATCAAATTTGCCACTATTAAGGCCTTCCTTCTATACATATAAACAACATTACTCTCGTTTACAAAGTAGAAAGAATAGGCTAGTTACAAAGGGACTGCTACAATTATAACAATGCAACATAGTTAAAATGAATTATTTTCGTTTTATTTCAATATTTAATTTAATAAATGCACATATTGTATCATCTATAGTAAAGCAGAATATTGTTTATATAGATATATATGGTGGATGCGCCGGGAAATATCGCGCGGCGATCACTAATTTAGGAATCATTACTCAACACATAAATGAAGCTATAAATAAACGATTGCAGACATACATTATTTACACGGTCTTCAGTAGTGTCTTGGAAACAACTGACCACAATATTTTACTACTACGCAAGCCTAGCTCTTTTGATCTTACTTTTTAATTGATATAGTTTATATCATCTTATAGGTCTAATTATGCTCATAATAACGATTTTAATTTGTACCTATTTAATAGCTCTTCTGGTGTTCCTAAAGGGTCGAACTTAGTACCCCTACTTTCTACATTGTTTATTATAACCTTATAACTTTGACTGTACGTTTGGTTTTGGTCTATGCTGATAACTTAAAGATTTATAACACAATTAATCCCCTTAATGATCACAGGGGTGGATTTGTAAATTAAGGACTGAGCATTTTATCCCTTAATGATGCTACCTTCTTGCAATTTTAAGGCAACTCCATTATCTACGTGGCGAGGATGATAAAGATTCATTCATACAGTAATGGAAACATAATAGCAGCAATTTACAGGTGTTCCCTACAAACGGCAGCGAATTCGCGTTCCTCTATAGGGTCAGAATGCACGCAATCAGCGCCGCCCCAATAAAACCCCTGTGTATATGTGAGTGCGGTACGCGATATCTCTCCCGTTATCAGAACAGGGCATTGAGGGAGGGGAAGCGACCAATTTAACCGCATCTAACTCAATCACAGTCGTGACGCCATCACAATGCCGAATCGATACCTGGAATTGCTGAACATAACGAAACGAAAACCAACAAAACAAAAGATACGTGTGCAGCTTCATTAAGTTCCCATAACAGTTTATTTTTTATACAAATATTGAATTTTCTTTATAGAAAAATTTTGTTAATCAACAGATTAAAACAATTAAAGTCTTTTTATAAAGTAGCTTTTAATTACTTTTAGCTTAATGGAATTGCAAAAAAAAATTGTAAACCAGAAAAAATATGTACTCTTGATAATTAACGGGAGGCATGCACGCCGCTCGAAGAATCCCAACGGATGGACGTCCTCAAAAGGAACGGGAACGAACAAGAAGGGAATAAAGGAGGCGTCGTCATTTTTGCAACACAAAGACGTCCCTCTCGGAAAAATGTATTGACGGCGCGGCGGGGTGGAGAGGACGGGGATGAGGGGGTTCCGAGACGATTTTAATGCGGAAATCTACGGGCACAAAGGGATTCCTTTCAATTTGCGAAATGTGCCGCTCCGAGAGAGTTCCAATTGAACGCTTAAAAATGTAAATGAAATAAGGCGCGGAGTAAAGGAGTAATTATCGGAGTTCTCCCCCGCTCATCATCATCAACCCGAGCTTCTAGCTCAGTTAATCGGGCTGTTTGTTCCGGATTTCGCATCGAATGGATTTTGAAAATGTTCCAACATTCAATAAACTATAAGTTTGGAAAGAAATTCCATTATTTAAGCCAGTGTAATAATAGTTTAAAGCTTGACAATTTACTTCTTTAATTTACAAAAACAATTGCCATAAATGTATTTAAAATTAAGCAGTCTATGGATTTTAGATACAATACGAATATGTAGAATGTCTAGATTTAGAGATAATTCAATGTAAAGCGATAGTTTGTTGATAATTACAATTGCGTTCGTTTGGGGCGTTTAAACAATAGAAAAACAATTGCCTTCTAATTGAAACTACATGAACTTATTTAAAATTGGTCTGTCTATGGATTTTAACTTAAATCCAAAAATTTAGAATGCTTAACTTGAGAGATAATTCAATGCAAAGTGATAGTTAATTGATAGTAACAATTGCGTTCGTTTGTGGCGTTTAAGAAATAGAAAAACAATTGCCATCTACTCGAAACTACATGAATTTATTTAAAATTTGGCAATCTATGGTTTTAAGTTAAAATCCAAAAATTTAGAATGTCTAGATTGAGAGATAATTCAATGCAAAGCGATAGTTAATTGATAATTATAATTGCGTTCGTTTGGGGCGTTTAAAACATGGAAAACAATTTCCATCTACTCGAAAGTACATTAATTTATTTATAATTGGGCAGTATATGGATTTTAGTTAAAATCCAAAAATTTTAAATGCCTAGATTGAGAGGTAATTTAATGCAAAATGATAGTTAATTGATAATTACAATTGCGTTCATTTGGGGCGTATAAAAAATTGAAAACAATTGCCATCTACTCGAAACTACATGAATTTATTTAAAATTGGGCAGTGTATGGATTTTAGTTAAAATCCAAAAATTTTGACTGCCCATATTGAGAGATAATTCAATGCAAAACGATAGTTAATTGATAATTACAATTGCGTTCGTTTGAGGCGTTTAAAAAATGGAAAAACAATTGCCATCTACTCGAATCTACATGAATTTATTTCAAATTGGGTTGTATATCGATTTTAGTTAAAATCCAAAATTTAGAATGCCTAGATTGAG
Organism: Ontholestes murinus; assembly: GCA_963969525.1. Classification (NCBI taxonomy): domain Eukaryota; kingdom Metazoa; phylum Arthropoda; class Insecta; order Coleoptera; family Staphylinidae; genus Ontholestes; species Ontholestes murinus. The sequence goes on from OZ018387.1 coordinate 107,609,628, forward strand.
AGATAATTCAATGCAAAACGATAGTTAATTGATAATTACAATTGCGTTTGTTTGGGGCGTTTAATAAATAGAAAAACAATTGCCATTTACTCGAAATTACATTAATTTATTTAAAATTGGATAATATATGGATTTAAGTTAAAGTTCAAAAATTTAGAATGCCTAGATTGAGATATAATTAAATGCAAAGCGATAGTTAATTAATAATTACAATTGCGTTTGTTTGAGGCGTTTAAAGAATAGAAAAACAATTGCTATCTACTCGAAACTACATGAATTTATTTAAAATTGGATAGTCTATGGATTTTTGTTAAAATCAAAAATATTAGAAAGCCTAGATTGGGAGATAATTCAATGCAAAGTGATATTTAATTGATAATTACAAATGCGTTCGTTTGGGGCGTTTAAAAAGTAGAAAACAATTGCCATCTACTCGAAACTACATGAATTAATTTGAAATTGGGTAGGCTAAGGATTTTAGTTAAAATCCAAAAATTTAGAATGCCTAGATTTAGAGATAATTCAATGCAAAGCGATAGTTAATTGATAATTACAATTGCGTTCGTTTGTGGTGTTTAAAAAATAGTAAAACAATTGCCATCTACTCGAAACTACATGAATTTATTTAAAATTGGACAGTCAATGGATTTTAGTTAAAATCCAAAAATTTAGAATGCCTAGATTTAGAAATAATTCAATGCAAAGCGATAGTTAATTGATAATTACAATTGCGTTCGTTTGGGGCGTTTAAAAAATAGAAAATCAATTGCCATCTACTCGAAACTACATGAATTTATTTAAAATTGGGTAGGCTATGGATTTTAGTTAAAATCCAAAAATTTTGAATGCCTAGATTGAGAGATAATTCAATGCAATGCGATAGTTTGTTGATAATTACAATTGCGTTCGTTTGGGGTGTTTAAAATATAGAAAACAATTGCCATCTACTCGAAACTACATGAATTTATTTAATATTGGGCATTATATAGATTTTAGTTAAAATCCAAAAATTTAGAATGCCTAGATTGAGAGATAATTCAATGCAAAGCGATAGTTAATTGATAATTACAATTGCGTTCGTTTTGGGCGTAAAAAATATGAAAAAAACAATTGCCATCTACTTAGAAGTACATGAATTTATTTAAATTGAGCAGTTAATGGATTTTAGTTAAGATCTAAAAATTTAGAATGCCTAGATTGGGAGATAATTCAATGAAAAGCGATAGTTAATTGATAATTACAATTACGTTCGTTTGGGGCGTTTAAAAAATAGAAAAACAATTGCCATCTACTCGAAACTACATGAAATTATTGAAAATTGTGTAGTCTATGGATTTTAGTTAAAATCCAAAAATTTAGAAAGCCTAGTTTGAGAGATAATTCAATGCAAAGCGATAGTTAGTTGATAATTACAATTGCGTTCATTTGGGGTGTTTAAAAAACAGAAAAACAATTGCCATCTACTCAAAACTACATGAATTTATTTAAAATTGGGCAGTCAATGGATTTTAGTTAAAATTCAAAAATTTTGATTACCTAGAATGAGAGATAATTCACTACAAAGCGATAGTTAATTGATAATTACAATTGCGTTTGTTTGGGGCGTTTAATAAATAGAAAAACCATTGACATCGTCTCGAAACTACATAAATTTATTTAAAATTGGATAGTCTATGGATTTTAGTTAAAATCTAAAAATTTAGAATGCCTAGATTTAGAGATAATTCAATGCAAAGCGATAGTTAATTGATAATTACAATTGCGTTCGTTTGGGGCGTTTAAGAAATAGAAAAACAATTGCCATCTACTCGAAACTTCATGAATTTATTTAAAATTGGACTGTCTATGGATTTTAGTTAAAATCCAAAAATTTTAAATTCCTAGATTGAGAGATAATTCAATGCAAAGTGATAGTTAATTGATAATTTCATTAGCGTTTGTTTATGGCGTTTATAAATAGAAAAACAGTTGCCATCTACTCGAAACTACATGAATTTATTTAAAATAGGTTAGTCTATGGATTTTAGTTAAACTCGAAAAATTTAGAATGCCTAGATTGAGAGATAATTCAATGCAAAGCGATAATTAGTTGATAAATACAATTGCGTTCGTTTAGGGCGTTTAAAAAATAGAAAAACAATTGCCACCTACTCGAAATTACATGAATTTATTTAAAATTGGTCTGTCTATGGATTTTGGTTGAAATCCAAAAATTTAGAATGCTTAAATTTAGAGATAATTCATTACAAAGCGATAATTACAATTGCGTTCGTTTGAGGCGTTTAAAAAATTAAAAAAACAATTGCCATCTATTGAATTTACATAAATTTATTTAAATTGGGCAGTTAATGGATTTTAGTTAAAATCCAAAAATATTGAATGCCTAGATTTAGAGATAATTTACTACAAAGCGATAGTTAATTGATAATTACAATTCCGTTCGTTTGAGGCGTTTAAAAAATAGAAAAACAATTGCCATTAACTTGAAACAACATGAATTTATTTAAAATTAGACAGTCTATGGATTTTAGTTAAAATCAAAAACTTAGAATGCCTAGATTGAGAGATAATTCAATGCAAAGCGATAATTAATTGATAATTACAATTGCGTTCGTTTGGGGCGTTTAATAAATAGAAAAACAATTGCCATCTACTCGAAACTACATGAATTTATTTAAAATTGGGCTGTCTATGGATTTTGGTTAAAATCCAAACATTTTGAATGCTTAAATTGAGAGATAATTTACTACAAAGCGATAGTTAATTGATAATTACAATTCCGTTCGTTTTGGGCGTTTAAAAATAGAAATACAATTGCCATCTAGTTGAAACTACATGAGTTTATTTAAAATTAGGCAGTCTATGGATTTTAGTTACAATCCAAAAATTTTGAATCCCTAGATTGAGAGATAATTCAAGGCAAAGTCTATGGATTTTAGTTAAAATCCAAAAATTTTAAATGCCTAGATTGAGAGATAATTCACTAAAAAACGATAGGTAATTGATCATTACAATTGCGTTCGTTTAGGGCGTTTAAAAAATAGAAAAACAATTGCCATCTACTCGAAACAACATGAATTTATTTAAAATTAGACAGTCTATGGATTTTAGTTAAAATCTAAAATTTAGAATGCCTAGATTGAGAGATAATTCAATGCAAAGCGATAGTTAATTGATAATTAAAATTGTGTTCATTTGGGGCGTTTAAATATAGAAAAACAATTGCCATCTACTCGAAACTACATGAATTTATTTAAAATTAGGCAGTCTATATATTTGAGTTAAAATCCAAAAATTTTGCAAGCCTATATTAAGAGATAATTCACTAGAAAGCGATAGTAAATTGGTAATAACAATTGCGTTCGTTTAGGGCGTTTAAAAAATGGAAAACAATTGCCATTTACTCGAAACTACATGAATTTATTTAAAATTGGGCAGTTTATGAATTTTAGTTAAAATACAAAAATTTTGAATGCGTAGATTGAGAGATAATTCAATGCAAAGCGATAGTTAATTGATAATTACAATTGCGTTCGTTTTAGGAGTTTAAAATATAAAAAAAACAATTGCCATCTACTCGAAACTATATGAATTTATTTAAAATTAGGCAGTCTATGGATTTTAGTTAAAATCCAAAAATTTAGATTGCCTAGATTGAGAAATAATTCAATGCAAAGCGATAGTTATATGATAATTACAATTGCGTTCGTTTGGGGCGTTTAAAAAATAGAAAAACAATTACCATCTATTCGAAACTACATGAATTTATTCAAAATTGGTCAGTCTACGGATTTTAGTTAAAATTCAAAAATTTTAAATGCTTAAATTGAGAGGTAATTCACTACAAAGCGATAGTTAATTGATAATTACAATTGCGTTGGTTTGGGGCGTTTAAAAAACAAAAAAACAATTTCCACCTACTCGAAATTACATGAATTTATTTAAAATTGGGCTGTCTATGGATTTTAGTTAAAATCCAAAAATTTAGAATTCTTAAATTCAATGCAAAGCGATAGTTAGTTGATAATTACAATTGCGTTCGTTTGAGGCGTTTAAAAATGAGAAAAACAATTTACATCTACTCGAAACTACATAAATTTATTTAAAATTGGACAGTCTATGGATTTTAGTTAAAATCCAAAAATTTTTAATGCTTAAATTGAGAGATAATTCACTACAAAGCAATAGTTAATTGATAATTACAATTGCGTTCATTTAGGGCGTTTTAAAAATAAAAAAAGCAATTGCCATCTACTCAAAACTACATGAATTTATTTAAAATTGGACAGTCTATGGATTTTAGTTAATATCCAAAAATTTCGAATGCCTAGATTGAGAGATAATTCAATGCAAAACGATAGTTAGTTGATAATTACAATTGCGTTCCCATATATTTAGATTCTTCCCAACAGAACATGTTCCAATTATAGGGAAATTACAAAGTAAAAGTTAAACTAATGGTAATGTTAATGCTAAACCTAGGATTAAAATCAACGTAATACTATGCCTAATTACTTCATGAAAAAGGGATAATACATAATTAAATTCTTATATTTTAAGATCATTAGCGAAACAAAGGTATTATAAGTAAAAATGAACATTAAAATAAACTGAAAAATATACTGAACGCTAAATACTAAACGGACATTTAAGCAACAAAGCTAGCATACAAAATAATTACAATATAAAGACGTTAAAAGAAATTTTGAACTTTAATTTTAAATGCTTCAAACAAATCGCCAAATATGTCGACCGCATAGTGTATTTGGTTGTAAGTCCTAAGGATTAATAACTGGTGAATGATGATGAGCTATGGTGTTGCTTACATTGTAGCGGAACAAAACTAAATGTCTTGACGACATTCTTGATATATTCAATCTAATTTGGAAAGCAAAATTAGGGTTGTCGATATCGTTGTGAATAGTACCACGCAGGAACATCACCATGGCGATACTATATGACGACTCTTTAGTGACTTTATACCAAACATGTTTAATAGATCGTTGTATGAAATTGAAAAATCTGCATATATATTATAAGTTTTAAAATATAAAAATTTTAACAATCTCTTCTGCACCGACTCAATGCGTTTAATGTGTAACATATAATCGAGGCGAATTCCAGTTTGGATCTTACATACGCAAAATATAATCTTCTTAAGACATTCACATTGCGAAAGTTTTTACATGTAGGGTTTATAAAACCTAACATTTTAAGTGCTTCATTGCACACCTTGTCTAAATGATGATTAAATGCCAATCTACTGTCAAAATAATATGCCCAGGTCTCTTATGCACTGACACTTTTCAAAAAGAACATGATTTAATCCATAACCATATTCAATTGATATCCATTTCCAGTCTTGCATTTATCTGGATTCAACTGCAGTGAATTAGAATCACACCACTATTGAACTAAATCTACATCTCTTTGGAGTGAATAGCAATCACTTTCATAGTTCATAGTTCCTCCATTTCAACATCGTTCTTAGCTATATTTAGATTTGCCTTCTCCGTGAGTTTTGTCTTTGTTTTCATCTTCTTTTGTTTTAATTTTGTGTCCTGTTGTTGTTACAACGTTTTATTTCGTTGCTTTCGTTCTTCTATCATTTTCTACTCTCCATTGGTCATTTGGAAACCTTAAAATCCATATTCAGGGCTGTCGATATTCTCTTTTTGTACTTATTTATTTCTTTATTTTCTACTTCCTTTTAGTTTTATATATTTTAACACTACTTATTTACTTTTGTATGGACTTTTGCATGTACGTGGTTCGCTGTTTTAAATTCAAATATTCAAATATTACAATAATTATTTGTCTGTGGCTTAATCAATTTAGATGACAAACACTGACTTTTCATAGCAACTACCATTTTGAGGACTTAACTATCGAATATTTGTTCACACTTTTTAAGCTGTATTTCGATTAAAACCAAAGTTTAAACAACAATAAAACCTCCAAAATAACTTTAGTAGATGAAGGAACATTTTCGTTCAATAATAGAGATACAAACTGCAATTAAACATTTTACATGGGAAATCCCTATGATGCGTCTTCAAACGAGACGCACAGTATGATTAAATAGTGTGAGTTATGAATCATAACTCACGCTATGAATTATAACTCACTAGTATCGATCAGGTTGTAATGTTTTTTCTTTGAATCTATATTTTCAAGTTAGCTGAAAATTGACAAATGTCAAAAAATATTATATTAAGTTAAATATTTTACTAAAAGTTGTTATTGTCTTAGATAAAGTATAGTATTAAACTCGTGACAATGACAATAACTTACGTGGATGATTATAGCACTTGCTGAGCGGCTCGTGCTGCAAATTTCATCCGCGTTAGTTATTGCCTAAATTACCACTTGTTGAATAATATAATAAATAAAAATCGATAATCCACGTTGGTTTCATTTGTTCAGAAAATTAAAAAACTGACGGTTCTTCAACAAATAAAGATCAATCTATGTCAACAGTCAATTTAAACCATCTGCATCGACGTTTACCGAATACAGAGGAGAATCTTCAGGATCCTCATTAGGTTGTTCCCAGCAAGAGAAAAAGGAGCAAACAACATGTACATCTAGCAACGTTGAAATTTACATTGATAAAGTTAAATCTAGTAATGTTAATGTTGATGAAATTTAGAAACTTCGAATTTTAAATTATTAATGGAAACAAAATAATACTTTTGTGTCACCATATTCTGTACATAAAAAAAGGGGGAAAGGATGTTAAATATTACTTGTCTGAAAAACATTTTAGACAATTTAATTGGTTAATGTTTTCTAATCATTTAAACGGAATCTGTTGTAAATGTTGCTTGTTTTTACAAAATTTGGTGGGTGAGCCAACAAATAGTATTGCAAAAATTAGTATCTCTATTCTTTATTCTTTATTCTTTATTAGCTTCGCTTCTCCTGCTTTCAAAATTTGAAAAAAAAAAAAAACTTACAAACAATATACACGATATACGTACATTTCATATAAAAAATACAAATAATTTAGGACACAGGAGTCAGTATCTCAATATTCAAAATTATCAGGTAAATATATTGTTTCTATAAGTCATAAAAATACTAAGTATAACCATAAAAATTCAATTGTTTAAGCGGAAAATTTTATAAAATCATTTAATACCCCATCACGAGATTTAAGAAATAAATTAAATATAGAAAAAGACAAATTGAAGAAAATAGAAATAGATTAAAACCAATAATCAAAAGTATATTTTTTGGGGGGGGGGGGTTTAACCTTACGAGATCATCGTGACGCTGGTTCTCTCTTAAATACAAAATCTATTACAAACAAGGACAATTTTCATGATAATGATAATTATAATGGTGTTACTCATGACCCTATACTTGAATTGGAACAGATGTCCGTTATGATGGAAGAATTGAAGGATGCTGTATTGCAGTCATCCTTATCCAACGTTTTTAGAGCACCATGATTAAACCATGCTTTAAATTTGTCCATATCAAAATGTATGCAAATGCAGGCTGCTCGCAATGCAATTGGATCATTAAAGAAGTCATTTAATTTATAATGCCTCGACCAAAAGATACCATGTGATAAACTCGATTTTTAAACATTGTGGAGTTGTTGGAATTAATCTCATAATAAATTCGATTTGTACTCCCAATTTTCACAGTTATGCTCCGATAATTTTAGAAATACGACGAAATACGAAAACTTTGAGTAAATGGATAAATCTTACGCTAATAACTTGTACCTTTATCCAATAAGAAGAAAAATACCGCCACATCGTTTAAACGATTTATAATTTTGCAGTCAAAATTTTAAACGAATTACAAATTGAAATGACGAAACCTCGAATTACCAAATACCAGAGAAATATACCAATCGTGGATCAACCTATTATAGAGGATTATTTTTATTTATCTTTTCCCCTTTTATCCATTACGGGTGTCGGATTTATTCTCTACAATATGTCTCAGTTATTTTCTTTTACACTTTTTGCCACTGTTGCCTATTTTACGCCATTTGTCTTATTTCTTTCCATTTTATTCCTCTGCTTTTCGCTGCTTGATGTAGTTGCTCGTTCCAACCCTTCCTTGGTCTTCATGATTCATTTTTAATCTAGTATCTTCTAATCTGTATATATGACCCAACCATCCTAATTGTCCCTCTTTTATTGGTTTAATATTGAGCTGTTGAGATGTTTTGCTACTTCTATATTTCGTACTTTATCTCTTCTTGTAATTCCCTCTATCTTTCTTTGGTTTTACATTTCCATTGCATTGGATTTGCTGTTTTTACTCTCTGTGGTTACTCACGATTTACTACTATATAGCAGTGAATGTCTTACAATTCTTTTATATTCTTCTGCTTTTATTGTTCTTGTAACCTCTTTTTCTCTAAGGATGTTTTCTCGATTGTGTTGTAGATCACTCCTGCTTTGCATAATTTTCATCTTGTTCTGAATCTATCTTCCCTTTATCCTTTATTGTTGATCCCAGGTATTTGAACTGCTTAACCTGCTCTATCTGTTTTCCGTTTAACTCTATTTTGTGATTGCTCCCTTTGGATGATATTATCATTGTTTTGGTTTTTTTTATATTTATCTTTTCTAGCTCCTCTTTGTATATTTACAGGTTTTTCTTCTTGATATTAGTGTTATGTGGTTGGCAAACATTAATATTTGCATTTTGAATAGTTCCATTATAATTTTATACCCTATCTTTGTGTTCTCGGCTCTTCGTTTGCTATTTCTTATTATTATTATTATTGATGATGTCATATATATCTGGAGATTTTCCTAGTTTTATTTTCTTGATTGCTGTTTCCAGTTCTTCGATTGTTATTTCGTTGTTTCCTCCATTTGTTTCACCTTCTTCATCTCCACTATGGTCTGTTTCGGTTATTTCGTTAAAGTATTCTTTCCATCTTTCTAATATCTTCGTTATTTCTGTTTTATATATTTCCGTTTTTGTCTTTTATACTTGGTTGGTTTAGTGTCCTTTTATTCCTCATTTGTTTAATTGTGCTGTAAAATATCTTTTGGTTTTCTGTGAACATTTCTCTCAGTTTCTTATCGAACCGCCACCAGGATTGCTTTTTTGCTATCTTGATTTTGTGTTCTGCTATTTTATTTGCTATATCTTTTTATATCTTCTAAAATCTTGTTCTTTCCTTGTCTTTATGTAAGTTTACTAATTCTCTTTTTTTTGTTTTTATAAATTATTTTACCTCTTCTGACCACCACCTGTTTCTTTTCCTCTGTTTGTTTGATATAGTGATTGTTCCAGAGCTCTCTTGAGCTGCTTCACTTATGATTTCTTTAAATTTCTATCTCTTTCTGTTTGTCCTTTTCTCTATTTTTGATTAGTATTTATTCCTAGTTTCTTTCTTTTAAAATTTTGGCTTTTTGTGTTTTTGTTTATTATTGTTTTGCTCCCTATTTCAGTTTGTCTTGTTACTTTAACATCTTTCACCTTTTTCCATTCTTCTGCGTCTATTAAGGAGTAGTCTATTATTTCTATCAACTTCTCTAGTGTATTTGTGCATAGTTTTGTGTATGAATTTTGTGTTTGCCACAATAAGCTTGTTTGCTATAAATAATTCTATAATTCTTTTTCCATTTTCGTTTCTGTTCTCATCTCCATACTTTCCCCTGTTTTTTTTTTGCCTTAATAAAAATGTATTAAAATCCTTATATTGTAGAAAAGTAACTAATAATTAGAAAAAACACGAAAACATTTCGTAAATCTGTCATACCCCAATCACTTACAAACTATTTAACATATATTTAATCATTTTTAGTTTATTTAAGATTTAGTTTAATTAATCTACAGCGTGAGTTTTTTTCTATGTTCTCTATGGGGATCTCGGAAACTATAAGAGATAGAGAAACGGTTAAATGGGGAAAGAAGTGTAGATTTATGAGACGAATAAAATTCCACTTTCAATGTTTTCAAAAAAATTAAGGGTAACTAGATATTTTGAAAAAAGTAAAAAGTGTCATTTTTTTCAAATCAATATATATCGGTTATTATAACAGATAGAAAAGAACTGTAAAGGACACAATTTTAGATAATTTTATGTAGATTAATAAAAAATAATCAGAACATTTTTTCGCTATTATTTTCTGAGATATGTTTGAGGCGTTTAAAGAATAGAAAAACAATTGCCATCTACTCGAAACTAAATGAATTTATTTAAAATTTAGTAGTCTATGGAATTTAGTTAAAATTCAGAATTTTAGCATGCTTAAATTTAGAGACAATTCAATTTAAAAATTAGAAGAACCATTTATATCTAAGGGAAGAATATTTTATATACATGAATGTATACGTTTTTATTTGTAAAGGGGAGGGATTATGTTTGGATAGTGGGGAAAGTCGAAGAGTAACAGCTGGAACAGGAAAACGGGCATTTCACAATAAAGCAGGTTTCTCCTAGCAATATCCAGGAAATTAGTCACGTGGGATTTATCAAGCTGACATGGACTTAGTGCCTTTGGCTTTCTCCTTTCCTAGGAAAAAAAAACCGTCACTTTTAATTATCCCTCATTCCTTTTTCACCTCTTGCTGTTCACAGGTTTTCGATTTATATTAAAATTACAATTAGTAAGGACTGTATTTAAAAATAACAAATTAAACCAGAAATACATAAAGTTAATTAAGTTAAAGCGCGTTGCAATAAATTTACATAATAATTGAATTTCACGGCGCTAACTTTACAATGAAATCCGTGCACGTTTTCCCAGGGAATTTTCCTGAGGGCAATTTAAATTTTCCCGGTGCTTTGCCAGTAGCTGGTGATCAGGTGTGTGTGAAGTCTATTCCGTCCGGCATTCCTACGCGTGCCTACTTGTTGCGGAAAATACTCCGAGGCTCGGGGAAAACTTTGCCCTACGTTAAAACGAAAAAAAAAATCGATGATGAAATTATTAACTACTGTCGGGGAGAATATTTACGTCTAGTTGAAAAGAGGGTCGACTAATAAGTCTGGCCGGATGTTTACCCATTGAATATTTCATCAATCCCGTGCCTGAAACGATGAAACGAGAATGAGCAAACGTGAAACTATTTACACTGTTTATTTACTTTACTGCTGGTGCTCGTGTTTTAATTACTTTCTGGGTGATGAAATCATGATTAATATGAAAATTATGCTTTTATTTATTATAAAGATAGAATAATTACACTCACAATCTAATTTTATTTTGTATTTGTTAATCATTCATCACTTGGTGTAAAAACATTATGTTAATAATAGGTAGTTTTATTTTGCTTCCTAGTCAATAAAAACTAACAATATGGTTCGATCTATTTTCTATCTAATTGTTTTTGAGTACACGGAAATCGAATTTTATTATGGATTCCAGGCATTAAGATAATACAAATTCTTAATATTAATTAATTTAATAACGGTAATTACATATTTCTCTGTAGGAATAACGCGTGTGGGTTTTTTTTTTCTTTCTCTCACTGCTAATATCCTTAATGCAACGTGTCGTAATCATAATTTCGCTGACGTTATCAAGAGATCTTTGTAAATGGCATGTTGTGACACTAACGACGTAAAGAATTACGGATGTGGGTCGAGTGCATCACTTAAATTTCCCACTATTTCCGCCCTGGGATCTTTTCATTTCTTACGGTCGTATGAAATATGAACTACGAACTTCACTTAAACACCAATTTATGAAGTCGAGCGGTTAAATTTATGCCTCGAAAAAATCTAAGATTGTAGGAAAATATCTACCTTTAATCCATCACAATATGACAATACAATTCATAATTATTCAATTTTGCACATAATAAAGTTTGACACTCTATTGAGTTTAGTCGTTACAAATATTTTTCTTGTGAAGGGGTAAAGTTATAATTCCATGAATTTACTAGCGACTACCCTTTTGATGCTCTATTTGCGGGGCCCCGGCTCGCTCTCACTAATTAGTGTATCTACGAGGCCACAATATCCGGCTAATATAATAAAGGCGCACGGGCGCGCCAGGTTAAGTGAGCCTAATGGATGCCTCTCAACCGCCGAATATTGCAAATTGTAGAACCTATATTGTGCTCGGCTTAAGTACTACGACGCCCGTCATATATTCATTATTCAGGGGATTTCGCCTTTATCTTGAGGATGTATGGAAGGCATTAGGAAATTCTCGGATGTGTAAAGGGGCACGGGACCAGAAGTGAGAGGAGTGAGGGGGGTGTGCGCGGGGGACGGGGGCAGGAGGGTTGTTATTAAATTTATAGGGGCATTTTGAACGTGTTCGTAACATTTAATTAAAAGCCGAGAGTCTGGAAAGTTATCATCCCGCAACGGAACGGTCTTATTAATTTTCGAGTTAAAAATCTAAAATGAAAAAAATCGAAAAAAAAAGTTGAAAATCCAAAATCGAAAGTAGAAAATCTCTAAATTGGAAGTCCAAAATCGAATGTAGAAAGTCCAGAATTGAAAGTTAAAAGTCTAAAGTAGCAAGTCCAAAATCGAAAGTTAAATGTAAAAGGTCTAAAGTTGAAAGTTGAAAGTCAAAAGTCAAAAGTTAAAAGTTACTAATTGACAGTTTATATTCAATATGCGATATTTTACACTTAATATTTTATATTTGACATATTTCATCTGTGATATTTGAACGTCCATAGTCGAAAGTCCTTAATCGAAAGTTTAAAATCAAAAGTAAAAACTCAAAAGTCGAAAGCACAAATTGAGAGTCGAAAGACAAAAGACAAAATGGAAAAGTAGACAGTCCAAAATTGAATGTCGAGAGTAGAAATTTTAAAATCCATTTTTAAAGTTGAAAGTCGAAGATCTAATATCAAATGTCGAATGTCGAAAACCCATGGTCTAAAGTCCAAACCCAAAAATTCAAAACTTAAAAGTCGAAATTCGAAAATTCAAAAGTCCAAAATAGAAATTAGCAATGTTAAAATCAAAAATTAAAAGTTTATAGTAAAAAGTCCAAAATCGAAATTTCAAAGTCGAAAGTATAAAGTCTAAAATTAAAGGTTAAAAGTCGAAAGTGCAAAGGTCCAAAATTGAAAGTCTAGAGTAAATACTTCAAAATCCAAAGTTGAAAGTAAAAGGTCTAAAATCAAATGTCGATTATTGAAGGTCCATACCCGAAATTTCAAAACTGGAAGTCGAATGTAGAGATTAGGAAATTCAAAATTAAAGATTAAAATTCGAAAATTTTAAATTGATAATCGAAAGTAGAAAGTCTAAAATCGAAAGGTTCAGTGGAAAGTTAAAAGTCGAAAAACCATATTGTATTTGTATTTGTATTTAATTCTTTGTTTCTCTTACAATAAATAAAAGTATTACAAATGGATAGACAGTGAAAGTCAAAAAACTAAAATTGAAAGTCCAAATCGAAAGTATAAACTCCAAAATCCTAAGTCAAAAGTCGAAAATCTTAAGTTGATTGCGGAAAATCTAATGACAAAAATGAAAGGACCAACATCAAAAAGTCTAAAGTCGATAGTCCAAAATCGAAGTTCAAAAATCAAAAGTTAAAAGTCGAACGAAGAAAGTAGAAAATCCAAAATCGAAATTCAAAATTCGACAGTTTAAAATTGAAAGTAGAAAGTGTAAAATTGAATGTCGAAAGTTCAGTGGCAAGTTGGAAGTCAAAAGACAAATGTCGAAAGACCAATTTGAAAGTCTAAAGTCAAAAATCCAAAGTAGAAATTCTTAAAACGAAAAGCAAAAGTCGATAATTTAATATAAAATTAAAAATGCAAAACGGCCAACATTAAAAGTCGAAAGTCGATAGACTAAAATCGAAAGTCGAAAATCAAAAGTTAGAAGTCCAAAATCGAATGTTAAAAGTTAATGTTAAAGGCCCAAATGTAGAAAATAAAAAGTCGAAATTTAAATGTCTAAAATTAAAAAACGAATGCACAAAGTCGAAAGTAGGATGTCCAAAATTGAAAATTGAAACTTGTAATTTGAAAGTTGAAAATCGAAAGTCAAACCTTCAAAATCAAAAGTCGATAATAATAATGATTTAATGATTTATTAACGGGACATCGCCCTTTACATATATATACAATAACTAAATTTAATTATACATTTCTATAAAATAATAAAGTACTCTTATGCTAAAAATATACGCCCTCCACAAATATATAATACCTAAAATATACATTTCTATAAAGTAAACTAATTTTATTCTATAAACACACAATATTATTTGGCTATATGCACTAGATCAAGCGAGTATAAATATGACTTGAAAGCTATCAAGTTTGTAGAATATAAATTAAAGCCGCCATATACTTGAAGCTTATTCACTAATCTGGACGCTCTTGTTAAAGGTTCATTAAGTCCGTAATTTGTACAGTGATGCGGAATATTAAACGCAGTGATACTTCGAGTAGTTGGTCCAAGAGTTTTTATATTAAATAACAAACTTGATAATAAATCCGGACATGAAATAAAATCGTTCACAATCTTAAATATAAACACTAAGTCACCTACATGATGCATAAAAACTAGAGATTGCATATTAAGAGAAATTGTTAAATTTGAGTAGCTCAGTGATTCTATTGGAATATGAAGTTTATACGCAACAACTCTTAAAAATTTATTTTGAACTTTGTCCAAATATTTAATTAGATAATTGCAAGTAGAAAGTCTAAAATCGAAAGTGGAAAGTCGAAATTAGTAAGTCCAAATTCGAAAGTTAGATAGTCTAAAAACGGAAGTCAAAAGTTGAAAGTTCAAAATCGAAAATCAAAAGTTTAATGTCAAAAATCTAAAGTTAAAAATGCAAAATAGAATGTCAAAAATTAAACGGCCAACATCAAAATTCGAAAGTCAATAATAGTCCAAAATCGAAATTCAAAAGTCAAAGGTTAAGAGTCCAAAATAGAATGTCGAAAGTCAAAAATCAAAAGTTAAAAGTCGATAATCGAAAGTACAACGTCAAAGGCCATAAAATGTCGATAGCCTAATACGGAAAATTGAAAGTCAAAAGTAGAAATTCAACGTCTAAAATCAAATGTCAAAAGTCCAAATCATAAAGTCTAAAATTCGAAAACGAATATACAAAGTATATAGTTTTAGTAACCCTCTGCCCAATACCTAAAGTCCTAAAACAATTTAAGACACATATCTTCAACAAATTTAAGCACAGTAAATTATAAAAAAATAATATACACAATGTATTACTTATAAAAATGACTAAAAAAATCTGTATTATTAAAACTAAAGGTAAATATTAAAGTCGAAAGTAGGATATCCAAAATCTAAAGTTGAAACCTATAATTTAAGAGTTTAAAATCGAAAGTCGAACGATCAAAATAAAAAGTTAAAAGTCGATAGTCGAAAGTCCAATGTCGAAATCGAAAGTTGGAAGTCAAATGTCCAAAATTGAGAGTCGAGAGTAGATAATTTAAGATCCAAAGTGGAAAGTAAAAGGTTTAAAATCAAATGTCGAAAGACGAAAGAGCGATGGTCTGAAGTCTAAATCAGAAAGTCCAAAATTGGAAATTAAAAGTCGTATGTAGAGGAAATCCAAATTCGAAAGTCGAAGTTCTGAAGTTTCAAATTTAAAATCGCAAGTAGAAAGTCTAAAATCAAAAGTCGAAAGTTGAAAGTTCAGTGGAAACTTGTCAAAAGTCAAAAGTCAAAAAATTCAGTGAAAAGTTAGAAGTTAAAAGAGAAAAGTCTACAGTCAAAATTGAAACTCAAAAGTCGAATGTCTAAAATTGAAAGTAGGAAGTCCGAAATCGAAAGTCGAAATTCTAAAGTTCAAAATTGAAAGTAGAAAGCTTAAAATCGACAGTCAAAAGTTCTATCTGTAAAACCAAAGTTGAAAGTCCAAAATTTTAAGTTCAATGTGAAAAATCGAATATCAGAAATCAGAAACCCACATCACAAAATTTATAGACAAAAGCAGAAAGTCTATAGTTCAAAATCAAAATTCGAAAGTCAAAAATTAAAAGTCGAAAGAAGGTCAAAAATCCAAAGACAAAGGCCATAAATAGTCGAAAGCCTAATACTGAAAATTGAAAATCGAAAGTCAAGATCTAATATCAAATGGTCAAAAGTCTTAACGAAAAAATCTAAGATTGAAAAACAAATGTACAAAGTTGAATGTTCAAAATCGACAGTTGAAAGTCGAAAATCAAAAGTTGAAAGTCAAAAATCAAAAGTTGAATGTACAAAATCGGATGTCAAAAATTAAAAGGACAAAATCGTAAGTCAAAAACCGAAAGTATAAATTCGAAAATTGAAGTCCAGAATTAAAAGTAGAAAGTCCAAAATTGAATGTCAAATGTCGAAAGTCCAAAATCAAAAATAGAAAGTCTAAAATTGAAAGTTGAGAGTCAAAATTCAAAAATCGAAACATTAAGGCCTAAAATAGAAAGTACAAAAATACAACTAGAAAGACCAAAATTAAAAGTCAAAAAGTCGAAAGTCGAATGTCCTAAATCGAAAGTCGAAAGTCGAAGTTAATCATTAACAGTTGATATTCCATTTTCGATATTTAATATTTAACACTAAATAGTTTAATTTCTGATATTTGAAATTTGATATGCGATCAGAGTCGAAAAACGAAAGTCGAAACTTCTAAATCGAAGGTCCAAAATCAAAAGTAGAAAATCGAAAAAGTTAAAAATTAAAAATCGAATGTAGGAAGTAGCAAGTCGAAATTCGAAATTCGTTCAAATTCAAAATTAAGAGTAGAAAGTCCAAAATTGAATGTTGAAAGTTCTAAATCAAAAGTCCACCTAAAGTTGAATGGCCAAAATTGAATGTCAAAAATTGAAAGATCATTATCAAAAAGTCCAAAGCCAAAAGCCGAAAATCGAATGTCCAAATTGAAATTAAAAATTCAAAAGTCAAAAGTTCAAAGTCAAAAGCGAAAGTCGAAAACCTAAAATCGAAAGTCGGAATTCAAGGTCTGAAATCAAATGTCGAAAGTCCAAAACCAAAAGTCTAAAATTAAATATCGAATGTACATAGTCGAAAGTAGAAAGTAGGAAGTCAAAAAATTAAAAGTAAAAAATCCATCATTGAAAGTCGAAAGTAGCGAGTACAAAATCGAAAGTCAAAATCTACAATGGCAAGTTGAAAGTCGAAAGTTAATAATTGTCAGTTGATACTCAATATTCGTTATTTGGTATTTAACATTTAATATTTTATATTTGTTTGATATTTCACATTTGACATGTAATATTTGAAAGTCCAAAGTTAAAAGTCTTTAATTAAAAGTCAAAAGATAAAAGTCAAAAGTCCAAATTAAAAGTGAAAAGTCAAAAATCAAAATGTGAACAGACCAGAGTTGAAAGTCGAGAGTAGAAATTTAAAAATCCGAAATAGAAAGTCGAAGGTCTAAAATCAAATGTCGAAAGTTCAAACGCAAAAATTAAAATTAAAAATCGAATGTAGAAGGAAGTACAAAGCAGGAAGTTGGAAGTTCAAAGTCTAAAGTTAAAAGATAATATTTGACAGTTATTATTCAATATTCGATTTTTAATATTTGCTACATAATATTTTATATTTGATGTTTAATATTTGACATTTGATATGTGATGTTTAGAATTCGGAAGTATAATGTCTGAAAGTCGAAAGACACAAGTCGAAAATCGAACTTCTTAAATGGAATGTCGAAAGTATAAAGTCCAAAATTGAAAGTCGAAGGTCGAAAGTTGAAAGTAGAAAGTCAAAAGTTATAAGTCTAAAATTTAAAGTCAAAGGTAACAAGTCTAAAGTCCAAAATCGAAGTCAAAGATCAAAAATGTAAAATCGAAAGTCTTAAATCAAATGTCGAAAATTTAACGTAGCTAGTTTAGACTTGAAAGTTAAAAACCCAATATCGAAAGTCTAAAGTCGTAGGTCAAATTTTAAAGTCGAAAATCAAAAGTTCCAAATCGAAAGTAGAAAGTGAAAAGTTAATAAATGACATTGATATTCAATATTTGATATTTAACAATTTGTGTTTGAGATTAAACATTTAATATTTTATTTATTTATTTATTTATTATTAATAATACAGGTAGTTTGATTTTTGTTTGCTGTTTGATATTTGACATTTGAAATTTTACTTTTGACATTTACGAATAGAAAGTCGAATGTTGAAAATTGAATGTCGAAGGTCTAAAATCTAATGTCGAATGTCCAAGGTCCAAACCCAAAAATCCAAAATTCAAAATTTAAAGTAAAAATTCCAAAAATCGCAAGTCGAAAGTAGAATGTTTTAAGTTAAAGGTCTAAACTCGAAAGTCCAAAATCGAAAGTCGAATATTGGAAATCTAAAATCAAAAGTCGAAAATTAAAAATCGAAAGTCTAAGGTAGCGATTCAAATGTCGATAGTGAAGTGTATAAAATACAAAAGCAAAAGTCGAAAGTCGATTGTCGATGTTCGAAAGTTAAAAGTTAAAAGTCCAAAAACGAAAGTCTAAAGTCTAAGGTTGCGATTCAAATGTCAAAACTCTAGAATCGAAAATCTAAAGTCAATATTTGAAAGTCCAAAATTGAAAGTCGAAAGTTTAAAAATTAAAGTCAAAATAGAGAGTTAAAAGTTGAAAAGTCAGAATTTAAAAGCAAAAGTCGAATTTCAATGGTCGAAAGTCCAAAACCGAAACTCGATTGTCGAAAGTAGAAAGTCCAAAATTGAAAGTAAGAACAGTCGACAATAGTCTAAAATCTAAAGTAGAAAGTCTGAAGTCATCAATCAAAATCAAATGTCTCAAGTTATTAATTAAAAATTGATATATAATATAGTTATTTCATATTTAACACTTAATATTTTATATTTCATGTTTAATTTTTGATATTTGACATGTGATATTTAAAAGTCGAAAGTTGAAAGTCAAAAGATTAAAATCAAAAACATTTGACAGTTAATCAATATTCAATATTTGATATTACAAACCTTTTTTGTTTATTGTTTATTGTTGTTTATTAATTCTTTGTACATCTTTCTTAAAAAATGCCTAGTATTTTATATTTGATGATAATATTTCAATATTTGCATATTTATATTTGATGTTTGATATTTGAAATTTGACTTAGATATTTTAGTCGAAAATAGAATGTCCAAAGTCTAAAGATGAAAGTCCTAAATCGAACGTTTATAGTGAAATGTCAAAAGTACAAAATCAAACGTGGAAAGCAGAAAGTCCAAAATTGAATATTGAAAGTGAAAAGTGTAAAATTGAAAGTGGAAAATCGAAAGTTTAAAAAAATTAAATGTCGAATATTAATAATTGAGAATCAAAAGTCAAAAGTCTAGAATTAAAACTCGAAGTTCGAACGTCAAAAGATATCAATTGACACTTGATATTCAATATTTGATATTTAATATTCAACACAAAAAAATTAATTGAAAGTTTAAAGTCAAAACTTAAAAGTCCAAAAGCCTGAAGTTGAAAAACGAAAGTGAAAAGTTTAAAGTCCAAAATCGAAAATTGAAAGTCAAAAGTCAAAAATTAAAAGGCGAAAGTCAAAAGTCTAAAATCGAAAGTCGAAAGTCAAGAATTAATAATGGATCGTTAATGTTTAAAATTTGATATTTGATTTTCAACGCTTAAATTTTTTTATTTAATTTTTGACATTTGACTTTTGAACGTCAAAAGAAGAGAGTAGAATGTCTAAAGTCAAAAGTCAAATCAAAATGCCGATTATCGAAAGGCGAAAGTCAAAATCTTATAGTTGATTTAATATTCGATATTTCATATTTATAATCGAAAGTTTTAAGTCGAAAGCAAAAAGTCAAAGATTAAAAGTCGAAAGCCTAAAATCGAAAGACACAAGATTAAAATCAAAAGTTGAAATTCTAAGATCTAAAGTCGAAAGTCAAGGTCACGGAAAGTCGATGGTCGAAGGTTCAAACCTAAAGGTCTAAAATTGAAAATCGAATGTACAAAGTCGAAAGTAGAACATAGGAAGTCTAAAATCTAAAAATGAAAGTCGAATTTCGAAAGTTCAAAATAGAAAGTAGAAAATCTAAAATCGAAAGACGAAAGTATACAATTTAAAAGTTAAATGACGATAGTCGAAAGTCCAAAATGGAAAGTTAAAAGTCGAAAATGAAAAGTTGGAAGTCATAAGTTAAGTTAAAAATTGACAGTTGATATTGAATATTCGATATTTGTTATTTAATACTTGATATTTTATATTTGATGTTTAATAAAAGATTTGACATGTGATAATTGAAAGTCCAAAGTCATAAGTCTTTAATTGAAAGTTGAATGTTGAATATTAAAAGGTAAAAGTCAAAAGCTCAAATTGTCGAAAATGCGAAAGTGGACAGTCCAAAGTTGCAATTCGAGTGTAGAAAAATCCAAAACTGAAACTTAAAAGTCGAAAGTAGGAAGTCAAAAATCGAAAGTCGTAATTCGAAAGCTCAAAATCGAAAGAATAAAGTCCTAAATCGAAAGATGAAAGTAGAATATTTATAGTTCAAAGTAGAAAATTAAAAGTCAAATGTTGAAAATCGAAAATCTAAATTTAAAATTCCGAAATCGTAAGTCAAAAGTTTAATATCGGAAGTCAAAAGTTGAAATTCGAAAGATCAAAATCAAAAGTTGAAAGATTTTGATAATTAATACTTAATATTTTATATTTTATGTTTGATATTTGACATTTAATATGTGATATTTAAAATTCGAAAGTAGAATGAAAGAGTCGGAAGTGGAAAACCGAACGTCTAAAGTGGAATGTCGAAAGTTTAAAGTAGAAGGACCAACATTGAAAGTCAAAAGTTTATAATTGAAAGTAGAAAGTCAAAAGTTATAAGTCTAAATTTGAATGTCGAAAGTCAAAGATAACAAGTCGAAAGTCCAAAACCTAAGTCAAAGTTCAAAAATGTTAAATCAAATGTCGAAATTCTAACGGAGCAAGTTAAAAGTCGAAAATCCAAAATCGAATGTCAAAAATTTAAAGTCTAAAATCAAAAGTCCAAATCGAAAGTGAAAAGTTAATAATTGACAGTTGATATTTAATGTTTGACATTTAACAATTTTTATTTGATATTAATATTTTTTATTTTATATTTGATGTTTGACATTTGAAATTTTAAATTTGACATCTAAATCGTAAGTCAAATGTTGAAAATTCAAAGTCAAAATTTGAAAATCGAAGGTCTAAAATCAAATGTCGATGGTCGAAAGTCCAAGCGCAAAAATCCAGAATTGAAAATTAAAAGAAAAAGTCCTAAATTGCAATACGAAAGTAGAAAGTCTTAAGTTAAAAGTCGAAAGTAGAAAGTCCAAAATCGAAAGTCAAATGTCGGAAATCTGAAATCAAAAGTAGAAATATCAAAATTAAAAGCCGAATGTCTAAGTTAGCGACGTCAAAGGTCTAAAATCGAAAATTAAAAATCAATTGTCCAAGAGTCCAAAATTGAAAGTCGAAAGTCCAAAGTTGAAAGGACAAAATCCAAGAGCAAAAGTCGAAATTCGATTGTCGATGGTCGAAATTCAAAAACTGAAACTTGAATGTCAAAAGTAGAAAGTCCAAGATTGAAAGTAGGAAGCCAAAACTCTATAATAGAAAGTCAAATGTAGGAAATCTAAAATTAAATGTCGAAAGTCTAAGGTAGTCTTTCAAATGTCAAATGTCTAAAATCAAAAATCAAAAGTCAATAATTAAAAGTGCAAAACCTAAAGTCGAAAGTAGAAAGTTAACAGTTGAAAGGGCAAAATACAAAAGCAAAAGTTGAAAATAGATTGTCGATGGTTGAAACACCGAAACTCGAATGTAGAAAGTAGAAAGTCCAAGATTGAAAGTAGGAATACCAAAATCCAAAATCGAAAGGCAAATGTTAGAAATCTAAAATTAAATGTCGAAAGTCTAAAGTAGCGATTCAAATGTCAAAAGTCTAAAATGGAAAATCAAAAGTCAATAACTGAAAATACAAAATTGATAGTCAAAAATCCAAAACCTAAAGTCAAACGTAGAGAGTTTAAAGTTGAAATGCCAGAATCCAAATGCAAAAGTCGATTGTCGATGGTCGAAAGTTCAAAACCGAGTGTCGAAAGTGGAAAGTCCAAGATTGAAAGTAAGAGGACTAAAATACAAAGTTGAAAGTCGAAAGTAGAAAGTAAAAAAATAAAAATCAAAACTCGATTGTCTAAAGTTAATAATTAACAGTTGATATATAATATTAGTTATTTTATATTCAACACTTAATATTTCATATTTGATTTTTAATTTTTGACATTTCACATGTGATATTTAAAAGTCAGAAGTTGAAAGTCAAAAATTTAAAATCAAAAATTAAAAGTCGAATGTTAAAAGTTAATATTTTATTTTTATTTTTATTGTTTGATATTTGAAATTTGGCACGTGATATTTGGAAGTCGAAAGTCGAGAGTAGAATGTCCAAAGTCTAATGTACAAAAGTCAAAAGTCCAAAACCAAAACTGTAAAATAGAAAGTCCAAAGGTCTAAAATCAATTGTAGAAAGTCGATGGTCGAAAGTCTAAACCCAAAAATCCAAAATTCATAATTAAAAGTCGAAAGTAGGAAGTCCAAAATCGATAGTCAAAAACACTCAAAGTCTAAAGTAGAAATTCCTAAGTAGAAAGTCCAAAGTTAGAAGTGAAAATAAAAGTCGAATGTCTAAAAATCGAAAGTCAGTATTGAAATTTCCGAAATCGTAAGTTAAAAGACGAAAGCCGAAAGTTCAAAATTGAAAGTGGAAAGTGCAAAGTTGAAAGTCGAAGTTGTAAGTCAAAAGTCTGTGAAGTCCAAAATCGAAAATCGAAAGTCAAAAGTTAAATATCCAAAATCGAAAATTGAAAGTTAGAAGTCGTAAATCGAAAGTCAAAAGTTAACTATTGACTGTTTAAAATTCGATGTTTGATATTTAATGCTTAATATTTTATATTTGACATTTAACTTTCGTAAGTCAAAACAAGAGATTCGAATGCCGATGGTCGAAAGGCGAAAGGCGAAAATCAAGGTCTGAAATATGAATGTCGATGGTCGAAAGTCAAAACCCAAAAGTCTAAAATTGAAAATCGAATGTACAAAGTCGAAAGTAGAATGTAGAAAGTAGATCTAAAGTTGAAAGTCGAAATTTGATAATTCAAAGTCGAAAGTAGACTAAAATCGAAATCTCTAAAATCAAAAGTCGAAAGTTCAAACGCAAAATTTAAATGACTATAGATAAGAGTTTTAAATGGAAGGTTAAAAATTAAAAGTCAAAAATCAAGAGCCAAAAGTCGAAAGACTAAAATCGAAAATTGAAAGTCAAAAATGGGTAAATGAAAATAATTTTTAAGTTTTTATACCACTATTTATTGTATAATATACACAAACAAAATTTACAATATATTATCAATTTTGACACAACTATAGTTTCGACCTCTGCAGGTCATTATCAAGTGTTGAATTCAAGTCGAAAGTAAGGAGTGCAAAAACTAAATTCAAAATTAAGTCGAAAATGAAAAGTGTAAAGTTGAAAGATCATAATCTAAAATGTGAAGTTGAAAGTCGAAAATCAAAAGTCAAAGGTTAAAAGTCGAAAGCCTAAAATCGAAAGACAAAAGTTTAAAATCAAAAGTTGCAATTCTAAGATCTAAAGTCGAAAGTCAAGTTCAAGGAAAGCCGATGGTCGAAGGTCCAAATTCAAAGGTCCAAAATTGAAAATCGAATGTACAAAGTGGAAAGTAGAATGTAGGAAGTCTAAAATCTAAAAATTAAAGTCGAAATTCGAAAGTTCAAAATAGAAAATCTAAAATCAAAAGTCTAAATTTTAAAATTTAAATGACGATAGTCGAAAGTCCAAAATGGAAAGTCAAATGTCGGAAATCTAAAATTAAAAACCAATTGTCCAAGGGTCCAAAATTGAAAGTCTAAAGTCCAAAGTTGAAAAGCCAAAATCCAAAAGTAAAGGTCTAAAGTCGATTGCCTATGGTTGAAAGTTCAAAACCAAAACTGGAATGTTGACAGTAGAAAGTCCAAGATTGAAAGTATGAAGACCAAAATCCAAAATCCAAATCCAAAAGTCAATTGTAGGAAATCAAAAATTAAGTGTGGAAAGTCTAAGGTAGTAATTCAAATGTCAAAAGTGAAAATAGGAAGTCAACAGTTAATAGAACAAAAAACAAAAGCAAAGTAGAAACTAGATTGTCGATGGTTGAAAGTCCAACACCGAAACTCGAATGTAGAAAGTCCAAGTAGAAAAGCCAAAATCCAAAAGTAAAGGTCTAAAGTCGATTGTCTATGGTTGAAAGTCCAAAACCGAAACAAGAATGTAGAAAGTGGAAAGTCCAAGATTGAAAGTAGGAATACCAAAATCCAAAATCGAAAGGCAAATGTCAGAAATATAAAATTAAATGTCGAAAGTCTAAAGTAGCGCTTCAAATGTCAAAAGTCTTATATCGATAGTCAATAACTGAAAGTCCAAAATTGAAAGTCAAAAATCCAAATTCTATAGTCAAATGTAGAGAGTTAAAAGTTGAAAAGCCAGAATCCACATGCAAAAGTCGAATGGCGATTGTCGAAAGTTCAAAACCGAAAGTCGAAAGGTCGAAAATTGAGGGTCGATAGTCGACTGCAAAAAGTCCAAAATCGAAAGTGGAAAGTAGAAAAATAAAAATCAAACCTTGAATGTCTAAAGTTAATAATTAACAGTTGATATATAATATTTGTTATTTTATATTTAACACTTAATATTTTATATTTGATGTTTAATTTTTGACATTTTACATGTGATATTTAAAAGTCGGAAGTTGAAAGTCAAAAATTTAAAATCAAAAATTAAAAGTCGAATGTTAAAAGTTAATATTTGACAGTTGATAATCAATATTCGATATTTGATATTCAACACCTAATATTTTATTTTTATTGTTTGGTATTTGAAATTTGGCACGTGATATTTGGAAGTCGAAAGTCGAGAGTAGAATGTCCAAAGTCTAAAGTTGAAAGTCATATGTACAAAAGTCAAAAGTCCAAAACCAAAACTGTAAAATAGAAAGTCCAAAGGTCTAAAATCAAATGTAGAAAGTCGATGGTCGAAAGTCTAAACCCAAAAATCCAAAATTGATAATTAAAAGTCGAAAGTAGGAAGTCCAAAATCGATAGTCAAAAACACTCAAAATCTAAAGTAGAAATTCCTAAGTAGAAAGTCCAAAGTTAGAAGTGAAAATAAAAGTCGAATGTCTAAAAATCGAAAGTCAGTATTGAAATTTCCGAAATCGTAAGTTAAAAGACGAAGGCCGAAAGTTCAAAATTGAAAGTGGAAAGTGCAAAGTTGAAAGTCGAAGTTGTAAGTCAAAAGTCTGTGAAGTCCAAAATCGAAAATCGAAAGTCAAAAGTTATATATCCAAAATTGAAAGTTAGAAGTCGTAAATCGAAAGTCAAAAGTTAACTATTGACTGTTTAAAATTCGATATTTGATATTTAATGCTTAATATTTTATATTTGACATTTGACTTTCAGTCAAAACAAGAGATTCGAATGCCGATGGTCGAAAGGCGAAAGGCGAAAATCAAGGTCTGAAATATGAATGTCGATGGTCGAAAGTCAAAACCCAAAAGTCTAAAATTGAAAATCGAATGTACAAAGTCGAAAGTAGAATGTAGAAAGTAGAAGATCTAAAGTTGAAAGTCGAAATTTGATAATTCAAAGTCGAAAGTAGACTAAAATCGAAATCTCTAAAATCAAAAGTCGAAAGTTCAAACGCAAAATTTAAATGACTATAGATAAGAGTTTTAAATGGAAGGTTAAAAATCAAAAGTCAAAAATCAAGAGCCAAAAGTCGAAAGACTAAAATCGAAAATTGAAAATAAATAAATGAAAATAATTTTTAAGTTTTTATACCACTATTTATTGTATAATATACACAAACAAAATTTACAATATATTATCAATTTTGACACATCTATAGTTTCGACCTCTGCAGGTCATTATCAAGTGTTGAATTCAAGTCGAAAGTAAGGAGTGCAAAAACTAAAGTCGAAAATTAAAAGTGTAAAGTTGAAAGATCATAATCTAAAATGTGAAGTTGAAAGTCGAAAATCAAAAGTCAAAGGCCAAAAGTCGAAAGCTTAAAATCGAAAGTGAAATGTTTAAAATCGAAAGTTGAAATTCTAAGATCTAAAGTTGAAAGTCAAGTTCAAGGAAAGTCGATGGTCGAAGGTCAAAACTCAAAGGTCTAAAATTGAAAATTGAATGTACAAAGTCGAAAGTAGAACGTAGGAAGTCTAAAATCTAAAAATGAAAGTCGAAATTCGAAAGTTCAAAATAGAAAATCTAAAATCTAAATTTTAAAAGTTAAATGACGATAGTCGGAAGTCCAAAATGGAAAGTTGAAAGTCGAAGTCGAAGTTAATAATTGAAAGTTGATATTCAATATTCGATATTTGTTATTTAATACTTAATATTTTATATTTGATGTTTAATATTTCACATTTGACATATGATAATTGAAAGTCTAGAGTCATAAGTCTTTAATCGAAAGTTGAATGTTGAAAATTAAAAGGTAAAAGCTCAAATTGTCGAAAATGCGAAAGTGGACAGTCCAAAATTGCAATTCCAGTGTAGAAAAATCCAAAACTGAAAATTAAAAGTCGAAAATAGTCCAAAATCGAAAGTCGTAATTCGAAAGAATAAAGTCCTAAATAGAAAGATGAAAGTAGAAAGTCTATAGTTCAAAATGGAAAATTAAATGTCAAATGTTGAAAATCGAAAGTCTAAATTTAAAATTCCGAAATCGTAAGTCAAAAGTCCAAAATCGAAGTCAAAGTTCAAAAATGTTAAATCAATTGTCGAAATTCTAACGTAGCAAGTTAAAAGTTGAAAATCGAATGTCAAAAATTTAAAGTCTAAAATCAAAAGTTAAAATCGAAAAGTTAATATTCCATGTTTGACATTTAACAATTTTTGTTTAATATTAAATATTTTATATTTTAAATTTGATGTTTGAAATTTTAAATTTGACATCTAAAGTAGTAAAGTCAAATGTTGAGAATTGAAAGTCAAAATTTGAAAACTCGAAGGTCTAAAATCAAATGTCGATTTTCAAAAATCCAGAATTGAAAATTAAAAGAAAAAAGTCCTAAATTGCTAGACGAAAGTCTTAAGTTAATGGTCGAAAGTAGAAAGTCCAAAATCGAAAGTCAAATGTCGGAAATCTAAAATCAAAAGTCGAAAGTTCAAAATTAAAAGCCGAAATTCTAAGTTAGCGACGTCGAATGTCTAAAATCGAAAATCAAAAGTCAATTGTTGAGAGTCCAAAATTGAAAGTCGAAAGTCCAAAGTTGAAATGACAAAATCCAAGAGCAAAAGTCGAAATTCGATTGTCGATGGTCGAAATTCAAAAACTTGAATGTCGTAAGTAAGCCCAAGATTGAAAATAGGAAGCCAAAATCTAAAATGGAAAGTCAAATGTCGGAAATCTAAAATTAAATGTCTAAAGTGTAAGGTAGCGATTCAAATGTCAAAAGTCTAAAATTAAAAATCAGAAGACAATAATTCAAAGTCCAAAATTGCAAATCGAAAGTGCAAAACCTGAAGTTGGAAGTAGAAAGTTAACAATTGAAAAGTTGGGATTCAAAGTTGAAAGTTAAAAGTCTACTATCCAAATTGAATGTCAGAAGTCCAAAATCAAAAGTAGAAATTCTAAAGTTCAAAATTGAAAGTAGAAAGTCGAAATTCAAAAGTCGAAAGTCGAAAGTCAAGGTCTCAAATCAAAAATATAAAATGGAAAGTCAAATATCGGAAATCTAAAATTAAATGTCTAAAGTGTAAGGTAGCGATTCAAATGTCATAAGTCTAAAATTAAAAATCAAAAGACAATAATTAAAGTCCAAAATTGAAAATCGAAAGTGCAAAACCTGAAGTTGAAAGTAGAAAGTTAACAATTGAAAGGGCAAAATACAAAAGCAAAAGTCGAAAATAGATTGTCGATGGTTGAAAGTCCAAAACCGAAACTCGAATGTCGAACATTGAAAGTAGGAAGACCAAAATTCAAAGTCAAAAGGCAAATCTCAGAAATCTAAAATTAAAAGTCGAAAGTCTAAAGTAGCGATTCTAATGTCAAAAGTCTAAAATCGAAAAGTCAATAAAAGTGCTAAATTGAAAATCGAAAGTACAAAACCTAAAATCGAAAGTAGGAAGTTAATAGTTGAAAGAGCAAAATACAAAAGCAAAAGTCTAAAGTAGATTCTCGATGGTTGAAAGTCCAACACCGAAACTCGAATGTCGAAAGTAGAATGTCCAAGATTGAAAGTAGGAATACCAAAATAAAATCGAAATGCAAATGTCAGAAATCTAAAATTAAATGTCGAAAGTCTAAAGTAGCTATTCAAAAGTCAAAAGTCTAAAATCAAAAGTTAATAATTTAATGTCCAAAATTTAAAGTCAAAAGTCCCAAACTCTAAAGTCAAACGTAGAGAGTTAAAAGTTGAAAAATCCAGAATCCAAATGCAAAAGTCGAAAGTCGATTGTCGATTGCCGAAAGTTCAAAACCGAAAGTCGAAAGGTCGAAAATTGAGGGTCGATAGTCGACTGCAAAAAGTCCAAAATCGAAAGTATAAAGTAGAAAAATAAAAATCAAACCTTGAATGTCTAAAATTAATAATTAACAGTTGATATATAATATTAGTTATTTTATATTTAACACTTAAAATTTTATATTTGATGTTTAGTTTTTGACATTTGACATGTGATATTTAAAATTAGGAAGTTGAAAGTCAAAAATTAAAAGTCAAATGTTAAAAGTTAATATTTGACAGTTGATAATCAATATTTGATATTTGACATTTAACACCTAATATTTTATTTTTATTGTTTGGTATTTGAAATTTGGCATGTGATATTTGGAAGTCAAAAGTCGAGAGTAGAATGTCCAAAGTCTAAAGTTGAAAGTAAAATGTCCAAAACAAAAACTGGGAAGTAGAAAGTCGAAGGTCTTAAATAAAATATTGAAAGTCGATGGTCGAAAGTCCAAACCAAAAAAAAAAATCCAAAATTGAAAATTAAAAGTCCAAAATCGAAAGTCGAAATTCAAAAGCTCAAAATCTAAAGAAATTCCTATATCGAAAGTAGAAAGTCCAAAGTCGAAAGTAGAATGTCCAAAGTCTAAAATTTATTTATTTATTTATTTATTTATTATACTTTAGCTTCTTATCCAAAAAAATACATACACATATACAAAAATATTATAAAAAACATACAAAAATTTTGGATGGATGAAGCTGGGCGGAGTTCATGCAGCTGCGATGATCTTCCACTCTAACCCTTGTTTCTGAAAGTTATATGTTCAAAACAAAAACTGGAAAGTAGAAAGTCTAAAATGGAAAGTCGAATGTCAAAGGTCTAAAATCAAATGTTGAAAGTCGATGGTCGATAGTCCAAACCCAATAATCCAAAATTGAAAATTTAAGATTAAAAGTCGAAAATAGAATATCTGAAATCTCAAGACGAAAGTAGAAAGTCATACGCTATAAGTCAATAGTCGAAAGTCGAAAATCAAAAGCTCAAAATCTAAAGTAGAAATTCCTATATCGAAAGTAGAAAGTCCAAAGTCGAGAGTAGAATGTCCAAAGTCTAAAATTGAATGTTATATGTTCAAAACAAAAACTGGAAAGTAGAAAGTCTAAAATGGAAAGTCGAAAGTCAAAGGTCTAAAATCAAATGTTGAAAGTCGATGGTCGATAGTCCAAACCCAATAATCCAAAATTAAAAATTTAAAGTTAAAAGTCGAAAATAGAATGTCTGAAATCTCGAGACGAAAGTAGAAAGTCATACGCTATAAGTCAATAGTCGAAAGTCGAAAATCAAAAGCTCAAAATCTAAAGTAGAAATTCCT
Source organism: Ontholestes murinus (assembly GCA_963969525.1). Classification (NCBI taxonomy): domain Eukaryota; kingdom Metazoa; phylum Arthropoda; class Insecta; order Coleoptera; family Staphylinidae; genus Ontholestes; species Ontholestes murinus. The sequence goes on from OZ018387.1 coordinate 107,639,391, forward strand.
ATATCGAAAGTAGAAAGTCCAAAGTCGAGAGTAGAATGTCCAAAGTCTAAAATTGAATGTTATATGTTCAAAACAAAAACTGGAAAGTAGAAAGTCTAAAATGGAAAGTCGAAAGTCAAAGGTCTAAAATCAAATGTTGAAAGTCGATGGTCGATAGTCCAAACGCAAAAATCTGTAATTGAAAATTAAAAGTCCAAAATCAAAAGTCGAAATTCAAAAGCTCAAAATCTAAAGTAGAAATTTCTAAATCAAAAGTAGAAAGTCCAAAGTTAAAAGTGAAAAATTTAAAGTCAAATGTCTTAAAATCGAAAGTCAACACGTAAATTTCCGAAATCACGAGTTAATAGCCGAAAGTCAAAAGTCCAAAATTGAAAGTCGAAAGTGCAAAGTGCGAAATTGAAAGTCAAAGTTGTAAGTCGAAAGTCAAAACTTAAAAGCCGAAAGTCTGTGAAGTCCAAAATCGAAAGTCGAAAGTTAAAAGTCCAAAATCTAAAGTTGAAAGTCACGAGTTAAAAGTCGAAAATCGAAAGTCAAAAATTAACTATTACCTGTTGATGTTTAAAATTCGATATTTGATATTTAATGCTAAATATTTTACATTTTTTATTTGACATTTGACTTGAAAGTCAAAACAAGAGTTTCAAATGCTGATGGTCGAAAGGCGAAAGACAAAAGTCGAAAATTATAAGTAGAAAGTCAAAAGCTGGCAATTGACAGATTATATTTAATATTCGATATTTCATTTTTAACACTTTATATTTGATATTCATAATCAAAAGTCTTAAGTCGAAATTCCAAAATCAAAAATTGAAACGGAAAGTCAAAAGTATAAAATCTGGAATTTAGAGTCGAAAGTATAAAAGTCGTAATTGGAAAGTAGAATGTAGGTGAAACTGAAAAGTTCAGAAGCGAATGTTAAAAGTTAAAATAAAACCAATACACAGTTGATATTCAATATTCGATTAAGATAATTTTATATTTAATGTTTGATAGTTGTCTTTTAACCTTTTAAATTTGAACGACGAACGTCAAAAGTTGTAATCTAACTTCAAGTGTTAACAATTCACAGTTGATATTAATTATTCGATATTTGACATTTGACATTTAACATTTGACATTTAATATTTGACATTTGATATATGACATTCGACATTCGACATTTCACTTTTGAAGATTGACATCTGATATTTGATATTTGACAATTCACGTTTGACATTTGACCTTTGACATTTGACATTTGACATTAAATATTCAACATTTGATATTTGACATTCGACATTCGACATTCGACATTTGACACTTAATATTTAACATTTGATATTCGACATTCGACATTTAATATTTAACATTTAATGTATGACATTCAATATTCGACATTTGACTATTGAAAATTGGCATTTAATATTTGAATTTCGACATTCGACATTTGACACTTAATATTTAACATTTGATAATCGACATTCGACATTTAATATTTAACATTTAATGTATGACATTCAATATTCGACATTTGACTATTGAAAATTGGCATTTAATATTTGAATTTCGACATTCGACATTTGACACTTAATATTTAACATTTGATATTCGACATTCGACATTTAATATTTAATATTTAATGTATGACTATTGAAAATTGGCATTTAATATTTGACTTTCGACATTTGACATTTAATATTTAACATTTGATATTTGACATTCGATATTCCACATTTGACTATTGAAAATTGGCATTTGACATTAAAAATCGAAAGTCTAAAATCGCATGTCAAAAGGCTAACGTAGTAAGCCGAAAGTACATCTTCGAAAATCAAAAAACAAATGTTAATCAATTAAAGAAATTAAAATCAAATAATTCAATTCAAAATTCTACGAAATAAATTTATTATTTATTATATTATATATTATATTTATTATATTATTAAAATTATTATGTCGAGTATAAAAATTTGTGTATTTCCTGATATTTATAAGTTTAGAAATTGGTGCAGCGTTTTAATTTTGTTATCTTTTGGGGTGCTTTTCAGTCTGATTATAAATGGCAGGAATAGTTGGAATTACGCGTGTAATTTGCTTTGGAGGGGTGGTGTTCCATGTGTAGCGTCGAGGAAATATGTGGAAATATTAAACATTTTTTATTCGTACTTACCTGCACCGCAGGAATTTCGCTCGGTTTTGTATTTGAATTGCAAAAATGTGGAAAACGCCGCGTTCTCCGCGCACTTGAAAAATTTTAATTCAAAGGGTGGAATTTCGCCACTATAAAGATGTTATTTTATATGTTTGCGAATATTTTTTAATAAGATTTGTTAACAAAATTAACAAATGAAAAATATTACTTACTTCAAATTTGCAATAGGTTGATTTTATTATATTTATCTGTTTTTTTTTCTATTTCCGTAAACATCCAGTTGATATTTTTACTATTCACGAGGATAGAGTCGTGGGTGCCGCTGAAAACGATAAGAGCAAGGGCGGAAATGTGGAGGGATTTAGAGGGTAATCGCTAGTATGGGTGGGTATATACATGCGAAGACAATTAGGAATGTAGTAGATATATCGTGGAATATTTTTAGGGCGGTTGGAAGTAGTGATAAAACTGCGGAAAATCTTATCAACCCTTGACCTTTCGATGCGTACGATGCTGCGGGGTGGGGGGCGGTATAAAAGGGAGACACGGAGGCGCTACTAACGTATCTAGTCTCGTGCCAAGAAAATACGGAATGGGGTGGAATTGAAATGCATTCGGATAAAACTAATAAATTCCCAACAAGAAAAAATATTTATGTACACATAAATTTCTACTGAATAAAATAATTTTTACACTATTAACTTATTCATAGGGCCTGTGTAGGCAATTATTATAAAGTATTAAAAAAAGTAGAATAAGTCTATAATTGGTAGATTACAGCAAATTCTCTTAAAGAAGTAATGTCTATAAAACTAAAAACTAAAGTTTAATCTGTATCACATAAAATCAAACTCGATTTATAGGCAGTATAAAGATTATTGCCTATATTTTATCTCGTGATTGTGGTTCAGAAAACTAACAATACAATCAGATTGTGTTATTATAAACGTAAACGTGGAATTACCATTTCTATTGCATAATTCGCATAAAACAATTAAGTGATGAATAATCTAATAATACAATTACGGAACAATAAAAAATTGTCAGGAAATTCATTTCCATACAATAATTCCAAGAAGAGTTGAGATGAATTTCCACGTTACGAAATCGATTGATCAATTTACATGTTTAATTCGATTACATAATTCCTCAAGAAAATCGTATAAAAGATCAAGTAAAATCGATTATTGTTACAAACCGAGATTAACAAGATGGTACGTTGTGTTTGTTTTAAATGGATTAATTTGTGATTTATAAATATTAACATTAAAACTTACAGATTGCCAAATTTATAATTATCATCGTCGTTTCGGTCGTAATTTCTGCAGCACCAAAAAAACCTAATATTATCCAGAATGAACACATCCAGTTAAGTAATGAGGACGTATTGGTAAAAAACAGAGTGAGTATTTTTGTATTTATTTCTCATTTATCACTCGATGAAACATTATTTAATATATAAACGTAACTAATCAAGTGAATTTTTAATCATCTACCAATTAATTACCACAATTAATTATTGTGGTTAAAACATATTGAATAATTCATTTGAGTGTTAGTATGGATTACCACGTAGTAAAGATTGAAAGCATTTTCTTCATTTAAATAATTACATTACTTTCGATAATAATTAGAAAAAACACGAAAATATTTTCGTAATTTGTTGTAAATTTTACGAAAATATTTTCGTGTTTTTTCTAATTATTAGTGAATTTTCTACAACGTAAAGGACTTATATATTTTTATTACTTTGGATATTATTTTTTTAGGTACGTCGCCTAACACCAGAACTTTTTGCATCATTAACGGTAAATATTATTTTTTTAATGATAAATAATAACTATATTTTTATGTTATCCTTCTTTAGCAACCGGTACAACGCGTGTTTGATACTTTCACTAGAGATATACCAGAGGCGTTGTCCAGAAATGTTCCACGGACGTTTGCAGGAGGTCTTTTTCAATCTTACCCAAAACCTGTAGCTCCAGCTGTTCCCGAAACCTTAAGCAAAACAGTTCCAGAAACATTAACAAAGGATGCGCCAAATGTATTAGCAAGTGTACCTACAACATTAAGCAGAGCTGTTCCAGAAGCTTTAAATGCTGTACCTGAAACATTAAGCAAAACTGTTCCAGAAGCTTTAAATGTTGTACCTCAAACATTGAGCAAAACTGTACCGGAAACTTTGAGTACTGTACCTGAAACATTAAGTAAAACTGTTCCAGAAGCTTTAAATGTTGTACCTCAAACATTGAGCAAAACTGTTCCAGAAGCTCTGAGTACTGTGCCTGAAACATTAAGCAAAGCCGTTCCAGAAACTTTAGGTGTTGTAACTGAAACATTAGCACAAGCTGTCCCTGAAGTTTTGAATGCTACAAGTACTTTAGCAGAAGTTGTACCTGAAACATTGAGCAGAGCCGTTCCAGCAGTTTTGAATGTTACAAACACTTTAGCAGAAGTTGTAACTGAAACGTTAAGCAGAGCTGTTCCGGAAGTTCCAGACACTCTAGCTGCGATGGGACCGGAAACGTTAAAAGCTGCACAAACGTGAAAAAAATGTTGCGTTTCATATAACATTAACACATTTGTTAAGCTGGTAATTAACAAAACATTATTTTTTAACCTATACATACAAAATATTATATAATAATACTTAAAAATAAAAAAAAGCAGTTGCAGAATAATTGTATAATATATAAATATAAGACTGAAACCTTGCAATTTCTTATTTTTTTCTTTATTTTCTGATGATCTTACAGAGAATCAATAAAAATTCTCTTAACGTTTTTCAATATTTGACACAACTATAGTTTATTTTTAAGGGTTAAAATGATGATATGTAAAGTACAGTTATATCAAAAATTGATAATACGATATATTGTAAAATTCGTTTGTAATTATAAAATAAATTGTGGTATGAAAACGTCGAAAATATTTTTGAATGGTTGACAGAATCATTTTCACGATTATCTTACCTTTATCATTCATATGAAAACCAATTTATAGACTTAATTTTACATTAAAATAACTTTCTATTCCTGTCAATAATTAAGCATCTCTAGTTTTGTCTCTATTATCTTTTTCTTTTTCGATTTTTTTACTCTTTTATTTCCACTTCCATTTCCTCTCACCTTTGTGCACTTTCTTCTCTATTTATTTTTATTTTTTTGGTATTGTCCATTATTCGTGTTTTTAAGCTTCTATTTTTCTTCTTGTCTCCTTGTTATCTCTCCCTTTTATTCAATTTTTTAATCCTTTGCTTTCCTAAATTTTTATTTATTTATTTTCTGCCTCAATAAAACAAAAAACAAATTAATTCACAAATCAATTTCTCGTTAAACTTAACATAAAAGAAAACAATTATTTTCTTCCTCTCTGGCTTTTTTATCGGTTTATCTATTTTTCGCCTCTCTCTCTTTTCATATGGTAAACTAATTTAATTTTAATTGTTACATTAAAATGTTTCGTAACAATTTATTTCGTCTCCGAATTGAACATTAGAAAATTCAATTCCATCTTTCTTATTCTTAGAAGAAATTCTTCTTTATATATTTATTCTCAATTTCATTTTATATTATCTTTTACTCTCTGTTTATCACACATTTTTCCCTCTCTTTCATACTTAGGTCTAATTTTTTTTGATCACTACTTTGCCTTTTTTACTCTTTGTCGCTTATTTTAATTTTTTTACACTGATTTGAAATTCACTATGTTTTAATCACGAATAATAATTTCAGTTTTTTTCTTCTTATTTCATCCAATTTTTTAAAAATTTCTTTCTTATTGTCTATATTAACAGATTAAATTACATACTTTATGATTTTCAAAATTTAACATAAAATGAAAAACGTCACACTTTTATTCTGTCTCTCTTAGCTGTCTCATTTTGAATTCTGTTTTCTTCTTGTTTTCTGCTTTTATGTATTTTTTTATTATTTATTATTTTTTCTTTATCGTTATTGCTATTCATAATGGTAAGTAGGGGGAACTAGCCGATTCTAGAACCTCCTCTGAACTTGAGGCTCGCGAGGAAGTTTTGAATCAGCTAGTTCAAGGTCAGAGGAGGTTCTTAATTTTGACCTTCACATGACCTTGAATTTTAATGACCTTGTATTGACTCGAAATGACATTGACTTCAAAGAAACCTCGACCTTTAAATGACCTTGACATTAAAATAGCCTTGGCAATCAAACGACCTCGACACTTAATTTGATATTCAAACGATTTTTTTTGTATGACCTTAATTGAAAAAATAAGGAATCTCGAATCTGTAGTCTCAGTAAGACTCATTGTTGTTGATTCACGAAATGTTTTCGTATTTTTAAATTATTATTTAATTTTCTACAACGAACTAAAGGATTTTAATACATTTTATTACGCAAGTAGAATAGTGAATTAAAAATGTACACTTTAGCATTCTGCTTATTTGTAAAATTTGTATAAGTATTTGATTAATGTCAACATGACATTATTCACTGATTTATTTTTTAATTTTTTTCATTTCTCTTTTATTCTTATTCTTCTTTTTACTACTGCTCTCTTTACTTTCTTTAATTTTTATATTTTTTTCTTGATTTTATTTTAACTTCCTCGTTTTTATTAAAAAAAACATGTCTAAAATTATGTGACAAAAACACCTTTAATTTTTGTATCCTTTGTCTGATTTTATTTATAATTTTCTTCCTTTTGGGTCAAAATAATTTGATTTTAAATGTTTAAGATTTACAATAACTGATCAAACAATTTATTTCCAATATCTATTTGTGAAAAAGAAGTCTTCATAAATTTGTTTTCTTATTTTTTCACGTTCTTTTCTCATGTGTCTTACTTATCCTAATATTTTATGTGTTAGCTATTTTATTATATTTGTTCAACTCTTCGGTCCCTGATTTCTTTTCTTTCGTCTCCACATTTATTTTTCTACACTTTTTTCTTAGCTTTAATATTCTTGTAACAACAACGAATCAATTTGCATACTTAATTTGGTTTAGAATTTAATAAGAGAAATAATATTTATAAATTTTCCTTCTGTTCCTATCAACTGTTTTTTTTAATCCCTTTTATTTATTTACTTATTTTCCCCTACAGCCAAAAAAGCCGATTACAGAGTAAAATTAGGATTAAAACTTAAATTTCTCTCTTTTGAATCAATATAACGGTATTTTAAACATTTAAAATAATCTCTTACATTTGTTTTAATATTTCTATTTAAATTCCTTTATCACATCCCCCCTTCTTAATTTCTCGTTACTCTGATTGTTTCTGATATTTTTGTTTCTCCATTATTACTCTTAGTTTCTTCACTCATCAAAAAATTCCAATTAATTTTAACAACTAGTTTGTCTCAAAATTGCACATTAGAACAAGACTTTTCCTTTGTGTTTATTTTATTTTCTTCTATCTTCATTTCTTTTGCTCTCTTCTAAAAGTTTATATTAATTCAATTTTTTATACCCTTTCTTTACATTTCCATCAAGCTCTCTTCTTTTCCTATCTTTTATTCCCTCTTACCTTTGCCATACTCATTTCCCTATTATTTTAATCCATACTTTCTCTTATTGTTTTTTCTCATTTATTTTTCTGTGTGCGTCTCTTATTTTTTATTCAAAAAAGAAACATATCAATTTAAAGAACTTATTTGACCTAACTATTCATTATGGATATTAGATTTAACATATTTACAATAACTTAACTTACATCAGAATTAAACATAGGAAAATAACTCTTTTTTTTCTTGTATATTTTTTGATATTTTACTATTTTTTCAGTTATTTAAATATCTTTATTTAATTTATGTTATTTTCTCCGATCTCTACTCTTACTTTTTCTTATTTTTGTGCATACCATCTTTGTTTGGCGAATGCTTTCACTTTCTCTAGAATATCTTCTCTTTTTTTAAGTTTTTTATGTCTCTCCTATTTTCGGTTTTCCTCTATTTTTCTTTTTCTCTTATAATAATATTAAAAATGTTTTACCACGTGATAAACGAGAACCAAATTCAACAAAAATTATCTTCTTCTCAATTTTTTCTTTCTTGTTATTTGTATCCTATTGTTTAGATTTTTTTTACATCATATTTTTTTATTGTCTCTATTTCATTTTTTTGTTCTTCCCTTCCAATATTATTTTTGGTTAAAAGGAAAAGACATAGCAAAACATATGTTTCTCTAAGAATTTCTCTTCTCCTTCTCTGTCTTATAATCTTATTTTTCCTCTCTTACACAGTTTTTCTTTATTATGTTTCTCGTGTCTGATTTCTTTTCTAATTTTCTTCTCAACTTATTACAGTCAATTCAAACGGATTTACAATAATTTAATTTCATCCTTTTTCGTGCAATTCTTTTGACCACTGGTCTCTCTGATTTTGCTCATTTATGATGGAGGCTGCCACTTCGTTATATATCATTAATCACAAATTAAATACTATTTCTACTTTGTTTTTATAACTGAATTTTTATATTCAAATTCATTTTGAAATGATACGCCAATGTATTTTTAGTACTATAGTCACCAAAATAAAAATTGAGGCTTAATTTGTCTCATTTTTTTTTCTGTTTAGTTTTAGTATATGTATATCTTACTCTCTATCATAATCTTTTCTCTTTTATCTGTTTTCTCCTAATATCCTATTAGTTTTCCGTCCAATTATAATTCTGACCCTCTTACCTTTTTTCTTTCTTTCAATATCTCCTTTTCTTTTTTTCCCTTGTTTTCTTTTGTATATATCTAAGATCTTTATGATTATTATCAATTGCTCACTTTTATTTCTCTCTCTATTTCTTTCTGCCTATTTTCTTCTCATACTCTCTCATTATATTCCCTCTTTTTTACACCTAGAATTATTGTTATTTATGAAAGTTATATGTTTTCTGTACTGAACTTGTAGTAATTCATTAATAAATTTTTTACTAATTTTTTAATCAATTTTTTCTATTTCTTCTATATCGTTATTACTATGCATCATTATTTCTATCTTAAGTTCTTGTATCTCTTCACGAACTTATTTCTATATTTATTGTTTTTTAATTCTTGTTGGTTTTTCTCCCTCTCGTTATTTTCTTTCTTATTCCTCTCTCCTTCTAATAGTAAAACAAATCAATTTATATAGTGATCTCTTACATTTTTCTTTTTTCTCTTATCTTTTACTTTATATCTCCTCCTCTTTCTTCTTCTTCTTCTCGTATTTCACTCTTTACCCAATTTCGTCTAGCCTTTGTTGTTTTATATCTCTGTAGTTTTTGTAAATTTTTATTTTTCTCTCTTTCTTTAGTTAAAATAATAATAATAATAAAAATGGACTTTATTCTCGCGCATGTTGCATGCATATACATTGGGACATACAAAAATAGTTTTGGTGGTTAAACTAATAGAGAATCAATACTTTCTTTGTTTCCATTACGCACGAATTTTTAATAAATTTACGGTTTTTATATATTTGTGAATAATATGACATTCTAAATATCGCTATGCTACTGAGATTAAAATGTATACAAATCAAGGGGAATTCCGGAAAGTAAAATTTATTTGCAATCAGACTATTGGCGAATGAGTTATAAATAGACATCTTTGTGTAACAAGCACAATGGGAATGTTGTTTCATCGGTACCGGTTGCCCATTCTGTGCAAATGACGGAAAGCTACGTAAATCTTAAAGTACTACTTGAAAAAATCAAATACAATGATTACAGTTGGTCAATTTGTAGGGATTTGAAAATTGGGGGACTTTTACTAGGAAAGGGTATATGAAGTAACCAGGTTTTTTGTGTGAGTGGGACATCTCGATATCATCTGTTTCCTAAAATCACTCTTAAAGAGCTTACTTTTAACTTGTTCTAATTTATTCATTTCCTCTACTTTCCAGTTGGTGTATTTCTAGTTGACGAGCTGGTAGTGATTTATATCTTTTTCTTCTTGGGTACACCGGTATGGGGCACTTCTGAAGTGCTAGCTTTTGCTTTTTCAGAAACCTTCCCCTTCTGAAGATTATAGATAGTCAAAGGTATTCTGGGCCATCTTTTGCTTCTTCTTCACTTCTAAATTGCTAGCAGTGAACTTCTCCTCAGAAGATTGTAGATAACTAATTTTATTCTTTTTCTTCTTACTTGATTCCTTAGTTTTGAAACTTTGAAATTTCATTTTTTCTTGGAAGTTGGAAGAAAATGGACTGGATAAAAAGAGATGATTTAACTCCCGGAACAAAAACATATTCTGCACGAAAGCCTTGTTGATCTACAAAAAATCTCCACTGCATATTAAACTAGGATTAATGAAACAGTACTTTAAAGCTTTAAATAAAGATGAAGACTGTTTCAAATACCTTCGTGGAAAATTTACCGCTAGCCCAGATGCAAAATTAAAGGAAGACATTTTTGTTGGTTCTGAAATTAGGAGATTAACGAAAAATCAAGAATTTGTTATTACCATGACAGAAACTGAGAAAGATGCTTGGATTTCATATGTTAATGTTACTGAAGGTTTTTTTGGGAAACAACAACTATCCTAACTATAAGGAAATTGTGAAAAATATGCTACAGAAATTTATGGAATTGAGATAAAATATGAGCATAAAAGTTCACTTTTTACACTCGCATCTTGATTACGTCCCCGAAAATCTTGGTGATGTGAGTGAGATGATAAAAGTAAATTGGTTGATAGATAAGGCGTTGAGGTGTTGAAAATCCATATTCATTTGAAGAAAGTATTGCAGAATACAATAGTGCATGGGAAAAGAAAAAGAACACCTCAACTTATGCAAATCATCTACTATCCAAAAAGCACACCTTCAACCAGGATTTCCAGATTCTCCACACAAAGAAGAAAGAGAAAAAATTAAATCTACTCGAAAACCTGAAATCAACAGATTCGAAAAAAACGGGCCTGCTGCTAAACGAACAAATTGAACTTTCAAACTCCCTACTACTTAAAATATTTACCCCTCTATAGTGCCAATAGTGTTAATGTATATATATATATAGTTCTAAGTTTTTCTAATTTTTTTGTAAAGTTTCATTCACCTGAAGAAGCAATAAATTTACGAAACAATTGTAGTGAATATGTTGGATGCTTGAAGCCATAACTTTGTGATACATATTGAATCAGGAACTTTATCAAATGATAAATAAAACTTACTTTGTTAATATCACACACGTTTTTTTGTAGTGAAAATAAACACACATTTTTGAAAATCTTAGTTATTTACAACTTTAATATACAAATACATAAAAGTAATGGAACGCAGATATTAAGGTCGGTGGAATCTTTCAATAATGGCTCATTACAAGAACACACAAGGAAATCCACTAACCCTTTAACTACGAAAATCCATTTCTGTACGTGTAGTGAACAATACTGTTTCTTACACCCGTAGTTAAAGGGCTAAACGTAGTTTTTCATCCAAGAGGGAAATATGTTCTGAAAAGAAAAGAAAATAAATATTGTGTAAGACTTGTTTCAATTTAGTTTACTATTTGTAATTAGTTTTTATCTTTGTATCAATAAAAGTAGTGTTTATTTTGAATACATATTTTATTTATTTTATTTCAAGATTGATAAAAAAAACCTTTCGTGATAGCGCAAAATGACACTCGGATTTGAATTCAGTAGATCAAAATTATACAAAATAAGGTCAGATCGAAATCAACATTCAAAAAGTCAAAATTTGTTTGCCTGTGTAATTATTGAGAATCACAAGTTGGGATTCAGCATTGTGTAATAACCCTGCTATTCTACCATCCAAACCTTCAATATATAAACAAAGAAAATATGAAGTTACACAATAACAAATATGTTTACATTAAAATAACTTAGTTCTAAAAATGCGTAATGTTACTTACAAGTACGTAATGATTAATTCCTTACTAAGTAAATCAAATTATCGTAAGTGAACTTGTTCTTAATTGCAAATTTAAACATGGCTAAATTCAAAAGGGTGAATATATCAGATAAGGATTATGGTGACCGTTTTATTGCAATAAGGTAAAAATTACCTACGTAAGTTAAATGTGAGACCTACTCTTAATAAGCTTATAAGTAACTTGCATCCTAACTCTACACGACTAAGCCCCAATGTATGCATTACAAAACATGACTCGTTTCAAAATGAACTTATGAAGTGAGATAAAGAAATCGAACGGTTATTAAAACAATTGAGGGTCGATTGTTAAGTAGCGCGCGATTTTGAAATATAACTGAAATAAGTAAGTTAATCGACATTCACTGTAGAATGCCGGTAACACCTTCATTTATTAAAAAATACAAATTAATTTGAACGAATTGTTTCTTTCATTTATTTTAACACCAGAGAAAGACTTCTCGCTTTTTTTTCTGTCTATTTTCTAATTTCTAACTTTTCTTCCTGTCTTCCTAAAATATTAAATGAATTATTTCTTTACATTTCCTCCATGCTCTTTTCTAGTTTTATCTTTCATTTCCTCTTACCTCTTCATATTTCTAACTTATGTAAACTGTTTCAATCTCAGCATCAATGCCCATCTCTCTATTTTCTTGACCCTTGTCCTCTCTTATTGTTTAAAAATTTTGGGAATTTATTTATCACCCACATTTTCTCTTTCCTCGATTTTATAGAAAAGAGAAAATTGATATAGAGAAATAACTTAAGGGAGGTCTGATGTCACTCGGGAAACAGACCGTCATCATTACTTTACCTGTGCCTGGTAAAGCAAGCATATGATAAAAAAAAAGAATTAACTTACTTCAAAATGTGACAAAAGAAAGAATTACCATTTTTTCTTTCTTCTACTTTTTCCATTCTATTAATTTAATTTTGGATTTTTGATCCAACGCATTTACTACAAGTTCAACAACTTAACTTACCCTAGAATTTAACATAAGAAAAATATGTCTTTTTCTTGTATATTTCTCAGTATCTTTCTCTTTCTTTCAGTTATTCAAATATCTTCATTTAATGTTTGTTCTCTCTGATCTCTGGGAACTCAAACTTTCTCTTCGTTGTATATATTTAATTAATTGCTCACTTAAAATTTGATGAAACATTTTTAAACTATTTTGATTAGAAACCAGTCGAAGATAAAAAAATTAAAAAAAATGTGAAAGAAAAATTCTCTCGTTTGTGTTCTTCTTTCTTTATGTTTTCAATCAGTGCTTTAACTTTCTTTACTCTCTCTCTTTTTTCTTTTCTTTCCTTTATGTGATTCCTACTTTCTTTACTCTCGCTTTTCTTCATTAATCTCGTTTATATCACTCTTACCTTCTGTTTCTCGTCTCTTTTATTATTCTCTTTTCCTCTACTTCCATTTTTTGTACCTTATGATTTACCGTTTTTTATTCTCCCTTATATTCTTTTAATTTCTATATTTCAATTAAAAAAATGTTCTTCTTTTCCAATTTCATTTTGATTATACAGAGAGAGAAAAAAATAACAATCTTTATGTTTCTCTTTCAATTTTTCTTCCCTTTTTGTCTATCTTATAATTTCTTTTCTCTCTCGCTTTCTCATTTTTCTTTTCTCTTTACCCAATTTTCCCGCTCTTATAAAAAGTAAAAATCGATGTCTTTAATATAATGTCTCTCGTATCTGTTTTCTTTCTATTTTTCTTTTCAACTTTTTATAGTCTAAATAATAAATACATTTTAAATGTTAAATTAAACCGATTTGTTTTTTATCAATCTCTTTCGTGCAATTCTTTCAACCACTGATGTTACTAATTTTTCTCTATTCTTCTTTAGTATATGTATATCTTACTCTTTTTATCTTATTCTTTTCTCTTTTTCTGTTTATTTAATTTTCCATTTTATTTTCTCATTCGAATGTGCCTTTAGTTTTTTTGTCCAATTTCTTTTGTGCCTCTTTTTTCTCTTTCTCTAAATATCTCCTTTCTTTTCTCGTCCCTATTTGTGAGATTTGTGCGTTCATTGCTTGGTATACATCTAAGATCTGCATAATTATTGCCAATTACTCATTTTTAACTCTATTTCTGTCTGCCTGCATTCTTCTCATACTTTCTCAATATATTATCTCTTTTCTTAATTTCATCATCCTATAGTTTATTGCTATTTTTCGTTGCCTTACACTAAGAATTATTGTTAATTGTTTTATATCTTTCAATGTCTTATGTTTTCTACTCTTTCTCATTCTATCCTATTTTTCTCTTTTTTCAAGATTCAATGTTTACTATATGTTTATGTTTATTTGTTTTAATTCTGTGTCAACAAAAAGGCCTAACATATACATAAAATATATAAATAATATTAATTACAAAATTTGGACAAGAATTAGCCATTGAGTTTATCCTAGATGATCTTCCAATCGCACCTCGAAGTATTCTTCTGCTGACGACCATGCAGAAACGTACCAGAAACTAATATTTACGTGTATTCTAGCCTTAAATCCAGGCATTTTTGTCCCTAATGTGGGAATTTGATTGACGTTCTACCTGACAACTAATGTCATAATCTCATAGTTTATATTTACTTACTATTTCTCTTACTCCTTTTAAAATCTATTTTTCACTTTTTCTTGTTTTCTTCATTCTCTTATTTGTCTCATTCCGTTCTCTTAATTTTAATTTTATTAGTTTATTGCTCTCGTAATTATTCGCCATATCTTTACAGTTATAATTATTTACTAAAAATGTTTTTTCTCTTTTTTGTTCTCTACCTTTTCTTCTATCTCAATTTCTACGCTCTTTCACAGATGTTCTCTTTCCTCTCTGTTACAAATAAATTATTGTCAATGTTTTGTTTTCTTTACTTTCCCTATATAGTATATATAGGGGAAGTATTGTTTTCGTGCATGAAAATGTCTGTGGGCGCTGTATCTCAAAAACGAATGATCCGATTGAGATTAAACTTTAAACTTAAGGTTTTGTCATTAAAAAATCGAACTGAAAAGCTTTTGGTAAACAGTCAAACACCGGAAATGGATGTTTACACGAGGACGTATTTTGTTTTTTTCCAATATTAAAAAAATGAAATATATTACAAAACCTTCAAACAAAAGTTAAAGGGAATGAAAAACTAAACAAGTTTTATTAAAATATATTTTTCATAAAATTTTTAACTTTCGAGAAAAAATAATAAAAATTGAAAATTTTGATATTTTTTTGTTAATTCCTAATAAACTATTGGAGTCACATAAAATTTACATAACAAAGAATTGTAGAGAATAAAAAACTAAACAAATTAGTAAGAATGGTTTTTTTTGCGTAAACCTCATAGTTTTCGAGTAAAATATAGGGAAAGTACTATGATGGTCACATCAGCATTTGTAGAAAGTATTGTTTTCGTGAATGAGAATGTCTGTGGACTGTTAATGTTTTATCATTAAAAACTGTAACTGAAAAGCTTTTGATGAACATTCATAAACCGGAAGTGGATGTTTACTCGAGGCGTTTTTTTGTTTGTTTTTTCTCAATATTTAAAATCTATATTTAAAAAGTATTACATAACTTTTCAAACAAAAGTTAAAGGGAATGAGAAACTGAACAAGTTTTATAAATACATGTTTTTCGTAAAGTTCTTAATTTGTAAGAAAAATTTTTAGAATTTTCTTATAGATTCTTGAAATTTTAATAATTTGTCCTCCATACTTTTAGTTTTTATTGCAACTTCCTTTCCAAAGAATTTTCATCGAGAATTCTAGAAATTTTTACAGGTTTAGCAAAGATTTTTTTCAAGAGTTTCAAAAAGTCATTATTTATATTTATTTATAAAAATATTTTCGTGGTTTCTATACAAGATTTCGTTCAACTTTTTCTATTTTCTTCTAAATTTCTATAATTTTCTCAGATGATTCATACTTTTAGTTTTTCTTTTACATTGAGGTTTCTAGAAGTTTTCACAAGATTTCATTTTAGGTTTATAAATTTTTTTTAAAGATTCTAAAAGTGTACAGTAATTTCTTTTTCTTATCTAATAAATAAATAGATATTTCCAGAATTTTTAGCAAAGATTTTATTCGAGAGTTTTACAGTTTATTGGGAAATTTTCTTCTAATTTTCTAGAACTTACTTAGAGGCTTCTAAAAGTTTCAGGATTTTTTTTGCATCTTCCTTTCCAAAGAATTTTGATCAAGGATTCTAGAATTTTTCACAAGTTTTTCTTGTAGATTTCTAGAACTTATTTGGGAGTTCTAGATCTTTTATAAAGTTCGTTTTAATATTTTTAGATTTTTTTAAATGCTGTTTTCAATAATTTCTCTTCTAGATTTTAATATTGTCTTATAAATTGCAAAGATTTTCTTCAGGGCTCAAAAATTAAAAAAAAAATATTTTCCAGAATTCAGCACCTTTTTTCGAGAGTTAAGAAAATTCCAATAACTCATATTCAGATTTGGAGGCTATAGATTTTTCTAAAAAATCTGTTCCTAGAAATTTCCAACAATTTCTTTTGTAGAGTTCTAGAAATTTCTCCAAGGAATCTACTATTTCTTTTTTCTTAAATGTTATTATTTGTTTTATATTTAGGTTGTAGCATTTCATTATTGATTTTGAGAGTTGTTTTTTAGAATGTTTTTGCAATATTTCTGGAAATTTACAAAATTTCTTGTATCTTTACATCGAAATTTTAGGAATTTCTTATCTAAATTGAGCAAAAAAAATCAAGATTTTTAGTCTATCAATTTGTATTTGATTTAAGAAATCATTTTGTAAAAGAATTTTTTTAAACCGTCCTATGAAAAGTTATTTTAAAAATACTGATAAACAATTGAAAATCGAATGTCTAATTTTTCAGCTTTTTTACTTCCCTTCGTAGCTGGTAATTTTCGTAATTTCATTGTTATTTAAAGAATTATAGCTAAAATAGTTAAAAAAATTAATAACGAATTTTTGATTTTTATTGTATCAATTTGAATTTGTAAAATTTAAGAAATTTCCAGTAAATTGCGAAGATTTAAATGAAGACTTTTTTAGAAAATTTGTTTTTAAAAATCTACTCAGGAAATTTCAAGTAATTTCTTCTCCACATTTCAAGATTTTTTCAACTTGTCTTTTAAATCGCAAAAATTTTCTTTGAGGCTTTAGAATTTTTAGAATTTACTTCTAGAAATCAGATTATTTTCTCGAGGGTTCAGGAAATTTCTAGCAATTCATTCTCCAGAGTTCAAGATTTTTTTTAGGTCGTCTTTTAAATTTCAAAGATTTTCCTTGAGGCATTCTAGATTTTTTTCTAAAAGTTTAGAGTTTAGAAAATAACTTCTTCCCCAAATTAGTTTTTATTTTCAACTTTTTTTCGAGAATTCAGCTGAATTTCAATAATTACTTCTCTAGAATTCAACATTTTGTTTCAACTATAAAATTATTTAGAAAGTTCTAAATTGCGGAATTTTTCTTGGAGGGTCTAGAATTTTTTATAGAATAAATAAATATTTACAAATATTTTCTTATTTTCGAGAAAGTTTAAGGAATTTTCCGTAATTTCTCTTCTCGATTTCAATTTATTTTTTAACTGGTCTTCTAAATTTCTAGGAGGCTCTAGAATTTTTTAGAAAATTTTCATTTAGAAGTCTAGACTTTTTTCCAAGGGTTCGGGAAATTTCCAGAATTTTCTCCTCCAGATTTTAAGGTTATCTTCTTATCTTATAAATTACAAAGATTTTCTTGGAGGCTCTAGAACTTTTTAGAAAATTTGTTTGTAGAAATCTAGATTTTTCTTATAAATAATAATAATAAATAAATAAATCTCTTTATTCCTATAAAAATACGTTACATACATACAGGTATTCATACTTAATATAGGGAAGGACGTCAATAAATATCTTGAGGCCCTAGATTTTTTAGATTTTTTGTCTAAAATCTAGACTTACTTTTTCAAGAATTTAAGAAATTTCCATTAATTTCTTCTCTAGGTTTCAAGATTTTTTATTCAACCCACTTTCTAGATTGTGAAGATTTTAATGGAAGCTCTAAAATTTTAATAATTTGTATGGATTACCACGTAGTAACGGTCGCAATCATTTTCTTTATCAAAAATTTTACTTCTGACAATTTTCTTTTATTCAAATTTTGTAATGTAATGTAAGTTATTGCAAACCGCAAGGCGATCAGTAATTAAAGTTAATATGTATATGTAGGGTGGGTGGGTGGCCTCTAACCCACCCTCCATTCAGTAAAACATAAGCGAGTTTTTTAATTAAAAGTAAAACGTAAATAAACTTAACATTTTTGCAAAGTTTAATAGATGTATTCAAACAAATTTTGAAATTTAAGAAATTTTGAAAATAAGACATAACTTTTCAAACAAAAATTAAAGAGAATGAAAAACTGAAAAAGTTACATTGAAATATTTTTTTGTAAAGTTCTTAAATTAAATACAGTTTTTTGCTTATTGCTAATAAACTATAGAAGTTGAATGAAATTTATATAACAAGTAATTGTGAAGAATTCAAAATTGAGCAAATTATTAAGAATAACCTCATGGTTTTCGAGATAAATATAGGGAAAGTGGTATGATGGCCACATCACCATTATTTTACATATCTTATATTTTTAAAGTTTATTACCAATTGCTCCTTCATATTATTTTCATTACTCTTCTTTTTTGTTGTTTTATCCATTTCTTTCTTATATACAATATATTCCTATTGTTCATTTGTAATAAATTACCTCCATTTATTTCTTTCTTCTTACTTTTTAATTACCTATTACCTAATACCTAATACCTAATTATGTCTTTCAGTCGCTCTTATTTTCTTCTTTTTTAACTTTTTTTTGTTGCTTTGTTTTATTTCTCTATAGTGTACTGGTAATTGTATTTTATCACCTCTAATTATCTTCTGATTGTCTCATCTTCTATTCCCTATTTCTCTGTCAAGAATAAGACAGAGAAATAGGGAATAGAAGATGAGACAATTGTTTTTATTTATTTCCCTAGATTTCTCTTTTCTCGTTTCGTCTCGTTTATCTATTATAATTTTTTCAATTTTTTTAAATTAATTTTCTTCTTACTTATTTGTCTTCTTTTCTTTTTATTTAGTTATTTTTATGTTTTTTACATTTTTAGTTTTTACTTCACCATTTTCATCCTTGCTGTTTCCGAATCTTATGTACTTAATTTAGAATATTTTTGAGGATACATCCTCGTTCCTCGTGTACATTTACATTACACATTTTGTCACGGTTGTGTGATTTATTTAGGGATATGTGATTTCCATAAATTACCCTGAGGGAAACGTAGACCTAGACACACACCCACACACACAGAAATAGAAAGGGAGAGAGCGTGAGAGCAATAGAAAGAGAGTAAGAGGTGGAGAGGGTTTTACGGTGCGAAACGTAAGCACTGGGACGACACGTTTTAGTCCCGGTCCGTGGAAATATCGTGTCTAATGTAATAATGTGGATGTACGGAATTAGTGTACACAAAAGCACACACACGCGCATCCTGGGGGGAGGATCATGCGGCCACAAAGGGACGCCTCTCCTTAATAAGCATTAATAAACTTGCTGCGGAATTATATTACGGGACGTCGGGATTTACTATATTTAAATGGATCACGGGGTAAACCGTTTATTATATGAAACGCGTTCCCCGATAATATCGAAGGACGATTGTTCTAGTTAATTCAATTGCGAACGATTTGATATTGTATTATTGTATAAAACGTGCGGTGTTATTACAATAATGCCGAGGGTAAAAGCAAGTAAAATTACACACATGAAAATATTTTTTATAAACTCCGCAGTAGGGATATAGCACTATATTTGGTCAGCAGGAACGGCGCCGTTTTTCCGATCCGGCACTGCTGAAGAAGGTTTCTAGGATAGAAAAAAAAACTGTTGAAGGGACGCTTTAGATAATACGTTTCCCTTAGACTATGGAAAAAATTGAATGGGAACGGACGAAAATGGGCTATAAACGGGGACTCGTTTGCTCGGAATAGGACACTCAGAGTTTATTAACTTGCAAAGTCAACACTTGGATTTATTGCACTAAGAAAGTTAATATTAAACTTTCTGCTGAATATTAATTAAATCACTTTTAACTTCATATGCATACAGGGTGACTGACGAAAAACCTTTGGTGCTGTATCTCGCTTATTTTCGATCCGATTTGAATAAATAAAACATCAAATTAAATTATTAAATAAAGAAAACACTTAACTTTTTTATACCACTTATATTTTTATTTCTCGTGACTAGTTTCAATTACAAGGTAATCATTATCAAACTCACAGTTTGATAATGATTACCTTGTAATTGAAACTAGTCACGAGAAATAAAAATATAAGTGGTATAAAAAAGTTAAGTGTTTTCTTTATTTAATAATCGAAAATGTACCACGAAGTAAACGCCTCCAAAATTCAAGAATCAAATTAAATGATTTTCAAAAGACTTTAATATGAACTGTACTGATATTTTTTCTTGCATCCAGTTTTTGACAAAAGACGATCAACTTTTTTTTTTCAAATTGCACTGTATATATATATATTGTACTGATCCGCAAGGAGATTTTTTTCTGAATCTAAATTTGTAAACGATTTTATCCATTCAAACCAAAGTCGAGAAATTGAGGATTAAAAAAAAAATAAAAATCAAATACCCATAGTAAACAATATACAGAGCCTATTCCAAATGTCAAAAGTGACAGTGTCAGTCATTGGTACAATACTGCAATGATTTTTAATAATTTCATAATAAAAATGTTGCAAGATTTCAAAAACTGAAAAACGATTTCTGTAGAAGCACAAAATTCTAGTACAGTGTTTGAAATATTGCAACATTTTAATTATGAAATAATTAAAAATCGTTGCAGTATTGTATCAATGGCTGTCACTGTCACTTTTGACATTTAAAATAGGGTCTGTATATTGTTTACAATGGATACTTGACTTTTTATTTATTTTTTTAATCCTCAATTTCTCGACTTAAGTTTAATGTATGGATAGATTTGTCTACAATTTTATATTCAGAAAAAAAATCTCCTTGCGAATCAATAAAAATATATATACAGTGCAATTAAAAAAAAAAATGTTGATCGTATTTTGTCAAAAACTGGGTACGAGAAAAAATAACAGTTCAGATCCTATTAAAGTCTTTTAAAAATGGTTTCATTTGATGTTTTATTTATTAAAATCGGATAATAAATAAGCGAGATACAGCACCAACGGTTTTTCGTCAGTCACCCTGTATATGTAAACCATATTACAATAAATTAATTGTGGTAGAAACATAGTAAGTGTTTCAATATGTGTTTAAATATAGATTACCACCAAGTAACGGTCACAACCATCATGAAGTTTTATATAATTTTTAAAGTTTTATTTTGATCATTTTTTTTATATCTTTTATTTATTTATTTATTTATTTACGGAAGTTCATTTAAGTGCAATATAAAATATAATACATATTAAAAATAAATAAACGCTTTAAGTATAACAAATTTTTCTAAAAACATATTAAAATATATAAGAACGTGCACTAACTAAAACTAAGTCTTAAAATAATAAATAACTAAAATATCATAAGAACATACATTTTATGACAAACTAAAAATAAGTGAAACAATAAAAAAACACATAAATACAATTTTATAGCTACAAATTTAAAAAGTCAACTTGTAAAAATTACAACAAAATAAACGTAGGTCATAAAATTTAAAAATAACAGAAAAATCATAAAAACATACAAATTAAAAATTAGTCATTAAATTAAAAGCCCCGTAAATAAAAGAGCTTCAAATATCAAATATCGTAATAATTTTATTATTTCAGTGTTCTCTGTTTTTCGTCTATAATATTGAAACACGTTAACTGATTTTCCTAACTGATGAGTAAATATACTCAGAATTAAATACTGATACAAATTTTATTATAAGGTTTTTTGTACAACTACTGGTTATACTAATATTTTAGTTCATCGGCTCAAAACCACCAAATCCCTAAACCAATTTAAATTTCAACAATCAAATCAATTTAAATCATTAAAAATATTGTAAAGCTTTTTATTGTAAGAGTTCTAAAAATTGATTTATTTTAAAACTTTTTTTTTGATGTCACATTTTAGTAAAAACATTGTCTTTGCTTCTCGGGTCATAACTTCCAAACGCTTTAACCAATTTAAATCATTAATAGCTTAAAATACGTACAATTAAATGTTGATAACAAATTTGTGAAGATATGTTTTTATAAGTTTTAAATATTTAGTAATTTTGCACGTTTTTCTGTACAGTTTCGTCATTGTATAGTTTGATAGTTAATATTTTTTTTAAATTTCCATTAGGCAATAATTTTAAAAGGTGTTAATAAATTAAAATTATTTATATATCAAAATACATAAAAATTAATGATTTTTATAACGCTGTTGAAATATTTCATCATAAAACTTCTATAAATTGATTATTTTGGTCTTTTAAAGTGTTAAATATTTTTTAAATTTCTGGGTTCATAACCTTTAAATTAATTTAAAAATGTTAATCATTTGTAGCTGACAATATTTAAAATTTAATTCTGATTATAGTAGTATTAAAAAATATTTTATAGAATTTACAAAAATTGTATAATTTTTTATCATTACAATTTGATCATTAAAATGTTTTTTATTCTAATGATTATAATTTTAAAACTTATTGGTGAATTTTTATCATCCATATGTCTAAACATATTAAATTAAATATTGTTTAAAATATATTAAAGGTTATTGTAGAACTATAGGCGCTTTTTGGTTAAAAAATATTTCACTTTCTCGGCTTATAACCTCTAAATAGGTAAACTAATTTTAATCGTTTATTGCAGAAAATATTCAATATTAAATGCTTGTATTCTAATTTGTAAAAATTTTCGTGAGAGTTTTAATGAATGTTTACTAAAATATTATTAGATTGATGCATTATTTATTGAGCAATTATTATCTAAATATAAATATTCTCTTTTGTAAAGCCTTGCGTATTTTTTACTGGTTGGAGGGTGATATAGTGGCCGTCGATCCACCCTACATATATATCTTAAGCTTCAAATTTCTGGTCGTATTGCAACTAGATGCATAATCCTGATAAGATGTTTTTTTTAATAAAAATTTATAAAGCATTTAGAGTGGGTGGGAGTCTTCTACATAACCCCTAGCGTATATTATAAGTACTTAGTACATTTGACATCCTACATATAACATTATGATATATGTAACTGATTTCTTGTTGCTCTTATAATTAGTGACAAAGTCAACTGTGTTTTGTGTTGGTCCAGCGTTTTGACTAAAATTTGGTGGATTACTTTGTTGAAATATATAATTTTGTGACTATATTAAGGTAAGTACACTTATTAAATTATATTACTTTCATAACGACCGGTTCTATAGTTTTATGATTTAAAATTTATAATTGGAAGGCCTGTGCGAACGATCGAAACCGATTGCCGTTTTTTTTTTGTCTTTTTTTGAGCCAGCTATTAATTCAGCGAGGCGGGTATCGTATAATCGATATCAATAAAAAAAAGTGTTTCCATATATTTTAATACTAGTATTCGTATTCTTTAGATTTGCTTCATTCCCTCTGTTCTCTGTTGTTTCCCCATCCGTGGTCTCGAATTCCTCTTTGTTTGTCACTACGGACGACCGCATAGAGTGAAATTGTGTACTGTTTATTCCACACAATATTTCCTTTTCTAATTATTCTCTTTATAAGTTACCTATTTCGAAAATATTAGATAAATTGGTTGCCAAACAACTATCGTGAACCGCTAAACATTTTTAGAGTGATAGTCAACATGGATTTACTGCTGGACGATCAACTATAACAAATCTCTTACATTTTGAAAATTATCTGTTAAAGGCCTTAGAGAAACAAAAGCAAGGAGATGCGATTTATACAGATTTCTCTAAGCTCTTTGATCGGGTTAATCATAGTATTCTATTGGCTAAGTTGGTTGCTTATGGTTTTAATAGTCAATTTATTGAATAGCTAAAATCATACCTTTGCAGCAGGAAGCCAATAGTGAAATTTAAATGATTTAGATCTGAACCAATTCTTGTCTATTTCGATGTGCCACAAGGGTCACATATTGGCCCAATTTTTATTGTTGGTGGATAATATAGTTGATTGCTTTTAGATTTTTTAACTGTTTATTATTTGCGGATAACATTAAATTTTACCGTATAGTAGATACTATAAATGATTGTTTTGAACTTAATAATCTTCAGAATTTCATGAATGATTTTCTCATTTACCTCGTGGTGAAACATTATGGAATAATAGATAATTAATTAAAAACACTTAGTTTGAAGAGATTTGGTCTTCCCCAATACTCGAATCACTTATTACCTGAATATATAAACATCGCCGGTTTTCTTCTAATAATTACTCAATGTTTTTAATTAATTATCTATTATCTTCAGAATTGGTGTAATAATTAATTCATTTAATTTATTGGTGAATATAATGTTACTACTTACACAAGAAAATATCACTCTTGTATATTATATATACCTCATCGAAAAAAGACAAACGGTTGTTATAAAACAAGAAAGTCAAACTGAAATTGATTTATAATTTAAGGTTTCACAAGGCTCAGTACTTGGATCTATCTTATTTCTAATCTTTACCAATGATTTACCATCACTAATTATTCACTCTACATTATTCTTATATGCTGATGACAAAATGAACTCATGTCTAGATAATCGTAAGCATAGAAAATTTTCAATTCGAATGATTTGCCTTTAATATTAGTAAATGAAGAAAAAAACGTAGATATAATGTTCTCATTAAAGCTAACTCATCCATGCAACAAGCAACTAAGCTCCAAGTGTTTAGGACCAAAAAATGACCTGGCAGATACAAGGAGAAGAAACTATAAGAAAGGTTAGCAAGAATATATATTTATTAACCCTCTAATTAACATAAATATGTTTTACCACCCAAAGCATTACGTGTTGCGTATTTTTCTCTGTGTGGATCTCTCTCACCTGCAAAGAAGAAATAGTTGCTAGGCGCCAAATCTGAAGAGTATGCTGGGTGGGGAAATAAAATTCGTAGTCCAATTGATTGAGTGCGACCATAGTTTTGATTGACTTGTGACACATCGTATTGTTTTGGCGAAACAAGACTTTCTTTCTTCAAATAGGGCCGTTTTTTCGGTTGTACACTAGATTCATCTAATATTTTTGTGTATTATATTTAATATTACAATATAAAGTCTGGTATGAATTTTTGTTATATAAATATACGTTCTATTAAAAGTAATTTCTCTAACTTTAAAACTCATTAGTATCACTCAATATTTGTTGAATTTGGTTCTCGTTTATCAAATGGTGAAACATATTTAATATTACGAGTTGTTTACAAGGAGGCACTTGTTGGTTTCACATTTTTTTTGCAATTTATTTCAACTAGTTTCGAGTTTTACATCATTACTATTCCTAGGTAATAAATAATAAACAACTTAATATTTCTCTTTGATTCACTGTCAAACCAGGGAGGAAATCGATATGAATTTTGGCAGCTTTAGGCATTAACTTATTACTGCTATTCCAGAATCTACACTTGATTTGAGGAACGACTAATCAGTATTAAGTAAGTCATTGTATATGTTGGTATAGTCGGCATTCCTAAATGTATATTTTTTGCTACACGTATTTAAGGGAAAGTTAGACGGTTTCAGGTTATGATTAATTTGAAGCAAAGCATACATAGCAGAATGATTTACATCTGTAGCAACCAGCAGAGGTCTATCATGTTCTAAATTTGTTCTAAAATAGTAATACTTAAGGCTTTGCAGTCCTGAAATATGAGCAAGTAAAGTAATATTAAAATCAACAACAATAAGAACAGATTTATCTGGAATAACTATTTCAATCATTCAATCAGGAGGAATATAAATGACGATTGTATAAAACAAAAATGAGTTTAAATTACATTTACGTACTTTATCCCTTTATAAACAAGTGAAGTAAGGAACTGTTTTATTTTCATTTTACATTATATTTAAACTTAAATCGTTTGCTGTTCAAAATGGAATAATCAGACACGTTTCAGTTAGGTAAACAATGTGAAATGAAGAATTGCAGATTTGCAGTTTTTATAAAATGTGTGAGTTTTGGATCGAAAACCACGTGTATTTTGGTAATAAATGTAGCAGTTATTCTTGGGCAAGTTCACTTTTCTGAGAAATTACAAACAATAGTTGGAATACCTGTTACGGTTTGATTCTAATGTTGGACTCTCGTCGTCTTTACGTCGTAAGAGTACGTTTAAAACTTTGCGTTAAAACTGCGTTTGAAGCAAAGATATATTAATATTTTTAAATTGGATATGTTTTTTAAGATTTTTACAGTTACGTAGAAGACGTACCACTTGAGAATCATCATTCGGTCTTAACTTAATAGGCCTTTTGTTTGGCTTGGTTTGAGTTAAATTTTCCTAACCTAATAGATTTAATATCACTTTCATTCATCTCTATAACTGGGAGAATTTCACACAACACCGCTTTTCATAATCGGTGCTTAACTTCCTCATTTGTTATATGGTCTGTCCATGATATTTTTAGCATGCGCCAATAGACCCATAATTCAAATGCCTCTATCTTTTTCATATTATTTTTCTCCTCCATTCCATATAACAAAATTGAAAAAGTTCTGTAGTTTGATCATTGTTATCTTCAAACCAGGTGCCCAAATATTGGTATCTTTTTACTCTATCTATTCTGTTGGTTTCTATAGTCAGGTCTGGGATATTATTGTTATGCGTCTTGGTCACAATCATATATTTAGTTTTCTTTAGATTTATCTTCAATCCGTAGTGGTTTGATACAGTATTGACTTCTTGAAGCATATTTTGAAGATCCATGTTACTGGTTGCTATTAGCATAGTATCGTCTGCATACCGAAAATTGTTAATCGTTCTTACGTTGATTATTACCCCTCCAGAACTTTTTGTCAAAGTTTCATATTGAACAAGATAGGGGATAGTATTCTTCCTTGCCTAACACGTCTTCGGATTTCGATCTCTTTGAATTGTTGTCCATCGAGATTTATTACAGTTTTCTGGTTCCAATATAAGTTTTTAATTAGACGGATATCGTTCGAATCTTCTAGGATGTTCACCATTTTGTCGTGCCGTAGTTTATCAAATGCCTTCCGGTGGTCAATAAAATATAGATATAAATCTAAATGTATATCAAGGCATCGTTGAACCAAGACATTCATTCCGAAAAGGGCTTCTCGTGTGCCAAGATTGTTGCGAAATCCAAATTGTGTCTCGTTTATATCGCCACCTAATTTTTTATATATACGATTGTGAATGATCTTCAAAAGAATTTTTAGAGTATGTGTGAGTAGTGTGAGCAATCTTTAGCTTTATCTTTCTTTGACAGAA
The DNA here is from genome assembly GCA_963969525.1 of Ontholestes murinus. Lineage (NCBI taxonomy): Eukaryota > Metazoa > Arthropoda > Insecta > Coleoptera > Staphylinidae > Ontholestes > Ontholestes murinus. The sequence goes on from OZ018387.1 coordinate 107,666,803, forward strand.
GAATAAAAGCACCTTTCAGCCATTATTGTGGTATGTTACCACTATTATAGATTTTATTAGATAGATCTACTAGATGTTGTATATTGTCATCTTCAATCAGTTTGAGGATCTCTACGGGAACTTCATCTGGACCAACCGCTTTTTTATCTTTGGAGTTCTTAATAGCGTGTTTTACTTCATTGGAGGTTATTGGTGGTAATTATGTTTTTGGTATTTTCTTCTCTGTGTTCTGATCTCGTATCATCAAACAAATCCTTGATGTACTCTTCCCATCTTTTAATCCTGTTAGGTAAATACATATTAACGTTTCATTCTTATCTTTAATCATCCCGTTTTGTTTCTTCTTTCCGGTACCAAACAGCTCTTTTACCTTTTTGTGTAAGTAACTGAGTCGTATTTTTTCTCTAGATCTTCAATCTCTTTGCATTTTGATTTTATAAAATATTCCTTTGCCTTTATGATTTTTGGTCTTAAGTTTTGTTTTTATCTCTTCCTTTGTGCTGTCTTCTTTCTTCCATTAGCTTAAGTATTTCTTCTGTCATCCATTCATGTTGAGGATACCTTTAATATCAAAATTTGTTTTGAGGGTCAGAACTTTCAATGAGTCGATTATTTGATAAAGATCTAGGCATTGATGAGCCTTAGGTATTCGTTAATAATTTTAAATATAATTAATACCTGATTCATTGAAGCTTGTCGATGTATTCAACTTTATTGATGAAGAAACTGAAAAAACTGTAGTAGGTGAAAACAATTATAAAATGGTAGGCTAACATTTCAGCCAAGTAGATTTTGCTGAGATTAAGATTTTTTAAATAGTAATTAAAGTTGGCATGTATGTGTATGGTGGTTGGGTGACCTCTAACCCACCCTCCAATCAGTAAAACATAACCGAGAGTTTTAATTATAAGTTGTAAAACTTTTAAAATATACATAACATTATTGCAAATTTTAATTGATTTATTCAAATGATTTTTGATGATGTTTTACTGATTGGAGGGTGGGATAGAGGCCACCCACCCACCCTACATATACATATAAACTTTAATACCTTATCGTCTCGCTGTATCCAATGAAACAAATTACAAAACTTTTTGAATAAAAAAGCAATTAAAATGGTAAAATTTTTGGGTGAGTAATTTAGTAAAAATTTTATACATATTGGGTGGCACACTTTAAATTTAAATTAGATAAGATTAGCTATAGACAGTCATTTATATTTAATATTAAATTTGGATTATGCTATGTTTTTTTTTATTACATACAAGGTATGATTGTTTTTAACAGCAAAATCATCAAGGATTAGTATTTAAAGTTATCATGTATATGTAGGGTGGGTGGGTGGCCTCTATTCCACCTTCCAATCAATAAATCATAATCGAGGGTTTTAATTAAAAGTTGTAAAATGTAGAAACACCATAGAGCTGATAATCTTCAAAAAAAAAAAAAAAAAAAACTGCTGGTCCTGAATCGATAAAATCGGTCACGTCTTTGATTATTGTATTATTGTTTATTAAATCTTATCTCTTATATAAGAAATAATATCAAAATGGAAAGCTTTGTGTGGGATAGGGAAAAACCGTCAACCCCATGCTGGTGTAAGAAATTACGTTTTCGTTTCGTAAATTTATATTGAACCCGAGTGATGGAAAGGCCAGGAAACTGACAATGTTATAATATAAATGTAACGTTCATATAATGGCACGTTAGACACATCATCCCTTCAGATCTGGCCACCCAGAAAAATACGTTATTTGTATTCCGTTACGAATCCATCCCCTCACCCCTATATCCTTTCCCCAACAGCGGGAAGTTCTCGATGCTCTGCTTCTGGCATAAAATCGAAAATATTTAATCGAGTAAATGTATCCAATAAAATTACCTAAACGGTTTAATAAGCTATAATTATTTCATGCTGAAACAAATTTTTAAGAGTGGTAATTTATTGGTTTCAAAATTGTATAATTCAGAAATTATATTTAATTAATCAATTCTTTGCCTAAAGCATATTTTTATTGACAAGCTTTATACAAATTAAATATTGTTCCCCGTCAACAACATCCACGGGCTGGTTTCGATCTTTTTGGATCTCATCAGCGTAGCGCAGTTGGAGCCTGAGGATCGAGATTCAATTAGGAGCTATTTAACTCTCCGGGTTAACCATCGATATGGTGGATGGTTATCCACCTATTTAGCATATAATAATAATAATAAACTTTATTTAGCACTGTTGCTATATAAATAGTGCAACGTTTGGACAATAGATGGCACCTTTATGGTTTTATTGTATCAATTTTGACAAATTAACATTTATATAATAAATAATGAATAATGTTTAAGTGTGTTAGCTTGTCAAAAGGTCTTTCAGTCTTCTTTACCTATTATTTCATAATGTTTCAGTGAGAATATTATTCAATAAACATCATATTTACTTTTTTTACAGAATCAATAATTCTAATAAAGCTAATGGACTTAATAATAAGTATAAAAATCGACTGCTTACATCTCGGATCAGTCGATGAATAATAATCCGTAATCTGTATAATCTGTAATCGGGTTGGAAAAAACTCAAGTCCAGTCGGGACGGGGAGTAATCTCTTTCGATCGCTCAACATCAGCGGCATTAAACTTTTTTAATTAGTCCGATGCCTACCCTAGGAAGCCGCTTGTGCGCGCACACCGACTTGACGGATTTCTTTTAATATGAAGAAGAAGAAAAAAAAAACGGGAAAAATAACGGCCTCACCTCCGGCTTCGGCTCTGCGGCGAACGAATTAAGTTAATGCCGGACGCGGCTCATGTGCTCCTATTAATTTCCCTTCCGGTCTATTCCGCTCCGTCTCCATCCCTCGACTTAATTGCGTTACCCTCGCCATCATACATACTGCAGCCATTTACATCATTTACGTTCGTTATTATTCATAACGTCATTTATAAAAAATATGTTCAAAAATTAGGTATTAAATTTCGGTTCTTGTGGATTTATTCCAGTCCATTACTCACAATTTAATTGCTTTAATAGCACAATATCTCAATGGCTGTAAAATAATCAATTAAGTAAATGCATAAATTAAAGAATTTAACTGAAGAGCTTAACTCAATGTATCGATCGTAAAAAAATCATCCTGAAGAATTTGGAAAGCTTCAGGATGAATTCTAGTGATCGTAATTGTTTAGTCTTCAAAGATACCTTAGACGTCATTATAATAAATCGTTTTTCCGAAAAAACATTGTAAGTAAATCCAATAGGTCGAACAAAATTAATTGGTTTAACGAGCAATTAAAAACAATGAGAGAAAACTTATATCTGATTAATGAATTGTGTTTAACACGTTAACGCCGGCGGGTACCACCGGTGGTACACGAGTTTTTACGCTTTTGGTACGCCACTGATTACTTCCATGGTGACAATAAATAACTATTATCGCGCATCTAGGACTTCAGTCACCATAGCAACCATAACAACCATAGGCGTGCGAGCCAAATTTTGTCATTTTTAAATGAATAATTGTAGGGTACAAAAACGCCGGCGTCAACGTGTTAAATAATTTAATTTAAAACTGATTAATAAAATCAAGTTAAAAGAATAAATCCGTGTTGTTTACAGAAAATCTGTAATAGCAGATAGAATTAAAGCCAATGATAATTTTACCAACTCATCATCTAATGCTTCTAAAGCCATGTGGGAAATCATTAATGCAATTTCTAAGCGTCCGGAGTCACCTAACTGTTATATATCAGCTAATGATTTTAATAGGTTTTTAACCAGTTTTGCTGAACCCAATCGTTATAGCCAGTAAGACTGTTGCTGGTATTGTACCCTATTTCACTTTCAAAACGGTTTCTCAGAGTGCGGTAAGAGATAAAATCAATGGCTTTGTCAGTAAAAAGAGTAAGGAAATTTATGGTTTAATAATGGACCTAATCAAATACTAAAATGATGTTCTTATTGATCCAGTGACTCATCAATTACACATTAACGCCGTGTACCCTCCCTGATGTACTTAAACTTGCTAAAGTAATACCTGTTTTCAAGAAGGGGGATACATAATTAGAGACCTATATCTCTTTTACCAATATTTTCGAAGATAATAGAGAAGATTATGTTTGAACAGATGGTCTCCTTTCTTGAAAACAACAAACTTTTATCTCCGTCTCAATATAGTTTTAGGGAAAAGAAATCAAATACCATAGTCGATTTTGTAGATAAAATAGTAACGTGTTTCGAGGAAGGTAATTTTGCTATGGCCACCTTTCTTGACTTGAGCAAGGCCTTTGATTGTTTTTCTCAATGTAAGCTCTCAAGAAAATTGTATATACCCTCTGCATGCAGACTTCTGTCATCATATCTCTCAAGTAAATGCCAAGTGGTTTAATACAATGGATCAATATCAGAACAGCTACCTAATCAGCATGGTGTCCCACAAAGGTCAACTCTGAAACTCCTCTTGTACTTACACCAATGATTTTGTCAAATATATATGATGTCAATGTTGTGTTTTTTGCTGATTACACTAACTTAATATGTTCGAAAAAAACAATCAATTAATCTAAATTTTTGAATAACAGAAAGCCGCATATTGGTTTAACAGCAATAAATTAAGCCTAAACATAAATAAAACAAGTAAATTGTTATTTACTTTAAAAACGAATGAAGTAAATACCACTGAAAATACAATAAAATTCTTAGATCTGCATATCGATCATCATATGTAGTGGAACTACAGTGGTGATGAACTATCAAAGAAGATCAATAAATATAAATTCCTCTTAATAAGTTTGAGCATGAGAGTCTCAATAAAGATAATGCGAACAGCTTATTTCTCCTTTAAGCATTTTCATCTGACATATGGAATTTTGAATATGAATTATTTCCGGTCTAGGTTATCGCGATGACTGCCGTCAAGCAATTAAAGAACTTTGGATACTGACATTCCCATGGAACCCTGAACCACCGTAATCTGCTCGGTGTCGCTGCTCTTTTCGAGGAGAGTGCAACTCAGGAGGACCGGATCCCAACTATTAGCGATCCCTTCGCTTGAGACCAGACTAGAAAAGACCCTTTGGTCCTGGACTAGTCAAACAACAGTGATCTTAATGTTATTTACTTACTAATAATATTACTTCATGTATTATTTAAAACTATAATTCTAGCATCAATAAATTATTATTATTATATTTTATTTGGTTAAGGATAGATTGTATGAGCTAGTTCAATTTCAATGATTCCTCTTGATTGCGAGAAAATTCAGATTCTAGATGAAATGATTATGAAAATATATACGAAATTATCTTAATACTCTTAAAATTATCAGAGCCCATACGGATGAGGATAGAATACATCTGCTGCCCACTTAGTAAGTCGAAAGGGGCTACCAATGAATACCGGCGTTAATGGATATCAGCCTGGCGTCCTTGCCTTAAATGTCCTTTTGGTTTTTTTAAATCGCGGTTGCTGTTCCTTTATGGATTCCTGACTTGTGAACTTTTATAGAGAAACCCAGCTGCGTGTTTCCTGTCCGCTGTGACTTGTATTGAAGGAGAAAATAATCGTGGGGGCTGAGTCTACCAATACTATACTTTGGCCTTGGATATTCCTAAAAGGCAAGTTCTTACCTAGCCTAGTTAGAATAAATCGGTTGGCTATCGCATCTAAGAATATACTGACAGAGCTGGGAGTACGTTTAGTCTACCTATTATCTGTATTTGAGAGACTATATTTTTTATGGAAACAAACTTTCATACTCAAAGGTCCAAAAGCTCCATCAAGGGTGGGAAACATACGAATCAATGAAACACAAATATATCAAATCCCTAGTTTTTGGCAAAAATAACAAAGACCATCTAGTCCAGAATTTATGATAAAGAAATCGAGTTGCTTGTTCCAAAAGCACTTAATTGTTTTACTCGTTATTGTGTCATTTGAAAAAGTGTCGCCATTTATTATATCACGTAGTATTAATGGATTTAACGTAGTATTGATAGATTTTTATTGATATCGACACAAAACGAAAGGCCGTCCTGAGCATCACATCAATGGTATTGTTGTACAATTGTGGTCTTGTTTATTAGTGATCTTCCAATTTATTGTTTGACAGTTAAAAGGTAACTACAATTAACCATTTATAAAATTAATAACTGAAAATTAATAACTGTGTACCTAATTATATGATCTCAACGATAAAGACATGGCGTGTTCATTTCACCTCTTTCGTAGAATTGTTGGACATCTAGAATTAAATAAGTAATTGTGGAGGCTTTCACTTCGTGATACATTTTGATAATTCAAAATAAATAAACAATTAACTTTGTTGGTATCACTTTTTATCCATTATAATACAAAAATAATTGTTTTTTTTAATTTGAATCTAGAATTAACACTAAATAATAGGCAGCTTACAATTGGTTTAAATTACGACGCCAAATTAAATTGAAAACGACATTTTAATACCTTTGATGAAGGTGTATGCGTGCCATGAATATGCTGAAAATCTTTCTGGTACGTCTTGGGGTGCTGATCTAGCGGTCATCCTTTATTTTTACCATTTTTTCATCGAATGTATAGCTTTGTACGTGATAATTTTATTAAACCACTTAATACCTTAATTAGTGTCTTCATAATTAAGTGTGTTTGCTAAAATTTGTGAGCCGTCATTAGAACTTCGTCATCGGAAATTGAGGTTATCGTAGTATTCCTAATCATCCATACTAAAATTTTGTATTCTTGCTCCAATATTCTGCCCTCTATAATATTCGTCAATACTCAACACGCCCATATGGTATACGTCTGGAAGACCTAATGACTAAATAGAAATGCGTAATACCAATTATAACAAAACACCAGTTAGTATTTGCTCCTTGGAAAGTATGCCGTTCAAATGTCGATTTGTCATTAAATTTTTACCAAAAAACCTTTACAAGTCCATTGTTTTACCATTTTACCAGCAATTTCTCTACGAGTATATTGACAGATTGGGAGAATCGCATAACAAATTTACTGATGGGTCCAAATCTTATGACTCGTTTGGTTGTGCTTTCTTTTTTGGCAATTATTATCATACATTTGAACTGCCTAATATTTGCAGCCAATAAAGAAAGATACCAAAATAACTGGAAACCCAAAAAGAACACTAAATTCATTGACCAGAAGCAGTAGATAAATATATAACAACTATGTGTAATTATAACACGAGCTATACAGGAATTAGCTTGATATATATGTTAGCGTGACAAACTAAAAATCCTTATAATTCCTACAGAAAAACAAGTTATAGCTTTGGAAGTAACGCTACCTCTTTATTATGGAAACGGTACATTTAATAAAGGTAATGCTTGTTATGCTACATTCTTGATGGAACCGGATATATAAGTTTGGTGAAGAAAAGCGCTTGTTATGTTCCATATTTTTATTTACAGTTTCCTGACACGTGTTTCGAACTTTGCAGTTCATTATCAAAGGTAATACTTTTACCTGTAGTATTACCTTTGATAATGAACTACAAAGTTCGAAACACGTGTCAGGAAACTGTAAATAAAAATATGGAACATAACAAGCGCTTTTCTTCACAAAACTGGTACATTTAATGTTTTGACTAAATGTTGTTTCCTTATGGGAAACATATTGTTAAAGTAAAGGCATAGCTTGATAAATGTTACGGCACATCTGCTCTACAGAATTCCTTCATCAACTATTGGTTTACTAATTTTTATTGTAACCGGAATAGCGTAAATGATGCACCGCGTTCTAGAAGACCTAATGAGGCAGTAGCTCCAGAAAATATCTAGAAAATCAGTCAAATCTTGCTGATTGGCCGCAACATGGAACTCAGTAAGATAAGTAATATAAACAACTTAAAGGAATGCATAAGCCAGTTTTACTTGCATTGATTGCCACGTTTTTTTGGACAATTGACCAAAAATCGATATGTGTTCGACTTTGAAAGCAAAATCTGGGCCTGTTTAATTTTAATTAGAATTGCAATAAAAATGTGTTAAAGTTCTTTACGTAGAAAATTTATGACTACGGATGAAACAAGAATTCAACACTACACACGGAGTCTAATCGGTAATCAGCGGAATGGTTATTTCCTGGTGAAAGCTACTTGAAGCGTTCTAAGACAAAAGGCAAAGTTTGGAATGCGCATGACATACGGTTATGGATAAAGGTAGGAAGATAAAGTCCATTATGTAGAATATTTGATGGTAGAGGCGTTTACTTTGTGGTACATCTTGAATGATTTGTAAATGAGACACAATAACTTTGTTTTACCACTATATTTTAAACAATTACAGTAACTATTTTCGCTATTTATTATAAAAGTTTTAAAAACTTTTATTTTGATAATGAATAGCTTATATTCGAAACTATAGTCACTGTAATTGTTTAAAATATAGTGGTAAAACAAAGTTATTGTGTCTTATTATACACCTTTAACGATGGGAGAACTAGCTTTTTAGTCATTATACTCTTTTGATACAGTTGAGGATGTTGCTGTAACCAGATCGGCCGGTTTTGATCATGATTTCACCAGCAAAATCTTCCTTAATGTTAACAGAGCGTGACAATAGCACATAATATGTTCCACCAACTAACGCTTCCTCGTTGTACCCTCTGCTTTTGGGATCTTCTGTGGCTCCTAATGCATGCTTACATTAACTTATCAAATCATTACCAAAAAAGGGCATGAGATTTGATAAACTGTCTGAGGTCCCAAAATTTGAAAGTAAAAAATTGTAATAATCCTTGCGATCAACTAAATTCATTTTTTGTTAGCGTTGTAGATCGTCAATTATCATCTTTACCTGCGTCAAGTAAAGATCCCACATTAATTTACATTAATTGTCAAAAGATATTTATTTTTAAATAAGTTTCCTTGGTTAAGGTAAGAGATGTAAATAAGTTAAAAAAAACAGTAAATGTGTCGAAGTACATGGTTTAACATCTGAATTAATTAAATATGCTAAAGATATTCTTATACCTAACTATAACTAAGTTATTTAATGATATATTTATCACAGGCATCTTCCTCGACAATGTAAAACTAGCCAAAGTAATTCCAGTTTACAAAAAAGGCGATCCTGAGTCTGAGAATAATTAGAGACCTATATGAATCCTTACAATTGTATAAATAATAAACACTTTGTAACTTTGTATAACACAATTTATTTACTGCTGACTATAGTTTCGGCATCTCAGCGTGCCATTATCAAAACATACAAATTTTAGTCAGCAGTAAATAAATTGTGTTATACAAACAAAGTTACAAAGTGTTTATTACTTATACTCAACATGTATAACGAAGTAGAAGCCGCAAAAATCAATAATACCTTCCAGTTGTGTCAAAAATAATTGAGATCATAATAAAAGATAGAAAATAACTTATTGTCCTCTTGCCAATTTGGGTTCCGTAAAAACTCGTCAACAACTGAAGTTGTTCAAACCTTTGTAAAAAAAAAACAATTGAATGCTTTGAAAATGGCCACCATGAAATGGTGACATTTCTTGATCTGAGTAAATCGTTTGATTGTGTGTCGCATCAGCTTTTAATAAAAAAAAATTCAGTCGTATAAATTTAACAGCCCAAGTTGTAATCTAGTACGTTACTATCTAAGTAATCGCCTTCAAATGGTTTTTAACGGGGATCAGATACCAAACTACCTTCGAAATAATTATGGTGTTCCGCAGGGCTCAATATTATTTCTATTATATATAAATGATTTTCCAGATCAATCAAATACCAAAGTATTTTATTTGCGGATGATAAAGCTCTTATCAATGTCTCCGAAGGGTTTGAAGATGTATTAGTCCACCACAATGAATCCAAAACTGCTGCAAAAAGTGGTTTGCAAGCAATAAGTTATTTGTAAATGACTCAAAATCGGTCGAAATGCTTCTTACTCTAAAAAAACCATAATGAAACATTTTCATAGTAACATAGATTCCACTCTGAAATAGGATGTACATGGCAGCGAGGTTGCAAACAAAGTTTCAAAAGGCATAATTTGCCTTCGCAATCTTTCCTGTAATGTTTCTACTCATGTTTTAATAAAGGCGTATTACAAAACCATAATACTTCATTGTCATCTGTGTGTGACATTTTGTGTTTTTTTGTATTTCTTTATTCTAAGGTGGCTGTTTAATTGCAAATTATTTCTGAATTAATTCCTACTGTCTCTAATAATGATTTTAGTGTTATATGTGGGTTGTATTTTAAACCTTTTTCGAGTAATGATGATTCTAATTTATAAAATTTTATATCTCTTAGGTTTACTATTCAGGGAAATAATTTAACATCATTTTGCGTACCATAACTGGTGTTACTTTCACTTGTTGATATATGACACTGTTCACTTTTTTACTGCGTAAATTGGATAGTTTTTTTCTTTGGATCTCGAAATGTTCGAATGATGCATTCCTGGCTTCTTCTCTGAACGCGCCGTCGATGTAATCAAATTCTATTGGGTGTAGTTTCATGAAAAGCCTTGTGTATAGTAGCTTTAACATTTCTGATAAAGCATTTCGCTGTTTATACATTTTTTTTTATTTCCAAAGAAATCCACATCTGATTTTACTACTTCCTTGGATTTCATTGACTGATGATTGCACTGGATTTTCATGTATTTGCGCTTCAGATTTTTTTTCAAGCAGATTATATTGAAGATGATGTGGTTATGTGTTCTTGTAAATTTGATGTTTCTGTTTCTTTTGTACATGTTAATGAGTTTTGATACACTGGCACTTAATATATCATATACTTAATAAATTTAAAAATACGAAATCTACAACAGTGAGTCTTACTAAGACTACAAAACAAATTAATTTGAAACAACTACTTCTCTAGCTAAAACCTCGACAGACGTTGAATAAAACAAAGTTAATTTGCGTGTTACGAATAGTACAACTATCAAAGCAACACTATGTATTTTAGATTGTTTAAATATGACTATAACATGAAACATTATGCACACAAATGAATTTAAACTGATTTCATTAAATTAAATTAGCAAAACAATTAAAAAATCTAGCATTCAAGTTTATAATCATCTGCAGACACGTGTTTCGAACTTTCGTCTCTTCAGTACAGCTGAACTAAAATAAATATAATGAAATATGATAATAAATATAATGAAATATAAATAACTTATTCAGATATGTACGGCAACTGACAAAAGAACGAAATATAATCGACTGAAAGTCTGAATTTAGACCTGAGGTGGATTAGTGAATTCTACAGAAATCATTACGTTCGGGATTAAGGAAAAATACCCACTTAGAGCATAATTGAATATTCAATATATATATATATATATATATATATATATATATATAACATATATCTACATAATATAAGAAACTTATAAAATAAATTCCATGAAGTAGAAACTATCCCAACAACACATAATAATCCAATTGTTATCACAGAAACATGGCTAAACCCTCTAAATAAACAACTGTACAAATTACAAAATTGTAATGCGGAATACAATCTCCGAGATTCCCAAAATTCCAGAGGCTTTAGAATAATAATATTTATAAAAGAATACACAGAATATAAAATATTAAATAATATAACACTGAACAAAATACAAATCATAATAAAAGAAAAAAAAAACAGTAATCTCACTAATATACAAACTAACACAAATAAACCTTAATACACTAAGAAATACTCTAAAAACCCATGTACCAAACAGAAGAAAAACTAATATCATAATAGGAAACATTAACATTAATATATTAGAAAAAAACAACATAACAAAGGCTTACGAAAATATCCTAAGAGAAAAAAAATTACAAAATAGTAAATAAAATAACAAAAAAAATCATACACAACACTAAACAAAAATGGAAACAACTCCATATTAGACCACGTAATTACAAATAATATAAACTTAATAGAGAACGTTAAAGTAGATAACAAAAACAGAATACAAATTACTAAAGTAGACCAAACAAAAATAACAGAAGACATAAATAACATGACATAAACAAAATAAACTTTGAAGAACTTTCAAAAACGCTTCAAAATATAATAGAGAAGAATGAGGAAATAAAAAGATTTAAAATAAACACTGAAATGTGTTTATGAGATGAAAAGATTATCAAACAAATGAAACAAATGAACAAATTAGAAAAAAAAAACATCTAAAAAATCATACCAATGAAATAATAAAAGAGGAATACATCAAATAGAAGAAAGGAACAACAACAATTAAGAAATCAAAATACAATACTACAAAAAAAATACTCCAAACGATATATATGACCCGAACAAATTGTTTTATGCATCGAGTCCAAAAAAAGAGCTTGTTCAGACCATCAAGAAACGAAAATTAGAATATTTTGGACAAATCATACGGGCGTAAAGATACTCTATTCTACAATTGATCATGCAAGGAAAAATAGACGGTAAAAGATCAAGTGGGCGACGAAGAACTTCCTAGCTCAAAAAACTACGAGAGTGGTTTGGAAAGACATCTACCGAACTATTTAGAGCTGCTACATGTAAAATGAAAATTGCCATAATGATAGCTAACCTCCTAACCTCTTAAGAAGAAGAACACATTTTGGAAACTAATAAACATTTAAATAAATAAATTAAAAAAATCGAAAAGAGGAAATACGCAAGCAAATGGAACCAATACAATCGATAATACAGAAATAGCTAATGAAATAAATCTGTACTTTAGAGAAGTGTAGAAAAAAATAGTGGAAAAACAAATAAACAACAAGGAAACAATACCTAAAAGAACGGTAACAAATAAACAGATAGAAAATATAACATTCAGAAAAACATTGATATAGAAGTAAACTACAATTTCCCTATTATCAACACTAAACAAAATAAATTTAAATTTAGTTAAACAAACCAAGTGTTTTTAATTAATAACCTATTATTCCACAATGTTTCACCACGAGGTAAATGAGAAAATCATTCATGAAATACTAAACAAAATACTCGAAAAAATAATACAAATACAAATCATCATTTAGACAAATACAATACTATATACCACAACCAATATGCCTTTCAAAAATATTCGGAGACAACATCAGCAACATATAAACTAATTAAAAACATAAAATCCAAATTGGACCTAAAGAAACAATTAGCAGGAATTTACATCAACATGAAGAGGACTTTCGACACCATCTCTAAACCTAAACTTTTAGAGAAACTAGAAACAATAGGGATAAGGGGAAATGTACTAAAATTGATTAAAACGTACCTTATGCAAAGGGCACAGTGCGTGAAAGCAAATGGCACAGAGAGTTAACTGCTGGAATCCGAATATGAAATACCTCAAAGAGGTAACTTACCGCCTATACTGTACATCATATATACAAATGACCTTATGGAACTGAACCTGAGAGGAAAGCTATATATAAATGTCGACGACAAAAAATACTCACAACTATTAACAACTGACAGCATAAAACGATACAATGAACTAGATGACTACACAAAAAAATATACTCCATTCGAATTAAAAAAAAACCAAACCATCCCTCAATACCGTTAGCACGAGATGGGACACCACACCCTCAAATCTCGAGGCGAGGAAAAAGGGAGAAAAACACCAGAAGTGATTGCAGATACAAACAATTTTACATATTTACCAAATTTGTGAACAATTTTTTTTGTAAATATATGTATATAAATAAATGTTTAATCTTAAAATTTTTTTTGGTAACATGTGACGAAAAATGGATTATAACGTCACAAGAAAAAGACAAGATAAAGATAATCAGCCAATTCCAACAGCAAAGGCATCTTTACATCCTAAGAAGACACTTTTAAGTGTTTGGCGGGATATGCATGGTGTGATTTATTATGATCTGTTAAAACCAAATCAAACCATTAATGCCGATGAATACATTGAACAACTTTGTCGTTTAATCTTAGAGTTGATTAAACAACGCTCTCGATTCAATCTCAAGAAAGTGTGTTTCATCATTTCATCATGACAACGCTCGAAAGCATACGGCTCGAACAACGCTGCGAAGAATTAGTGAATTTAATTAAAAGTTTTTCCTGCATCCTGCTTACTCTCCTGATATTATCCCAAGTGGTTTTTCACTTATTTTTTGCCCTACAAAATTTTTTACTAGGGAAAAAGTTAAATTCTCAACTGGATTTATAAATTTATCTTTCAAGGTTTTTTGCATCAAAACCAGTCTTTTTCCAGCAATGGAATTAAGAAGCTACCTACAAGATGGCGAAATTGTAGATAGTGGAGGAAAATATATCATTGATTAAAATGTTACATTGTAACAACTACACTATTTAAAAATTTCCCAGAAATGCGAACGATCTTCTGGACTGACCATATGAATAATTTCCATTCGTTTTTCTTATAATTATTATTACTATAATTAAAAAGGTATTTTGTACATAACTACGTTTGTTCTTTTTGATATACTTAAAGGTATTTGTTTAACTGACAGTGTCCAGTTAGGATGCCAGTTAGGTATTTTAGTTTTGATCTGGATAGATTAACAAAATATTGGGCCACTTTAACATTGGGTGACTTTCTTCAGCCTTGCTTTGTATTCTGTTAGGGTCATGTCTTGCAGTATACTTGAAAGATTGTTTTGGATATCGACACAGGCTTCTTTTCGGTTTATTTCCTCTGGTGTTTGAGTGTGCCTTGACCTAGGATAGGGCAATTATGTTATCTACAGATGCGGCCATCAGTACTATAACACATTCACTTGCCAATTTTTTGATGAGAACTTGTTATTTGTGAATATAATAAGACTGGTTTTACTGTCTGTGTGGATGAAGATGTTTTCTCCTCTTAACTCCTGTTTAGTTATCTGTTGGGCACTAAGAAGCATCCCTGTGAGTTACGCCTGAATGATCATAGTGTTCCTCCAAAGGTATGTTAGTTCCAGATTCAGTTCAGCACATAATATATAAGGGCGTCGTTTTTACACCATTTATCCACTATATTGAGGGCACTCTGCATTAGTTCACTGAGTGCATCTTCACAGAGACCTTTAAGCAGAATTGTTATGTTATCTGCATATTTTATGGCCAGAAAGCCAGATTAATTTAGTTTTCTTAGCAAAAGAAATTGTGGCATGAAGACAATGCTCCAGATATAATCGTTAAATTGAAGAATTTGCGTTATGCATTAGTCCTGCATCATCATCATTTAGGGAAAACACCGAACACTACAAAAGGTCATCGAAATTATTACTAGATCTTTACACTAAATGCGTTGGAGATTATATCAATGAATGAAATATTTGCATTGTCAAACTAAATTTCAAAAATTGTTATGAAACATCTCAAAACAGCGTATTAGAAGTTGGAAATCCATCTAAAATTACTCCTAGCTTAACGCCAGCATCATGTTGCGATGATAGTTGGGGAGTAATTAATTACACTTAAGCAGTTCTGCCCGTCGGGGGGCGGATGGGGGGTCTTCTGACGTGTTTTCCTTTAATTTCTTGGCTTCCGATTAGGCGGGATTAATGCCGCGCCCCGTCACGGCTTTACGAATTTATGAGACGGCTCCGGGTCAACAGTTTACAACTTGCCGTTTCATTTATGCATGCCCGCCGAACTTCCGAAGTCGCCCACCCGTATCGACTAATTAGAAACTTAATCAACTTTATTTATTGCCCCAGATGAATGGCGAATAATTCATATCATTCGGATTTCTTGCTATGAATAGATCACAACTTTAAATTATTAGATAATATTTTATGATTTAATTATACTTAATAAGAGTTTTGTTTGGAATATACTTAATTATTGTTACCTGTCAATAACAGTCACTGATCGGTTTCAATCTATTCTGGATTTCAGTGTAACAACAATAGATGTCAACTTTATGGTAATATTTTGGAACATTATGTAGTAAGTGTTGATCAATTCTTTACTAAATAGCTCAATAAGTGTATTGATCAATTTTGTAAAAAATACTTTACCCAATATTTCATAATGTTTCTTCAAGAGATAAGTGAGAAAGTTATTCAAGAAACAGTTATTGAGCTCCTTGGATAATAAATCTTCTATCATTAATTAGTGATTTTATTGAAGATAACTGTCTTTAATCGTGTAATCCATATTTTATTTATTTAATTAACGGTTTTTTTGAATACAATAAAAGTTAAATATAAAAAGAACGTTAATTGATTCCAACAATTCCTTTTAGTTAGCAGAAAACTTCTAATTTCTAGACAAGTCATCTTTTCAAAAAGGGCACATCATTCCTAGTGAAGGAGTTGCATTCAGTCTCTACACAAGAAGAATAATCCAACACATTCAAGAAACTTATGATTATTGTCTGCTACACTAAATATAAAAAAGACTGGGAAGTATCTAAAGGAATTGCTGCGAATTCAGAATAAAAATTTAGACAAAACGAGTTACTCACCCAAGATCTTGATGTAGGAAGTGTAGTTCAAGTGAACATTCACGCTCAAACAAAGAGAATTCTTCAGTATATAGTAATGAAAAACTACCCCCATCAAAACTTATTAAAAATGTTATAACACAAAATACACTTATCTTATATATACTTACCTTAACACTTTCAAAATTGATTCTCTAAAACGCCAATCATCGTAAAATTACAGTTTGTATGACGAACCCGTCATCCCACCCACCCATCGCATCGCTCAAACTATAAACTCTTATCAATTTTGCATTGAAAGTTTCGCAACGGGTATACGTCGGGATGCTAAAACTTTTCCGACAACTCACGCCGGTGGAAACTTCCAGACAAGAGGACACTAATAATAATAATAATATGGAATTTTAGTGACTCGCGACGTTCACGACTAACTTTATAGGAAGGATGGGGAGGGCGAGTTCTGAATTTTACGTCTCGACATGTAAACGTATATGCATTATTAAACCATTAAATATTTATCGCAATTTAAAGTCTTCAATTAAACCTAGACGCTGATGAAGGCTCGCAATTAAGCACGGAAAAATTGTCGTGAGACGGAATGAAATTTAATTAATTAATTTGTTAATTAAAGGCTCGTTGCAGGCGAGAGATCTGCAGGTGTTTTTTTTAATAAAATTTTTTCAATTATTAAATTAGGAACGTTTTAATAATTCACAGTATAATTATTAAAAATCTTATTGGGAATTAAAATTATTAAAGAATTTAACACTCGTGATTAGATTTCTTCAAAATTTTAATGTACATTAAGTTTGTATTCTTTATAGGGATTTCCAATGAAATAAAGTTGACAATATCTTTATTATATTCCAGATTAAAGAATGGTTAGAATTTTTGTTTAGTCTCCGTGGAAATATGGAAAAAGGTAAAGTTTCTACGTCGAATGGATTTGTTTTTTTTCTTTTGGGGTAAGCCCGCGGGGATGATAAGGAAATAAATCGAAATGTCACGAGTGGGAATGCTGTAATGGTACAAAAAGTGTAAGCTCGAATACGCCGGGATGAAATATATACACTTACTGCGGGGGTGTAATAATGGTGTTATATTTCCGCCATTTGTGAACGCTAAGGTGAAGAAAACGGGGGTACATTACCCCCTACGTCAAATCGTCGTACATTATGGTGTGTTTCTGTAATAAATTTCTACATATGGATCTTAGTTTTAATATCGCAAAGAAATAATTGATGTGAAATTGCTGGAGATACCATAAAAAGTTGAACTGCAGAAATGAAACAATATTTTAATATATAAGAAAATGATTTACTCTAGAATTGATTTAGAAATCTTTAAACTTATAAACAATCTGTCCTAATTTTAATATCTTAAAAAAATAATTGATGTTAAATAATAGAAGAGAAAATAGAAATCATTAAAAGTTCAACTGAAGAAAAGAAAATTGTAAACAACATTTGAAAAGAGGCACAACAGAAATCTATTAAGGTCTCAAATTAAAAATCCTAAGATTAAATATTCTTGTATAAAAATGAGAATTTTCAAAAGTGTTCAAAAATTCTTAAAGTTCTAGGTAAATTATGACCTAGAAACTAAAAAAAAAACAATTTAAAATAAACTGAGGCTTTGGAAGGACTTTTTAAATCGTGCAAACAAATGAAGATTCCCTTTTCTGTACTGAATATTTCTCACAAGAAAAACGCAATAAAAATACAATATACTATGAGGAAACTTGACCTAAGAAAATTGTAATATTTCGTAGAGTTTTAGAAATAAAAAAATAAAATAAGATTGTTTAAAGTTGGGAGAAAGAAAAAAACTTGACGTTAAAAGTGGGAAATTTCAACAAATTCATATGATATTTTTGGAATATCCCTGCAAAAAATTTATGTTTGTAAAGTTCGGTTCGGGTTAGCAGGTTTTGGTTTCGTTTTTGTCTTGGTTGAGAGGTGAAGGTGCCTTGTTGATTTGAGGTAATGCGGCTCGTTTGGTAGCTCTCGTTAGGGATGGTGGTGTAAGTGGGTTGCACAGTGGCTCTAGCGATGAGTTTGCTGCGGAGCACTTTAAAATTACGGAATGGTTTTGGTAGTTCTTGTTACATACAACCCCCTAAGGATACTTAAGGCACCTCAGCTGAATTTTTGTGGGCTAGTCATTTTTTGCGAATGGGATATGTGGAAGATCCTACAGCTTCTTTAATGCTGATGTGTATGTAACTAGTAGATGTCGTGGGTGTCATCCCAAAGACGCGCTATCATAGGTTCAGGGTCTATTAGCTGTCAGGATGATGTACACATCCTACATCATCTCTCTCTTTCGAACTCCTATCTGTTAAGTTTTGACTGTTTCTTATTCGTCCTCGGAGTCTTCTTCCTCATCCTCGCTTGAGATCCTTGCCCCAGCTGCCCTAATAGCTCCGTCTGCCCAAACCGGCCCAGATGCCCCAACTGCTCCAGCCTTATTTGGCTCAAAAAGAAAAGCTTCCTTCCCATCAAAAATTTCTTTGGCCGCCCGGAATGCATTTATGCACCGTCCCTTCTAATCATCGTACTGGGACCACCTCACGGCATTACTTCAGTATTTTGCGTATCCTGCCTCATATCCGAGTAACACCGTCATCTCAGCATGTTCTCAGTGCTTCCTACTGGTCTCGCCCCTGTAGCAATCTCTCCTCTTCTTCTTTCTTTCTGATTATGTGAAAAGCCAGGTCCTCAATCACTTTCCACCCTTACTCACTCCTCAGCATGATTTCTACCAGGCTATCTGGGGTAATGGCAGAATCTGCTCCGTCGTAGCTTTGTCCACTGCTCTACGCTCCCGTCCAGTCTACAGAACCGGCATAATCACTCACTCACTCCGCCAGCCTACATCTGTGCAACTAATCTTCGAAAAACCCATGTTCTGTCAGTATCTAAGCTACTTCACCATTTCGCCTGGTCATCCATGCCCTCCAACAGTCTTAATCAGGTGCTTTGTCCAGATGGTCTTCCCGTCTTTTAAACTCCATTACTTCGCCCAATCTTGCATAGACCAGGTCCTCGCTTCTTCTTTGCTACCTGCACCGCCTGCATCCCTGTCTCCTCTCTCCCCAGACAGCAGGTGCATGGAGATTGTACTCACAACCACCTTTGTCGCCTTATTCGGTCGATGCTGTACGATATGTTATTGCTGTCTTCAGAGCCATCACTCGCTGTGATCTTTTCACCAAATTGTGGTACTTGGTATTCCTTACTATAGAGTTAACTACATGGTTTAGCAGGTGTCTCTGTCCGATGCCCGGGCTTTCGAAGCGGGCTAAAGCCCTTGCGCTCTTCAATGCCTTCTTGATGACCTTCCAGATGTGGCATCCCAGATTGCTCTCTTCTCGTCTTGGTGGTATACGCGCCAGCTGCAATCTCGACGGTCTCGAGTCTGTCTGTATTTTGAACCGGTAGTCCCTCTGAACAAAGTATATGCTTAGTTCGGCACCCTCTGCTATCACCCTTTTGTCCATCCCTGTCACAGTCAGTTCTTGCTCGTCGGCGTACGCCACTGCGGTGACTCTCCTTGTTATCGGCGCTTCAGCGGAATCGCCTTAACTATGATTTAATCAGATTTTTATACAATTACTTTCAGACAACATAATTTTGATTATTTTTTTTACATCGGCACCCACATGTTTATACTTGTTAGAATCAGCTTATTAATTCAAATTAGTTTTAAAGTCAGTATTACATACACTGAGAGTTTAATTTATTAGGATTAGGATTTAGTAATATTTTCACTCGCAAAAATTAACATAATTTTTGCGTTACACCCGAGAAAGTTGTACCAAATATTTTTAATCAACTTTATAATTCCCTTTACTGCGCCTGGCTGTTCAAAAACATCCGGACGTAATTTTGGGAAAGTACGCGAAAAATGCTTTGATTCATCTGCAACATCAGTTAATTTAACGCTTTATTTGTTTATGTTTTTATTGATTCTAATCAAACCATACGACCACCACAAATACCACATCAGAGAAGTTTTTTTTCTATACATTATTTTAAAATATATTTTTTTTATAACCACAACAACCATCGTCGATAATTTATATCATCAAGTTAGCCAAGCCGGAGGTTAACAGGAAGTACCACAACTTCTATTATTTTTGCCTGCAGGTCTGGGAATTCTTCTGCTAAAAACCTTCGGGGAGGATTTTGCTTTAATGCGTCTGCCAGCACTTCTAATCTCTTCCAGCGTTATATTATCAGGCATTTCATGTGTCATTGTCCTTGTCCTTCTTCTTCTCCTTACTAATCAGGGTATCCCATTCTCCACAGGGAACAGTTTTCTTACGATAGCCACCTGTTGTTCTTTTGCAAGTGCAGTTTGTCCACTCCCACGGCCCATCTTGTCCGTTACAATGCGATAACCCTGATCTCAGATATCCATCTGCCTTCGCCTTCTCGATACGGCGTTTAGGTATGCTTTTGGAGCTGTGGTACGCCTCCTTTAAGTTCGCCACTGAGTCGGGGGTTGCATTTTGACGGTTTTGCCGAGCCTTTGTCCATTGTCACTTGGCCTTGGAGTATACTCGCCTCATTTCGGCTATCTCTTGGCACCACCAATGCGCTGCTTTTGAGCCCTTATACGCTCCTTTCCTGAGAAGCATCTTCTCGTATACCTTGAGTGCAATTGTCGTAAGATTGTCGGTCAACCGTTCATAAATAATCTCTCTAGCCGCGACTACGAGCGCCTCTCCTCTCACTTTTGTATATCCATCCCGGGGTCTGTCGGTTACGTTTCACTAATGCCGGTCGTGGGTCAGAGGCCGCCTCGAAGTAGATGTACTTATGGTCGTTCATTGTCTCCACATCACTGACCTTCCAGTACTTGATGTCTCTTCACTCTCAAGCATGTGCAGAATGAGGCTTCCTGGTTCAACGAGCCCGCCCAGTTTCCTGTTTAGATCATTCCTTTCCCGTTTCTATCTTGGACACTCTAAAAACATCTGGTGCATAAGGGGTTCGTTTTAATTATGACCCTCAACTTCTTAGTCGTCTTGCCCACTGCCACGTCGTGGTGCAAGATCTTTACCCCGCCGTTTAATCTTCATTTGTTCTGCTTCAGAATTCACTGTGAGATCCTTCAGGTCACCTCCCTTGCCAGTCCAGAATCCGATGACATCCACCCCGTGTGGCATCTCCAGTTCAAATATGTCGTCCTAAGCCAGATTCCACAGAGTATGGCAGAGGACGAAACCCTGCTGGATCCCAACCTTTACCTTCCAAATTTTCGGCAAGCCGTTGTTCCCTTCGAAGTGAATCGAACGCTCGTTCAAGTAGTCTGCGATGATGGTCACTAGGTAATCGGGAGCCGTTCTCCTCCATGATTGTTGATTGAGTTAAAGGCGTTCTTCATATCCTAGGTGATTGCCAGGCAGTGTGGACCCATGTTAGCCTCGTTGGCTAGCCTGAAGACGTCCTTCAGGGCGTCCACGGTCGACTTTTCTTTTTGGGAAGCCAGATTGGCGGCTAAGTAATCCGCCCGTCTCTTCCAACCACTTGACCAACTGATAGAAAAAATCACTCGCCTGGCGGCTCGTGATTTTTTCGTGACAGTTGCTCTCATTAAAATCGCTAAGCAACAAACTTTCATGCAAAAACAAAATTTATTCGAGTAAATTGCCATCACTTATGGTATTACTTGTGAAAACTAGTTTTAACAATTGAGTTAGAAAATATATACAAAATCAATTGCTATCTACTTATAACATAAAATATTGACTTTAACATACCTTCATCAAATATCCTATAGAATTTTGTGAATATTTTTTCTCTAAATTTAAAAATAATTTAATATAATCAAAGAATATGTTTCTAAAAATTAGTTTTAACATTTTAGCGAATCTAAATATATAAAATTAATTGCTATCTTAAAATTGTTGGGAAGAAGATAAACTTGATGTTAACGATGGAAAATTTCAACACCTTAATATGATTTTATCTACGATCGTACAGAAAGTAGACGCTTTTTGCATCACTTTTCATTGTAAAAGTGGCTTTTTAAAGCACTAGTGCTTTTTTACGTTTTTATTGCACGGTTATGTCAAACTGTTTTTATTGCACAGAAATGTCAAATTTGACAGATGAATATATTTCGACGAAAAACGAAATTTTTTTTATTAATTGAAATAAATAACTAATAAACTATAAATAAAATAGATAATACAAACGAAATGGCAGATTTAAGAACTCTGAAGATTTCATTTAATGCAAGTCGAAGCGATTACAATAAAGCGAATATTTTTTCCATAAATAATAATGGCGGCCGACATTTGTGCAACTTGTTTACTGGTTGCTAAGTAACGCTTTCATTCGTGCACTGCGGGTAAAATATGTTTTCATTAATTGAATTATTGAAATGACATTAAAATATTACTCATAAGAATATATTCTTTGAAATCCTTTACGATCGAAGATAAAATTTTGTAAGGCACACGTGTAAAAAGTTTCTTTATTGCACTCCTGGCTTTAAAAAAACTCGCTCGTTCCTCGCTCGTATTATTAAACGCCAGTTCGTGCAATAAAGCATCACTTTTTACACTTGTACCTTAAATAACTATTTTTTTGGAAAATCCCTACAAAAAATTAATCTTGTAAAGCGGGTTTTTGTTTTGTTTTTGTCTTGGTTGAGAGGTGAATATGCCTTGTTGATTTAAGGTATTGCGGTTGGTTTTGTAGCTCTCGCTACGGATGGTTCTTCCCTCCGGGGTGGTGGTGTAGGTTCTACAGTTGCTCTACGAGGAGGGTACTTAGGAGCACCTTAAAATTACGGCGTGATTTTGGTACTTCGTGTTACATACCATCGCCTCAGGATTCTTAAGGCATTTCAGACATATGTCCTGAATTTTTGTGGGCTCGCCATCTTTTGCGAATGGGTACATGGGAAGTTCTACATCTTCATTATAATACTTGGATTTTTTTAATGCTTATGTGTTTACAGCTGGTAGTTGTCCGGGGTTTACCTGGGATGCGATTTCATAGGTGCCTTTCGCTGTCAGGGTGATGTATTCATCTTACATTATATCTCTCTTCTGAACTCCTATCTGTTAAGTTTCGACTGTTTCTTCCTTGTTCTCGGAGTCTTCCTCCTAATTCTCACTTACGATCCTTGCCCCAACTGCCCTAATAGCTCCACCTGCTCCAGCTGCCCCAGCTTCCCCAACTGCCCCAGCCCAAGTACCCCAAAGAGACAAGCTTCCTTCCCATCCAGAATTTCTTTGGCCGCCCGGTTTTTTTTTTATTAGAAAGAGGAGGAATGCATTTATGCACCGTTCCTTCTAATCTCGCATCATCGTACTGGGAACGCCTCATGGCATTACTTCAGTATGGTGCACATCCGGCCTCAAATCCGAGTCGCACCATCATCACAGCATGTTCTCTGTGCTTTCTACCGGTTTCGCCCCTGAAGAAATCTCTCCTCTTCTTCTTTCTTGCTGATTATGTCAAAAGCCAGGTCCTCAATCATCTTCAATCCTCACTCACTCCTTAGTATAATTTCTACCAGGCTATCTGGGGTTATGGCACGTTCTGCTTTCTGTCCCAGCATCGCTTACTGCTCGCAGTCAAAAATGGTGTGTTCTACGCTTCCGTCCAGTCCACAGAACCGGCATAATCCCGACTTCGCCAACCCACATCTGTGCAAGTAGGCTTCGAAACACCCATGTCCCGTCAGTATCTGGGCTAGATGATAACAGACCTCTCCATTTCTCCTGGTCTCCCATAGTCCAACAGTCTTAATCAGGCGCTTTTTCCAGACTTATTTACTCCATGTTTTCTCCCATTCTTGCATAGACTAGGTCCTTGCTTCTTCTTGGCTACCTGCGCTGCCTGCACCTGCATGGAGATTGTACTCGCCACCACCTGTATCGCCTTAGACAATGCTGCACGATATGCTCTTACTATCTTCAGAGCCATCACTCGCTGTGTTCTTTCCATCAAATTGCGTTATTTGGCATTTCTACAGTGCCCATGCCACAGCGACGCTCCATATAGTACTATAGAGTTGACTACATGGTTTATCAGGTGTCTCCGTCCGACGCCCGGGCCTCGAAGTTTGGAATTAAGCGGGCTAAAGCACTTGCGCTTTTCAATGCTTCTGGATGACCTTCCCAATGTGGGATCCCAGATTGCTATTGTGCCCCAGAGTTATGCCTAGGTACCCTATATCTCTACTCGTCTTGATGGTATGCGCGTCAGCTGTAATATCGACGGTTTTCAGTTTAGCCTTAACCACCATCTATCTCTCAACCACTTATATGTTCTTGAATGTTGTCGGCGTTTACTTGGTGGTACATTTTTGATTAAAAATTAAATAAAACACTTTTAACTTTGTTTTACCACAATAGTTGTTGTGGTAAAACAAAGTTAAAAGTGTTTTATTTAACTCATATGTTCATTTCTGCACCATCTGCTATCTCTCTTCTGTTTATCCTCGTCACAATCAGTCCTAGATCGTCGGCGTATGCCATTGCGGGGTCACTACCCTGGACAGCAGTGGGCATAGCACGTCATCGTAGGAAATATTTCACAGAGTTGGCCCTTGTCACCGACCCCTTGCACATCTTCAGCCGTCCCGTCTCGCTTATGAGTATCATTCTTTTCTTGAAGTAAGCACCAATTGCTCCCACCAGGTAACCAGGCACCTCTATGTCTCTCAAGGCCTCGTAAATTCGTAACCATGGAACTTTGTTGAAAGCATTCGCTGGATTTCTCACTTATCTTCGCCTTCTCGCTCTTGGTTAGCACTTAATGGATTCCGTGGTAATGTAATTGTTTCTAATTGCTGATAATCCTCAGCGGCCGAGTTAATCTTCTTCGAGGGGTGCAAAATAATAAGTCAAGTGTTAATTAACTGCGTATATTTTGGGAACCTTTCCTCTCAAGTGAATTTCTACCAATTGAACATTTACAATATAATATTGTCGCACACTAGCGCCCCGAGGAATACACAATCGACACCCTCTCAGAAAGGGTGGTAACACTTATGGGGCAGTGGCCAACAGCGCAGGGGACTGAAACAGTAATGTAATGTTTATTGTTAATTTTAGAAGTAATACATAATATTTAAACTTAGAATGAATGAAAACAAATAAAACATATGCAATCGATAAACAATAAATCACTGAAATGCAAGCATTTGGTCGACCGGCCTTGCCGGAACCCTAGATCTCACTTCTTCTCGATTTCTACTTGGAGTCTCCGGTTTAGTACATGTTCAAAGAATTTGCTTAAAGCGTTCAAGAGTAATAGTGGCCCTTGCCTCACCTTCATGCCTTCTTTACTCTGTTTCTCTACCAAAACCAGTCTAGCTATCTTCCAATCGTGCGGGATAGCACACAGGTCTATGAATTCTTCTGCTAACAGCTTCTGTCTGGGCCCACTGTCCGCACTTCTAATCTCTTCCAGCGTTATGTTATCAGGCATTTCATGTGTCATTGTCCTTATCCTTCTTCTTACTGGCCAGGTCATCTCAGACCTGTTGGTCTTCTGTGAGTTCAGTATGTCCCCTCCCACAGCCCATCTTGTCTGTTACGATGCGATAACCATGTCCTCAGGTATTCTCGCCTACTTCTGCCCAAAGCTTGCGCCACGCATCTGCCTTCGTATTCTCGATACGGCGCTTAAGTATGCCTCTAAAGCTGCAGTACGCCTTCTTGAAGTTCGCTGCGGCCTCGAGGGTTACATTCTGACGGCTTTGCTATTCCCTTGTCCATTGTCACCTGGCATTGGTGCATGCTTGTCTCATGGCCTCATGTCGGTTATCTCTTGGCATCACCAGTGTGCTGCTTTTCGGCCCCTTATTAACTTCTCTGCCCTGAACCATTTTTCTTTACTCTCGTGTATGTGCAGAATGAGGCTTCCTGGTTCGACGTGCGCTACCAGTTCCCCGCTTATATCATTTCTTTCCCTCATCCACCATGTCGTTGCACTTAGGGTACCCCTGTTTGGGGGCTTTCCCGATTTTGTAAAGGTACTTGCCGAAACTCCTGCTTCCTGATTTAAGTTAGGTGGTACGACAGCTTGCCGTGCCTTCTGATCGTCTAAGACGTCCAGGTGCCTTTCTCCTAGTTGGCGACCCAACGCTCCTGCCACTCATTCATCCACCTTCGCTGGCCGTTGCGTTTCGCGGCATTTTCGCCGTTCCACTCCTCGTCTCCCTGAACACTTCTTCTCTCGCCACGATTACCAAGTTCGGAGAGACTGACAAGGCCAGTACTTCGGCAGCCTCGGTGGAGATCGTAGGGTACCCTCTGGCACTCCTATGACGCCAGCTCCTAAGGCTCCTCATAGTCTGTACCTGTTCCTCTGCGCTTCGATGCATTTTGCTCATGCTTGTGCGACATACAACAGTAAGCTCTATATGGCCCTAGTGCCTCGGATCGTTCCGACCGCCGCCTCCACCATTTGTCTGCTGTAGTTCATTTTAATTATGACCCCCAAGTACTTCACTGTGAAATCCTTCTGGTCTCCTCCCTCCCCAGTCTCTCGACTTTTACGATCTCCCTGTTCTATGCTATCACTGATGATGATCAGTAAATTCGTGTGGCATCTTCAGTTCCAATACGCGGTTGTAATCAAAGTTTCGTCGGCACGGGATTGTTCCCTTCGAAGTGAATTGAACGCTGTTGCAAGTAGTCAGTGATGATAGCCACTAGATAGTCCGGGGCCCTTATGCTCTCCAGTACCTCCATGATGGCGGATCATAGATTAAAGGCGTTCTTCACGTCTAAGGTGATTGACAAACAGTGGCGTCTCCCGTCTCTTAGCGGGACCGGGTTCGCCTCGTTGGTGAGCCTGCAGACCTTCTTCAGATCGTCTACTGTCGACTTCTCCTCTTCAAACCACTTGACAAGCTTATCCCTGATGATTCTTTCGAACAGCCTAGCTTCGACATCCTATAAGCGCAATGATCTGTGATCTGTAGCCTCCAGCAGTCGCTAGGAGCTTGTCTTTGGCAACAGGACTTGTCGAGTCCTCTTTTAGCGCTTCTGGAACTTTCCTTCCTTTAACCAGGTGTTTATGGCCAAAGTGACGGTTGTAGGGTTACCGAGCGTGAACTTCCAGAGCGTCTCGTTTGGAATTCCACCGGGTCTGGGAGCTGTGCAATCGGGAATTGCGGCGGCCGCAGCCTGGATCTCATTCTCCTTCGGACGTTCGATGATGTTGTCCCTCTAAGTATCGAATGATCGACGTTTCCATTACAGAAGGCGCATGCGACCCTGTTAGTTCCGCCTGGTACGAGCATGTTTGGATTGGGACAGGGTTGTCCCAACTTTCTTGCCACGAGTTTCTTTCAGGCCGTCTTACTGCTCCTTGTAGCGCCCTTGAAGTCAGCTCTTGCTGCTGCTGCCTGTTCTGACTCGTCGATTCCAGTGCCGTGTGCCTCTCGTCTTTGAAAAAGGTCACGTCAAGCCTCGTCCGTTCTCTATTAGTCTCATTCCTGGTAAAATTATGTTGACTATTTCTTTTAGTTTGTTCGTGATCTTTGAAATGTTAAGGTCGTCTTTAATGATTTACCTAATGTCATGTTTGGTATCACTGGATGTTAGGTATGAAGGTAAGACTAGTAGAACTGCATATAGTCGAGTTCATGCCAAATCTAATGGCTGGAAGTTTTAATGGCTATCTGGCATGGTTGATTCCAAATGTATTGCTTGCTATATTTTTAAGTAGCTATTTTTTTTCTTTCTACTGTTTTGATGACTAAATAGTATACTGGTATAATTCGACGGTCGCTTTGAAACCAGTGGATGACTTGCTGCATCACTGCGCGGATAAATTGAGTGCAATCGCCGCCGATTATTCTGCGAGAAAATTCCTATTGCAGTAGCATAGCATCTGCTGTGACTTTAACTAGCGAGAAGAGCTCGATCCATCTGGAGGCGGTGCCTTCTACGATGAGGATATATGTCTCTTTATTTGATCCTTTTGAGACTGGTACAATCAGGAGGCACTGCGATTACTTCGAACCTTTTATTCACAACGGGAAATAATGTTAATCCAGGGGGGTTGTAATTTGTTGCAGTATTTGACATAGTGGCCAATATTTGCTACTAAAAACGGAAAATGATTTTCTGTAATGTTTGTTTCATTCTATATCGTCTAGCTGTAGGATTTTGGTGGAATTTCTTTATGACTTTAGGACTTTACCAAACTTTTTTTGTGATGTTAAGTTGCTGTTCTTTTGGGTCATCATAGGATGAGTATCTGCAGATAATTTCCTGGTTCAGGATGTAGCCTCTTTCTGTTCATTTATTAATTTCTTTAGGTTTATTACGCTGAAACGTTTCAACGATTTTTCGTTTTCCTCATCCTCAAGTTGTTCTTGGTAAACTATCCTTCGATGGGAAATCTACTGTGATTAGGGCTATAGCTGAAGTGTCCACCTTACGAGGGTAACATAAACGTCATAAGCCACTTAAATCTGTAAAAATAATGGAGGGGCGGTCCTCGATGTAACTACGAAATTTCTAGATTGCCCATACTATGGCCAAGACTTCCCGCTCTGAGGTGCTGTAGTTCATCTCGATTCGGTTTAGGAGACGTGTCTTCCATTGGATTTCTCCCTCTGCATCAAACTTGCGCTAAAAACATTGCATACGTCGGTTCTTAGTACAAATGGGGCAGTTTGATCGGCTGGTTGGTGTATCGGGTTGGTGAACAGGGTTTGCTTCAACGTTTTAAAAGCTTCCTGCTGCATTAGTCCCTAGTTCTAGCCAACATTTTTCATTATAAACGCCGTAAAGAGTTTAGAAATACTCGCGAAGGCCAGACTGAATTTTCGTGACCAGTTACATGCTTGCACAAGTCCTAGTATCTGCTGGTTTTCAAAGCTAAGGTATGAACTATCGCTGCGACTTTGTCTGGATTGGGCTGCAGTCCATCCGGGCCACGGAATTTGAACTTTGTGCAACCAAATCTACTCTGTTTTCAATTAATACTGAGCTGGAACTTTTTTAGGTTTCGGAATAGCTATTCAAGTCGTACAAGTGTATGAGTCTGGTTGGTTCTACTGGGTCTAGCATTCTCTAGAATGTTGCGGATGCATTCCGTAGTCTGAATGGTATTTGTTTATAACAGTATAATCTAAAAGGGGTCCTCATACAATCTTATCTGGTGATAACCATATTGAAGGTCCAAGGTGGATCTGGCTATTGGATTTTTCCTTCTGGTTTTGGTACCATGACTATCGGACCCGACCATGCTCTTTCGCACTCTTTGATGATTTCATCTTTTAGTAGCTAGTGAACTTTGGCTTTTAAATTCTCTATCCTTCGTGAAGATATGCGATACGCGATGCCAGGAGATTGAAAGGTGATCTGTGTTAGAGTAATATTTTACGGGCGTCTTAGAGGGTCCTTTCTTTTCAAGCAAGTGCTTATGTTCCTGTAAAATTTGAATAGGGGCGACTTTTTCTGGAAGTTGCAAGCTTTCGGTTTTATCTTTATCTCTAAGGATGATTTCTTCCCTGTTGAAGAAGGTGGCATACTATATTTATCGATGGCATCCTGCATCAAGTAAGCAAAATGAGAGGAATTCCAGACTGGTAAACGTTACTTCAGACATCGGGAAGCGGGGTCGCATTAGGTATATATCCATCGGATAGTTCTGATGCGTAGTCACAAGTCATTGATATCTCGGGATCCTCTTCTTCCTCCTTGTACGGTGCTGACTCGATCTTATCTTTCTGGATGCACGTTCTCTCTGTTTCCTTGTTCCAAAATAGCCATGTCGTCTTTTTGAAGTTTAGGATGAGTCCTGCTTCCTCGACAAAGTCAACATCTAGTAACGTTTTTGCAAGTATTGTGTCAGCCAAAGAAATAATTGTTTTAATAAATAATTTGTTTTATAGTCTTAGTAAGACTCATTTTTGTAGATTTATGAAATTTTTTTTGAGCTTTTCTAATTATTAGTTAATTTTCTACAAGGTAAAGGACTTTAATACATTTGGATTACCTGTTAACAAAATACATTAAAAGACATAGACATGAAAAGTACACTAAATTTTGAGCACAGGATCACAGGCGTACTTCCTTCTTCAGAATGTTCTTCCAGTCAAACACGGTTGGAATGTTCCATTTATTCCAGAATTTCTTAGAATACTTTCTACAACGCCAATTAGGAAATATACTAGAATACTAAGTTATAAATATACGAAAAATTACATTTTCTCTTCCCGCAAGAACTTTTAAACCACTTCCAGGTAGTAGTAATAGTTCAACTCCTAATTTTACAACCTTTAGCCACAATTAGATTTCAAGAACGTCCTGATACATACAAGCACACACACACCGTACACATAAAACAGGCTGCAAACACCGGGCAATATAAAATTTCATTACGTCCGGAAATTGAATTTCCTTGTTGCTCCGCATCGGACATAATCAAATATTAAATAAATTTCTGAAATGCATGGCGACATTCCAAATTCAATAACGAATCCAATAAACCTCCGCCATCAGCACGACGTCCGGACGGTTTGCACGAAAAACGTGTTGCATCGACAACATTTACATTTCGAACGGCGACGGATATTAATCGCCGAAAGTTTAATGGATCCATTACCAAAGTTGAAAAATAAAAATAGTTCACACGCAAGTTTTATGAAATAAAATTTTTAGATATTCGTGTAATAAATTGTAAGCGTGTAAGGATGTTTATAAGAAAAAGGACCAATGTGGGTTTTCTTAAGCCGTTATACACCTTTTGCAATGTATTAGGGGAAGCCCCTCTTTACGATTTTGCCGCTGAAAAATTGATTACGTCTCGGATTTTCTTGGGGTATCAGGTGTTGGTAATTTCGAGTTTAATCATCGGAAATTATTACTGCTTGGAAGAGAGTAACGCGCACGCCCTTTCAAAGATGAATTTGCACATGAAATTATCAACGGCTGCGTCTACTGTTCTGCTCGGCGTACACCCTATATTATCAATTTATGCCTCGTACAGATACAAGAAAACGATTGAATACATGTTGGTAACCCTTAACAGATGTAAATCTTACTCGCGTAGAAAGGAATTTTACGTCGAGGTGTTAATTCTGCACGTGATGATTCTTTACGTAACCGTGGGGATGTTAACTGTGAGGTTATTGCAGGGAAGAGTGCCTGATTATGAAAAATTTCTTTTCGTCGTTAGATATATGATTTTTATACGCAATATTTTGATCTATAATATTGTAAAAACTATGGAGGGTTGTTTTGCGATGTTTAATGAATACATGGAGGTGTTCAGGGAAGTGAATTTTATGGTGGTTTATAGGGAAATTCAGCGTGGGAAGCCAATAGTTGTTGATAATCTGAAGATGGGTATAATGGAGGCGAGGGAAAAGTATGAGGAAATGTGTGGATTAATCGATGCTTTCAGTAAAGCTTTTGGTTTGGATATGGTTCTATTATTCGCTGATTTCCTAACGATCATAATTGCGTTCTTGAATATTCTGGTGTATCCTTGGAAGAAGATCGCTACAGTTGATGATAAAGTTATTAATTCCATAAGAATTTCGTATGGTGTAATTATTTTTGTAAGTATATTTTTTAGCATAAGTAGATGAATTTAATTCTGAGTTAAAAACTTTACTAATCAATTTAGTACATTGTGTATTGAACATTTTATTGAACACTGCATTAAGTACTGTATACTGTGCTGAAGTCCTAAAATATACTGGAAGGATCTACAACAATGAATTTTATTTTACAAATGAACAGTTTTAAATTTTGTTTTTATAGCTGAGACTTTATTTAATGCTCAGAGTTTTGACCACTTTAACTAGTTTGAAAATGATAATGTAAATATTTTTTTTTTAATGTAGAAACTGCTACATATATTTCGCTACACAGTGGCTTGGTCAGCCTGATCAATTCATTGTTGAAAATGCTAAGTTGTCGAAACTATGGTCACTAAATAAAGTCTCCTTTATACAAAATTGTTTCATTTGTGATATATGATGTATAACGAAGTATAAACCTCCACCGTTAATAATTTAATTTTAATTAAGTTTACTCCTGATCTACTTAAAAATATTATGTATTAACTCAGCTTCTACTTTACCTAATATAACAATTTTTTATAGGTCAAGCGTACACTTAACCTTCTGTAACAACATTTATGTTGGTGAAGCGTACTCTTGACCTACCTCAATATATTTTGTATTAACTCAGCGTACTCTTGACCTACCATAATAATTTTTGTATTGGTTTAGCGTACTTTTCACATATATTAATATATTGAGCGACCTCTTGACCTAGCATAACAATTATTATATTGTTCTGGCGTACTCTTGACCTATCTTAATAATTTTTATAGTAGTCTAGCTTACTCTTGACCTACCCCAATAAATTTTGTATTAACTCAGCGCACTCTTAACCCACCAAACCATTCTCATGTTACTCTAGAGTAGTCTTGATGTATCATAATAGTTTTTATATTGGTCTTGCGTACTCTTTCTTGATGGGGATATGATCGCGGCTCCCAATGATTAGTACCCCTCTGAATTTCGAACACCAGTTGCGAGGTAGGCTTCTTTATTGTGGCTTCCGCCGTTAATTTCACTTCCTTCTTGGAGCTCATTTTTCCACAAGCCTATCCCAACCGATTTCTAGTCCTTGTATCTTTGTCACCTTCTCTCTCTCTCTCTTCTTCGACCAACGAAGACACGCAAAGTATGTGTGCCGCGCGTAAAGCAGATATTACCTGGGTCAAGAAGTACGTCTTTTCCTTATACTGCCTCCTGGCCAAATGCAAACGAAAGGATGAGCTTCGGGGGATACGCTTCCTTACTGCTACCGCTCCACCTCTTCTGCCATCGATTAAGCAGCCGTTTCTGGGCTTCAACCTGAGTCCTAGCTTTAGGGACGCTGCTCCGCACTGCCTCATACACCTTCGTCCTGGTCATGATGTGCAGATCTGGGAGAGGCTAGAAAAGCCAAAACCACTTTTCTGCTAGTTTTCACAAACGACGACGTCGAGGCAGATGCGTTCTTCCCTGTCCCTTCTTTTCTTTGCCGGGTCTCTGATATTAGCGACCGAACAGGATAGCGCCATTGCTTCTACCGATGCCTCTACTACTTGAGTGCTATACCTTGTGTTGCCTCAGTGCGCACATTAAGTTATTTAATAGAACGTTGTAAAAGCGTGTTTACCGCTGCAAATTTCATATCCACTCCATTCACCCACCGACGTGTTCGTAGCTACCCACGCTAGGTCCGACATCAGTTATGTCCCTTCATCTTCAATTAGTAGGGTAAGCCAGATTTAATGGGCTTAAGAAGGGACAGTTCCAAGACGCGGTCGCAGACGAGGTTCCATAGGGACAGAGTGGGGTTTAGGACAAATCTTTGTGGGATCCCACCAATTATGGGCCAGTTTTTAGCAGCACTCTCAACATCTGCGTAGATCACTTCCCTGTCTCGCAAGTAATCTGCTATTACGGCCTGGAGATAGAGAGGAGCATCTTTATTTCTTAATGCCACCATTGTAGATATGCAAGGTATAAGCTATTACCAGACAGTGCCTCCTTATCCTTAGGGGGTCCTTCGTTAACTTCACCTACTTGCAAAATATTGTCGCGCAGAAATGTCACAGTTGCTGTTAAGCCATCTGCCCAGACTGTCCCTTGTTGGGCGCTCCAGTTAGTTTATCAGTGGTTTATCCTCTTTTGAGAGTAGAAGAGCCGTGCTCTTTCAAAGAGCTTCAGCTAGATGTTGCTTTTTAGGCAGCTCTTGGTTAAAGAAGTGAACGACGTCCGGGATGGCTGGGATGCTGCCTGGCTTGAAAGCCTTCCACCATGGGCTGGTAAGAGCAAATGCAGCGACTTATTCGTTCTAAAACGGACAGAATATCATCTCAGATTGATCACAAACTCATGGGTAGCGTTCAGATTGCAGACGACTGCCACATTATCACCGTTACTAACATCCCTGGGTTTGCTGGGGCAGCTTTTTCATAACTACCCTGTACTGTTTCCCACATACGTCTTCGTCCACCTCTTTGATCAACTATCTCCAAGCCGCTGCTCTACTGCATTCGATACCAGTTTAAATTTCTGTCTAGCAGCGGATGCATCCTGTTTTAGAATGTTTAGACCTCGGCTACCGGTGTGGCTGCATCTAAGAAAATCTCGTCGTGCCGTATTGGCTTTTCGCCTGGCATCTGGAATTTTATTGCACTAATAATAGACACACCTCAGCGCACCTTATGCCTATTTAGGGTGGCAACGTCGCAATCAGCTCGTTGCATTTTTGACATAACATTAGCAGAGCCTTCAGGATTGTTAGGTGATCTACACACTGATTTCATGATCTGAACGACGTAGGGTTGGACACTACTTACTCTGCGTGCTTTTTGCCCGAGAAAATACTTCTAGGGATGTTATGGGCAGTTGTAATGACTTTTCCTCGTTAGAGAATGGATGGGACATCGCAATTTGGCTGGACCTGCCCAAGCTTTTTTTGTCACCCCTCTGTACGGTTTTTCTCACGGCTTTTTGTTTACCTCTTCAACTCTTGTCTAGCAGCGGTTAACTCTTTCTTTAGAATATCTAGATCTCGGCTGCCGGTGCGACTGCATAGACGGAGATCTCATCATGAAACATTGGTCCTTTGCTTAGCTTTTGCGAATTCATTGCTCCACCAGTATACCCTCCTCTGCGCGCCTCCTGGCTTTTTGGAATAGTTCAGAGTCGTCGGGTTTTGTACACACCGATCCTATGGAAGGTCAGCCATTCCACTCTGGCTACTGTTTTTATGGGGCTGGTTCTAGTGGGGGGGACATAGGAACAAGTTACTGACTTAGCCCCTAAAGGGTCGGCCGTGGTTTGCCTTTTGGCAGTAGAGCTTCTTAGACAGCTGTTGGCTAAAGATGCGATCGTCGTCGAGTTGTGCAACACATAGCCTTTGAGTCGTTGCTTGACCCGAGTTCCTCCTGCCTCAGAATGGTATAGGCAGTTGTAGCAATTTCCTGGTTCGAGAACGGTCAAAAGACCTCGGTTTCGTTGGAGTTGACTTAGATTTTTTGTCACCACTTTGCAAGGTTTTTCCCACGGGTCATCGTCAGCCATCTCCAGATCGCCGCTCTGCTACGTTGGACAGACAGTTTTAATTCTTGACTAGCAGCGGTTGCCTCTTGCTTTAGAATATTCAGAACTCGGCTTTTGGTTTAACAGTATCTAAGAAGATCCCATCGTGCAGGATTGGATGTTCACGACTTCATCGCACCACCATAAGGTCCTTCTCGGTACGCCTTCTAGCTTTTTAGGAAGGCAGCGCGTAGCATTTTCAAAATGATATAGGCAGAGCGCTCATGGTCGTTGGATGTACACACTGATTGTATGGTTTCGTGGATGGTTAATTAATCCGCCCTGGATAGTGCCTATATGGGGCCTGTTCTTGGGGGAAAAAGGGCATAGTGACAAGTAACTGATTTACCACCTTGAAAGAAATAAGATGTTGGTGTTCGTTTCAGTCTCCACCGTCCAGTCTCTCATCCTATCGAGGTTACCTAGGTAGCGGTTAAGGTTAAGAGTTATTAATGACGCCAAATTGTCTCATCGGAAAGTAGAAGTATTCCCGATATTTGCTATATCCATATCCAAAGCAGAATTTTAATTGAGGAGAAGATACTCTCTTCTGTCAGCCCAACTACTCTTAACCTACCCTAACAAATTGTATATTATCCTAGCATACTCTTAACCTATTTCAATATATTGTGTATTAATCTAGCGTACAAAGCAGAAAGACCTCTAGTCGATAGCTTTATGGCAGATTAACATACTAACACCTATTAAATAAATGTTGTACATATTTGCCAACAAAGATGTATGTTATACATACACTCTAGCGTACACTCGACCTTTCATAACAATTATTATATTGTTCTAGCGTACTCTTGACCTAACAGTTTTCATATTAGGTGAAAACAAATACTTGTTATGTTCCAAGTGTTTCTCTTCATCTGGATCTGGATTTAGTTTTCCAAGGATGATCAAATCATTGACCTGAGCACCTAGGCCTCACTGGGTCTGTTTTGCCCCCTGGCTGGGACAGCCCTTCGTTGTTCTATCACTCATTTAGCCACCCAAGGTGACAAGCAAAGGGCAGCACAACGCTTGGAGGGGTTTCCCTAATGTTGGCTATGTTCAGCCAGAGCTCCCCTAGCATGGACTCTCTAAGGTAGGCGAGAGCCGGGCAGGTGGTTAACACATGCTCCACTGTCTCGTCCTCTTCTTCACATGCTCTACATATGAGGGTTTCCACCAGACCCATAATAAATAAATGTTTCTTTAGCTGACCCGTAAGGATACCTGTGATAAGACGCAGATTCCCCCGAGACAGTCGCAGATAGTATTCAGCTGTTTTCAGATTGGGTGAGCGCATTGCTTTCTTGGTCTGCCTGCAGCCTGAGGTGTTGTTTGTTTGTTTCTTTTTATAAGGTTCAGACTTTGCTACAAATTTGATGGAACAATTCTATTAAAATTATTTAAGTGATCAATTCAAGTCATCGATTACTTAAAATTATTTAAGTTTATCAAACGATCAATCAAGATCATTCATCACTCAAGATTACTCAAGGTCATCTAAGAATCAATTAAGTTCATCGATTATTCAACGTTTTTTTAAGGTCATATAAAGATTGATTAAAGTCATACAATAGTGGTTCAAGTTTATTTGAGGTCATTCAATAATTATTTACTTAAAATCATCTATGGCCATCAAAGGTATTTTTAGGGTCAATTGCTAATTATTTAAGGTCATTTAATAGCAAATCAAGGTTTTTAAGATCTTCCAAACAAATATTTTAAGTCAGTCAAAGTCAGGACAACCAAAGGTTATTTTTTAATATTACTCAATGCTCATTTAAAGTTATTAAATATCATCGATCACTCAAATTTATTTAATTTCATCCAACGATCAGTCAAGCCTAATTATTACTCAAGGTTGCTTCAGTTCGTCAAGGTCATCGATCATTAAACGTCCTTGTCAAGATCATACAACGGTAATTCAAGTTTATTTTTCATTAATTAATTAGTAAAAAGTATTTATAGTCATTAGATAATAATTCAGGGTCATAAAATGGTGAATCAAAGTTGTAAAGATGACCTTAAAAGGATCAGTCAAGGTTACTTAAGGTCGTCTAAGTATAAATCAAGGTAATCGATCTTTCATCGACTTTTTTTAAATGTCATATAAGGATTGATTAAAATCATACAATGGTAATTCATGTTTATTTTTGATGATCCAATTATTCAAAAGCCATTCGATGATTATTCAAGGTCATAAAATGGTGAATCTAGGTCATTAAAGAATATTTATTGCTATTAAAAGTATTTTTATAGATATTTAACGATGGTTAAATTTAGAGTTGGTTGAGATGATCAATCAAGGTCAACGATCACTCAATGTTATTTGGGGTCATCTAACGAACATAAAAAATTATGAAATGGTGAATTTAGGTCATAGAAGGTATTTTTAAATAGGTTAAGGTCAATTAACAAATATAAATATAAATTTAAATATTCCTTGGGTGATATTTAAAATCAATCGAGGACATTCGATGATTCTAGAAAGACACTTGACGATCATTCAAGGTTATTTAATGATTTACAAGGACATTTACGGTAATATAATTTTCCAAATTTATTTTTGCAAATTTTAAGTTAGTGGCAGCTGTTTTTATAATTTTTAGGCTTATTTAATATTGTTGAAAAATGTGAAATATTTTTTGCTTTCATGGCGGATTATTTTGTAATCCAAGTTAGGATAACTCGATTTTTTCAATAAACTTATAAAATAAATATACATTTAAGTAAATTTTACAAAATTTATGTTAGTGAAAATGGTTTTTAGAATTTTTCATGCTTATAAAACATGGGGAGGGGGAAATGTAAAATATTTTTTGTTTGGTGGGCTATTTTGTAATACACAGAATAACTCTTGACCTTCCGTAACAGTTTTAATATTAATATACTACAATAGATGTGAATATTTTGTATAGAAATTATTTTTTACAACTCGCGTATTTAACTGTTTATCTGTGTTATAAATTATCTATTTATGAACGATTTTTAATAGGATTCCCCATTTAAAAAAGACGGGGGGGGTGGTGGGGGTTGATTTTATAAGAAAGGACCGTCAAAGAATAAAACCTGTTGAACACGGTGGACCGGAATATTGGAAATCACGCCAGAAAAAAAGGGGATAATCGTTATTATGTGGAATTGTTTTAGGATGCGTCGCGTCGTGTGACGCCCATTCCATTCGGCAGTCAGTGCGGTCGCTTATCGATTATCGGGGGGCGTCGGGACGTCCCATTTCAAAATTTATTTAACGACGTCGGCCCTCCGTGCGTGCACGTTTGGCCTGGCCCGTTTCACCCCTATCACAATTTGCAAAACAACGCATTCCCCATGTACTCACCGCCATTATTATTCAATCCTGTTTTCAAAAACGATGGACTTTAAAAATAATACACATCCCATTTTCGTATCTAAGGATATTAATAAGTAATTTAAGTCAGTATTTAGTTAATTTATTATATTATTTATAATTTTCCGGAATGTATTCCCTTAAATTATACCTAAACTGTCCCAGTCGAGGAAATGAATAGTAACTTTTTTTTCTCTCGCCAACCCTTAATTTGAAAAGTTGGCCAACTTTGGTAATTGGTTTATTTATTAATGCGGCCATTTGTGCAGAATGAAACCTTCCTCTGAGCGTGAAGTTGAAATGTTTCGTTGAGCGCGGAGGGCGGGGGGCGGCCGGTAATGACGTGTCGCCTCATTGCTTAATAATTTAGGGGTGCGCGCGTTAATCCGTTTAAGAGTGGTCGCACGTTTCTAGCCTGTAAT
This sequence comes from Ontholestes murinus, assembly GCA_963969525.1. Lineage (NCBI taxonomy): Eukaryota > Metazoa > Arthropoda > Insecta > Coleoptera > Staphylinidae > Ontholestes > Ontholestes murinus. The sequence goes on from OZ018387.1 coordinate 107,706,055, forward strand.
TTCGTTAGCAGCTCGTTTATTATTAAAGAGGCACGTCAGCGGCGTCCAGCAGTTATTTATTAAATAATGTGTGTTTACTGTAAACGCCAATAATTCAACTGAAAGGATTGACACATTTAATTCAATACGACACACAAGCACAAAAAATTAATATATATATATATATATATATATATATATATATATATATATATATATATATATTAATTAATTTATTTCCCGTTCAATTGATTTAATTGAAATAGTTTAATTCAAAACAAAGCACGGAATATATTTAATTTTAATAATTAAGACATACAAGTCCTATTTGTCGTCATTTTTCGTATTCAACCTCAATTTATAAAAGTAAACGTTGTGCAAAAATTTAATGTTTTCTATCTTCTATAAATAACTAAATATTATATATATTTTTTCTATAAACAAAGATTAGTCATCTATAAATCAATTAACATCTGTAATTTTGTACAAATATACAGGCAGATATTCCAATTCTGCCACATTAGAAGATTCTTCTGTAAATCCAAGTCTTTGCGACACCAAATATACTGGACTATCAATCTGAATAGATGACTTCGACATATCATTTCAATAACTCTACAGTCAAATATTACACACTTAATTGCATTGGTGCAGAATGGATGGCAATCAGCAATTTCTATTGTAAACTCATGGAAGTAGGACAATCTTTCAATCGTGGTGCATTAGAAGCAATGTTTTTCAAGAAAAAATAAGCCAAAGCACTCTTTGAAAAGTTAAAGGAAACAAAAGAATGAGCCACTGCTAGTAAAATCTTTACCATACACATGTTGGATAACATGGAATACGGCATGATAGGTCAACAAATAGTACAAAATGGAGCTGTGAACCTTGAAACCCAAGAAGTGCTGGATCTGGATAGCAAATTCATCTCCTTGGTGAAAAGTTTCCTATCTAAAGAACACAATAGGACTAATCAGTATACACATTGAACAACAGTAAACTATGAGGAATATATCACGGAAGACATGCAAGTTACCTATCTACAATGGATATAGTACAAAAGAATTGTACAAAAAAATCATTGTTATGCCGCAGAGAGCTTAATTATATATTTTACACAAAACTTACTGAAGAACACCCAGGAATGAAAATAGTTTCACATTATGTACGAGGTGGATTTTAAGAATGGAATCTTGCCAATGAAATATTCAATCGCCCTGGACGTATAGATATTTTATTTGGAACAAGGCATTTCACTCAAATTCTACTAGAGGAAATGAAGAAGAAGAATGGATTCGTACTCCAGAATAGAGTTTGAATGGATACTTTCTGGAGGCAATAACAAACCACGAGAAGAAATCGCGTATCTGATATCACAGAAAAAACCATGACAAAAATTTGGGAAGTTGAGGAACTACGTTCTACACCCTAACTAAAAAAAATATGCGAATAACGCTGAAAAACGTATAACAAAGCGAGGAATAGATGGATGATATACTGTTTCTTGCTCACTAATTGACAAGACATTGGCAAGTGATTGGAGATTTCAGACAACACGCAGCAGCCAGATTTATCCAGCAGTAATAACGGCTGCAAATAAGTAAATTCAACGTAGAATATGAAACCGTCAGAACATCGAGCACATCAGTATCTTGAATACTATATTCCACACCATGATGTGTTCAAAGCAAACAGCACAACAAAAAAGTTACGGATAACATTTGATGCAACCTACAGAACATCAAACCGAAACATAAATGAAGAAATCTTTGCTGGACCACAGTTGCAATATCACATCACCGACACATTATTTCGATGGCAGAAATATAAAAATGTTTAGTGCTGACATCGAAAAAATGTGCCGACAGATTAAGGTAATTGAAGATGACAAATGGTACCAACGAATTCTATGGACGTTTCAAATATCAAAACCACTGCAAGAATACCAATATATACAGTGACCTATGAAACTAAAGTTGTACTACTCTGGATATTCAGAACATCAAATGGCAATCGATAGAGCTGCAATGTAACAATAAGTGTTTGAGGCGTTAACAAAAGACACTGATATGGAGGACATGCTTTCCGGTACTAATGACTTCCAAAATTTTGCGAGTCAAGACTAAGCACGGCCAACTTCACAAGAAGTTAAGGTTAGCTTGAGCAGTAGAGCTCAGGAGGTGGCACAAAGGATCAACGAATGGTCTTGATGCTGCGATCATCTGCTCGCCATCCACAAACCAATCATCATCATCACTTGCAAAGTTCCTTGAGATTTCAGGCGGACCTGATAACTACCTTTAACCTTTAGCAATGGCGCAGCAACGACATAGCTCTTACTGCCTTACCTATAGAGGTGGTTGAGTAAATGAATTTCGTGACAACTTACTCACATATTGAGTCATTAAAACAAACTTAATCGATGGGCATACTACACTGACGGGTTAGATGCATTAAAGAAGGCGTATGTTGCGGTTGTATACTGCAGAGTTATGCACAGTGAATCAATAATAATAACATTTCTTTAAGCAAAATCGAGAATATCAGTTAAAAATAAATTGACAATCCCGATATTAAAAGTATGTGGTGCACAATGTACTTGTAAAGCTGTTGACGCAAGTACGCAAGGACAATTAAGCATCGCCGAAACATTAGAAGTGTAGTCTTCAGGAAGGTATATGAACCCGCCATAATATATAACCACAGCGTGGAATATAAACACTTGCAGTTCAGCCAATTGGCACAAATGAAAGAGATAATAAAGTCAGTAAATTTTCAACGTCTAATACTTACACAAGCACTACACCAGCGTACTACTCTGGGAACCATATTAACAGCAGTATTTTTAAAAAACCAAAATTGTCTACCTTGAACTGGGCAATTTAGGTGATATCAACTACCATTTGTAATATGTCATGTGCTATAAATAAATAAATATTAATCATTTATAATCAATAATCAACGGTTGTAATCTGACTGAATTCTTATCTGTCGTTGCAAACACTAAAATCTTAACTACTAATTATCATAGATCTTCAGTTATTTTTATTTTAGAACATTTTTAAACAGGTCCTGCTAACTAGTTTAAATATAAATCAAATATAGAAAATTTTCAAAACTGTGTTTTTATTAAGGTTACCAAACTAATTGTAAACTGTCGAGCACATCTGTCGAGCATATTCCAAACATGCTCTTTGGCATTTAATTCAGGACTTAACTCAGGCCACACCAATTTGAATATCCAGTTCTTGTAGAAAGGCTAAAGTGATTCGCGCAGTATGTGGGCTTGCGTTAGCCACAGGGACAACAAGTTCTTCTAGCACAATGTCAGCATAGAAATTAGCGTTAAGATATCTGAAATTACAACAAGGTCGGTTTTACTGTTGATACGAATCCCACCTCAAACCATAACTGAACCACTTCCAAACCTTTCGACTTCCTGGACAGTAGCAGATGCGTAGCAATCTTCTGGGTGTCTATAAATACGTACCATAGCAACGAGTAATACGGAATCTTGATTCATCCGTGAAGAGCACAGACAGTCATTAGGTATTATTTATAAGGTATTAGGTATTTATTATTATTTATACATAATAATAATCTACCAAAAATTTTATCGTATTTGGAAAGGCTTGAATTCACAAAATATTCTTCCATTCTCACCCTATATTCTTCTGGTATCAGTTGCTCCATGAAAACTTTCTTGATGACGATTCATCAAATTATTTGCCAAATATGGCCTTTTTATCCTAAAAAGGAATATTTATTTGACATTACGTGCATTTGGTTATGATTTAAATATCAAAGTACAAAATATAAATGCGAGACAATACATACATATTATTGCATTATCGAAGTTGCCATGCAACGAGCAAAATTCATCCTAGCTATTCTGTGGCGTCGTGTCAAATGACTTGCCCTCAAATTTGATCCCTTTAACTTATTTCTAATTGTCTGCTTTGCTACAGTGATTTCATGCGTTGTCCTGCGGGAAATTAAGAGGTCTTTCGTCGTATAAACTCTATTGCGAAGACTTGAATTCAGTAAAATCGGTCTTGATTTTGAGTTTTTTTTTCTTCTGCGACTTTGTTCATCACGCTAGAGGTATTGACCTGTCTAACTACCTGTTCCCCAATCGTTCAATAACAGACAGACTTACGTTAAAGTTTCTTGAAGCTTGTTGAAGGCATTCTCCATTTTCCATTAATGTTATTTCACGAACAACTTCTACTTAGTTGAGATGCCTCATTTTCACTTAAGTCAATCTGTCAGTTGCAAACATTTTCGTCTGTTTATTGATCTCAACAAGTCCTTTCTAGCTTTTTGAATCAAATTTTTGATACATTGTTTCACTTTAGTTTTGTTAGTTCGTGTTAATTATTACGGATACTCCGGAAGTGGAGGCACAAATTAGTGACCGGCTAATTGTTTTGAGCAGTGTATTATTTTTCATTATCAATTATTAGCTATTAACTGGCATTTATCAAGTATTATATACCATCTATCATTGTAACTTTCAGCTGGCAATTGTCATTTGCCAACTATCATTTGTTAACTCTCATCTGTAATCTGTTATCGATCATCAGTCATTACACATCTGCTAACTACCATGCAGTGTCATATTATTTTTTGTTGTCAGTTGTAATCTATTATCTATTACCAATCCTTGTAGACATTTTATGTACGAAAAACTTTAGTTTAATCGATAATTAAAAAATAACTCATTGACTAAAAAATGGTCTATGGAATGTAGTTTTTATTGTTTTTTTAAATCTTCCAATTGTCATCTGTTCACTGATATTAGTTACCTGTTGACTATCATCTGATCTTTACCATGTCTCTATTGACAACTATCATCTGTCATCTTTAATTTGTTAACTGTCATTGTCAATTGTCATCTGATGTTTGTAAACTGTTATCTGCCATATACCTTTGTCTACTGTTAGCTATCACCGGTCATGTGTCAACTGTTATTTAGTATCAGTCATATTAATAACTGTCATCTATTCCAATTATTTGTTAACTATCTTCTGAATTTGTTTAACTGTAATATGTCAACAAATTTTAGTTTCTATTGTCTTTATGGTCATCATTTGATGATCATATCATAACTTACCCATCAAATTAGTTAAGAGCTACGTTTTTTAATGTTTTGTTAAGATTTTGAATTGAAAACTATGTAATTAAATCACCAATGTATTAAAGTTCTTTACATCGTTGTAGAAAATTAACTAATAATTTAAAAATATGAAAACATTTTTATGTTTTTATTAATTATTTATTACATATTTACAACCAACAAAATAAAAATTCCAATAACAGTATGTTACAATCATAAAGACATGCGCAAAATCAAACGCAAATAAGATTAAGCATTTATAAAATACACTTAGATGTTAACAATTTTGATAATACGTATAAAATTAAATATATCGATTGAACTGATTGTAACAGGAACACATAGAAAAGACCGGAGACTTAACTAATAAATTTATTTTTAAAATAGGTAAATTAAAGAAACGTTCCCTCCTGGCTAATCAGGAACATTTATTTTCGCAACAACATCTGGGCAATCAATTGAGTTATTTAAGACCTTAAACAGAAATGTTACTTGATGTGCTTTCCGGCTTTCCGACTTTGCAGAGTTTGTAAATTAAATATATTTAGGATAGTCTGATATGATATGGAATCATCGGGATAGCATCCGTATTTTTTTAAGTATAAATATTTAACAAAACGTTTCTGAATGGACTCGATTAAATTTGAGTATTTATTGTAAAAGGGATTCCAAATAAAACACGCATATTCGAGTTGTGAACATATGAGAAATATAAAACCCATAATGCTTCCATGCCTTAAAAATATCTACAATTGCAAAATATAAATCCTAAGAAGCGATTTGCAACAAACACCATAATTTCGACGTGATTATTAAAAGTTAATATAGAATCAAAGATAATGCCCAAATCCTTGAATTTAACTACTGACCACCCATTTATTATTTATTTTGTAGACATGCTTAATAACCACGTTCTTTCTTGTAAATGACATAACTTTACATTTGCCAGCATTTAACGAAAGTTTATTAGCAATACATCAATTAAAAACTGAGTCAATGTTTACTTGTAAATGAACAAAATCAACATTATAATAGATAGGCATCATAATAACTTCCAATTAATTCTCAAAGTCATGAGGAGAATCTAATTGAATATAATTTAGATAATAACAGATTGTGATCAATTCGATACATCTGTATAGATAACATAGACTTGAACTTGGCGTTCTAAATAGTTAGATACAAATTGAGTCTGTATAAATAGATCAGTAACTGTAGATCGGTTTAGTCTAAATCCATGCTGATGAGACGATAAATTTGAATTAATGAAGACATTGATAGAGGTAATGAAATTTCAAAATATTTTGCTACGTTGGATAATATTGCTACAAACCGATAGTTGGATGTCTGCTTCTTATCACCTGATTTGAATTCCGAAACAATGCGTGTTAGTTTCCAGATGGCCGGAAATACGTTTTGTTTCAAACATAGATTAAATATGTGTTTGAGTTGTGTTGGTATAAGAAATCAACAGTCCAGAACTTAATTTAGAACCTAATTGGCTGAAAGCGTTTGCTACATCTGCCTCCTCAAATGATATTTAAAAAGTTGATAATATTGCTGTGCTCAAATTGATGATTATGATCAGAAGGTGCTTGATATGATGATGCAAAATAAGAAGCAACGGCCTCGACTATATCTAATGGTAACGATAATTCAATATCATTCAGAAACATTGTTGGTGGGATTGAACTATAATTTTTTAAGGCATTAATGAAATTCTAGAATTTCTTGGGATCATTACATAAGTTCCTTTCGGATTCAGAAATAAACCTTAAATAATCAGTGTGAGATAATTAATTTCAAATAGTTTTTCTTCTCTTTTAATATAGACTTTAGTTCATGTGAAAATGTTTGTCGTAGAACAATTTGCAAGCAGTGCTTACACAACAACAAGAGAATACATCAGTACACGCAATTTTAGCGATTGAATCATATAATTTCCTAAAGTTAGCTTTTTTGAAGTTAAGCAATGAAATTAGGATTATTAGAAAACCTATTATTTGTTTTTTTTTAGGCATGGGGACACTTTCTATCTCGAGTGTAATTGTAATTATCTTTATTAATAATAGGATCTTGTACATCATTGACAGAACATATTGTATTAGTAAAGATCAAATCTAGAATCCTACCGTAGTGATTCTTTATAGCATTTAGTCGATCCAGACCAAAACACTCCACAGAATTCAGTAAGCATCTGCAGCAGTTATTTGCAGTGGGATCAATAAAGTATTCGTTAATATTAAAGTCACCCACAATAATTATATTACTATTCAATAAATAAGTCAAACTATCAAGTACAATAAAAATTGCATTAACTGATCGAAGCGTATTGGTGGACTAAAATAGACATTAATAATATAAAATTCGATTTTATCAACAATCACTTTTACAACCAACAAATCTATACAAAGGCGAGATAAATTGATTGTATCAATAAAGATTTCCGAGGAAAACAGGAAAGAATGGACATCTAATAGAACTCCGCCGCCAGATTTTTTTTATTTGATAGAACTTGATCACGATCTTTATGATAAATTACATAATTATTAACTAAAAGTTCATTATCAACAAAAATGCTTGTATGCCAAGCTAAGATTGAAGAATCACTGACGGCACGGCACCGTGATAATAAAGCGAACTGCATTTAGGATTTAAGCCGCGGACGTTCTGGAAATATATAGATAAGACTGCAAAATCATCTTCGAAATGGCTGGTCCACCGTTTTGTTGGTTTCCATTGAAGCTTGTTTCTTTTATCAAAAATTAGCAATACAATCAAAAACATCCTCGGAAAACACAACATTATCGTTTCTCTAAAATCTCCAAATAAATTATTTAATGTTATATGTAATAATAAAACTCCGATAAATAAAATAAATAAATTGTAACACTTGTAAAGGAGTATATATTGGTCAGTCTGGTCGCAATTTTAAAATTAGACTAAAATAACATATAAATTCATATAATAATAAAAACCAAAAATCAACTTTCGCTAATTATTTACTAAACAATAATCACAATTTTGACGACACAGATGTACTTGATATAGTTCATTTCGCTGAAAAGGGTTTAAAAATGAATTTACTCGAGTCTCTTAAAATTTATAAAATTAAACGTAACCCTGAAATTCTACTAATAAATGATCAAACTGACCTAATATATACTCCTCTGTTTAACTCCATCTAAATTGTTTGTAAAATTGTTTTATAAAGTTGTGTGTAAAAATTTGAAGTATAGTTTGAAAATGACAGAAAATCTTTCGAAACTATAGTCACAATAAAGATAAAAGTGTGTGATATATAAAAAAGGTATTTACAATCATTTACAAATCTTATTTGTCGTTCCAAAAACTATGGATGATAGGAACTGATTGAAACGAAGCAATATCACCACAGTATTATATAAAATGGATTCAACTTTCTTGCCAGCTTCACCATAATGAGTCATAAAAATTTAATCGATGAACATACTACAATAACGGTTTGGAGCTACAGGGGTTTAGTGATGCGATAAAAAAGGCGCATGTTGCGGTCGTATATCCAGAATTATCCATGATGGATAGACAATAATAACATTACTTTAAGCAAAATCTAAAGTATCAGTGAAAAATAAACTGACAATCCCAATATTAAAATTATGTGCTATGCAATTACTGTAAAGTTGCTGACAGAAGTGTGTAATGCATTAATGTGCACAATTAAAACTACCATTCAAGGCAAAGTAAACACAGCCGAAGCATTAGGACTACACTTAAGGGCGAATCTGCTATAATTTATTTACTACAGCGTGGAATGTAAATACATACAGAAACAGTACATCAGCTTGCTACTCTGGGAACCATGCTTAAAGCAGTATTTTAATCAAATCAAAATTGTCAACGGTGAACTAGAAAGTTCAGGTGATATCAACTACCATTTGTCATATGTCATGTGCTATCTATAGTCTATAATCAATCATCCAATGTTAACTGACTGTTATTTGTTATCTGTCATCTTCAAACACTAAAATCTTCTGAAATGCCAATTATCAGTTTTTCTTTTTATTATGGAATATTTCTTAAACAGGTTTCACTGACTATTTAAATAAATAATAAAACAAATGTATACAATTCAATACTTTTTACGAAAGTCTGGTGCTGAATAATATTTTAGTTCCGTTATGATTTTATTTATTTGCTCGTTTGTTGTGTGTTGGAATTTTATATCATCTATTTGGTTTAGTATTTTTGTTGTTTTTGGTGGGAATTTAGTTGTGGCAATTTGTTTTTCCGCTAATTTTTTCCCTACATTTGCAAAATATAAGTTTATTTCATTAGCAATGTCTATGATGTTATTTGTAATGGTTCCGTCATTTTTGCCTTGTTTATTTCATTGTTGATTTCCAGAGCTCAAAAGAGTTTAGTTTATGCTTTTCAAATTATTTTTTGTAGTTTTGTGTTTTAGTTTCTTTCATTAGTTTTGTTGTGTGTTATTTAAATCGTATGCTCTTTTGTTATTGCATTTGTGGGATTTCTTATATGTTCTTATAGCTTTTTTCTTTGTTTAATTTGTTTTATTATTTCCTCGGTAATTTGTAATTTTGCTGATAGTTGTGTAAAATTATTTATTGTGTTGATATCTATGTCTTGTATGTTTTTTGTGTTTTGAATATGGTTTATTGTAGTTGTTTAGAAGTATTGGTATAGTTTATTTTGCTTTTGTCTTTAATCTTTGTTATCACCGCAAAATGGTCTTATATTATTATATCTTGTATGAGTTTCGTATTTCCATTTATATTTACTTATGTGTATAATTCTTTAGTTATTCTTTCCAATATCTTCTAGTTGTTTTACGTTAGGAGGTTTTTGCATTCTTCTGTGTTGTGGTTCTTTTTTAGGATATTTACATTTATGTTTCCTAATATTATATGTGGTTTTGTTCTTTTATAATATTATTCATAAATAACTTTTTAGGTAATTTAAATTTATATGTGGCGGTTTGTATAGTAGTGTTGTTATAATATTTTTTTCTTGTAATGTTATTGATAGAATTTGTATTTTATTTATTGTAGTGTTGGTTAAAATTTTATGTTTGGTATCTTTATCTATGTATATATTCTTCGTCCTTTTCTCCTCCTCCTTTGAAGTCTTTGGAATTAAATTCTGCATTGTAATTTTTGAGTTTATAAGTTTATAAGAATTTATTTTGTATCTGTTTAATTCTATTTATATCAATTTGGAATTGATTAGACCAAACAGAAGATCTGTATTTCAGATGGCAACAAACAAGAGAACAAAACAAGATTTTTAAACAATCACTGCTAAAATATTTAGATGTTTTTGAAATAAATCCTAACATTCTTCTTATTTTATCATAGGTAAATAAAATATGAGTTTTGAAATTTAATTTTTCCCTAAATCTTTTATAACATTTACTTTTTTGGAGATTTAAACCATCAATCATGTATGATATTCAGTAAAACTTCTACCTCTATTAAAGGTTATTGAATTGCACTTATTGTTTATGTAGAGATTCCAAGACTCTACGGTGCTCTTCGTAGAATACAGAATGTGATCCTGGAGGAATATATAATCCACCAATTATATAATTTAATTTATTAAAGGTTACTGATGCAAAACTATTGTTCTATTGTATTAGCGAAGAGAATTAAAGATAAAATGGTGATGTGGCTATCATAATACTTTCCCTATATTTTTCTCGAAAACTATGAGGTTATTCTTAATTATTTGCTCAATTTTAAATTATTTATATTCACTTCTTATATAAATTTCTATTAGCTCCTATAGTTTATTATTAGTTTTTAAATAATTAAAAGAAAAACTCTTCAAAGTTATTTTTATTAAAAATATCAACAAGTTTAAGTGGAAATTCAATGGAATTATCATTTGGGCGGTCTGAAAAAATTATAAAAACAATTGCTATCGGCTTAAAACTTTCTAAATATATTGAGAATATATGTGGGAATGTTGCTGCTTAAAAAAATAAAAAGTTTGCTTTTAGATCTTTTAATCATTTTACGTCAAATTAAAAAGACGTTAAGAAAATTGCAATCATATATTTGACAGTGTTAAAAAAATATAAGAAAAATTGCCATCTACTTGAAACTTTCTGAATATATTCATAATATATTTGGGAATGTTGCTGCTTAAAAGAATCAAAAGTTTGATTTTAGATTTTTTAATAATTTTACGTCAAATGAAAGAGCAGTTAACAAAATTGCAATTATAATTTTGACGGTCTGAAAAAAATATATAAACAATTGCTATCGACTTGAAACTATCTAAATATATTCAAAATACATGTACAAAAGTTGCTGCCTAAAAAATAAAAGGTTTCTTGTTAGCTTTTTCATTATTTTTACGTCAAATGAAAGAGAAGTCAAGAAAATTACAATCATAATTTTAATGGTCTGAAAAAAATATAAAAACAATTGCCATCGTTTTGAAATTTTCTAAATATATTCAAAATACATGTGCAAATGTTGCTGCTTGGAAAAATCAAAAGTTGATTTTAGATTTTTAAATAATTTTAGGTCAAATGAAAGAGACGATGAAAAATTGCAATCGTAACTGTCACGGCCTGAAAAAGTATAAAAACAATTGCTACCGACTTGAAACTTTCTAAGTACATTCAAAATACATGTAGGAATGTTGATGCTTAAAAAGTCAAAAGTTTGGTTCTAGATTTTTCAAATTTTACGTCAATAGAAAGCGACGTTAATAAAATTGCAATCATATATTTGACAGTCTGAAAAAAATATAAAAACAATTGCTATCGACTTGAAACTTTCTAAATATATTGAGACTATATGTACGAATATTACTGCTTAAAAAATTCAAACGTTTAATTTTAGATTTTTATAAATAACTTCACGTCAAATTAAAGAGAAGTTAAAAAAATTGCAATCATAATTTTGATGGTCTGAAAAAAAATATGAAAACAATGGCCATCGACTTGAAAATTTCTAAAAATATTCAGAATACATGTAGAAAGTTTCTGCTTAAAAAATTTAAAGTTTCATTTTATATTTTTTACAATAAGAAAAAAAAACAAAATTTTTAAATTAATAACAAAAAATGTTTCAATAAAACTTTAACTTTACTTTAACTTTTTGTTTGTTTGAAAAGTTATGTCTTTCTTTTTCTTAAATTTCAAAATTTGTTTGAATAAATCTATTAAATTTTGCATTATTATGTTTATTTATGTTTTACAACTTTTAATTAAAACCCTCGCTTATGTTTTACTGATTTTAGGGTGGGTTAGAATTTTTTGAAATTTATAAACGTATCTTTTTTTTAAATTTTACAGTTTCCAATAAAATCTTCACAATTTAGAAAGCGTTTTGAATTAAAAAATCTTGAAACCTAGAGAAGAAATTAGTGGAAATTTGTTGAATTCTTTAAAAAGTGAGTCTTGATTTTAGAACGAACATTCTCAAATATCTAAGGCCTCAAAAAAGAGAAATTACTGAAAAATTCCTGAACCCTTAAACCTAGATTTCTACAAACAAATTTTCTATAGCCTCCAAGAAATTGTTTGTAATTTAGAAGATAAGAAGATAACCTTGAAATCTGGAAATTTCTTGAACCCTTGAAAAAAAGTCTAGATTTCTAAATTAATATTTTCTAAATATTCTACAGCCTCCTAGAAATTTAGAAGACCAGTTGAATAAATATAAGAGAAATTACTGAAAATTCTTTAAACTTTCTCTAAAATAAGAAAAGATTTCAAGGGGAAAATTTTCTAAAAAAATCTAGACCCTCTAAGAAAAATTCTGCAATTTAGAACTTTCTAAATAAGTTTATAGCCTCTAGTTGAAACAAAATGTTGAATTCTAGAGAAGCAATTACTAAAATTTACCTGAATTTTCGAAAAGCAGACGAATTAAAAAACATTTAAAGCCTGAAAAAAATCTTCGCAATTTATAAGAATAGTTAAAAAAAATAATTTTTGTTAAGAAGTTATTGGCCATTTTCTAAATTATAAACTTTTAGAAAAAAAAATCTAGAAAATACTAGGCATTCAAAGAAAATCTTTGCAATTTAAAAGACGACTTCAAAAAAAATCTTGAACTCTAGAGAAAAAAATGTAAAAATTCTAGAGCCTCAAAGAAAATATTTACGATTTATAAGAAGTTGAAAAATCTTGAAATGTAGAGAAGAAATTACTAAAAATTTCTCTCTCAAAAATAGTCTAGTTTTTAAAAACAAATTTTCTAAAAAAGCCTTCATTTAAATCTTCGCAATTTACTAGAAATTTTCTGAATTTATAAACAATTTTTTTTTAAATTCTAATTTAAACGACTGCTTGAAAAAAATCTTGATGTCTGGAAGAGAAATGAATGAAACGAGTCTAGATTTCTAGGAACAGATTTTCTAGAAAAATCTGTAGCCTCCAATCTGAATAAAAGTTACTGGAAATTTCTGAACACTCGAAAATGTCTAAAGTTCTGGAAAAAATCATTGCAATTTATACGACAATATTAAAATCTGGAAGAGAAATAACTGGAAACAGCCTCAAAGAAAATTCTATAAATATTAAAGCGAACTTTCTAAAAAACTCCCTTTGCTAAAAATTCTGGAAATATGAAGAAGAAATTACTGTAAACTTTCAGAATCCTCCAAAAACGTTCTAGAAACCTATAAGGACAACTTGTGAAAAATTCTAGAATCCTCGATCAAAATTCTTTGGAAAGGAAGATGCAAAAAACTTTTAATATGGAGAAGAAATTCCTGAAACTTCTAGAAGCCTCTAAGTAAGTTCTAGAAATTTAGAAAAAATATTCCTAATAAATTATAAAATTTAAAAAAATCTTGAAAGTACATTCCGAAAAATCTAGAACTCTCGAATAAAATATTTGCTAAAAATCTGGAAATATCTATTTATTTATTTATTGGATAAGAAAACGAAATTACTGTAGACTTCTAGAATTCTCAAAAAAGTTTTATAAATCTAAAATGAAATCTATGGATCATCTGAGAAAATTATAGAAAAAGTTAAACAAAATATTGTACAAAAACCACGAAGAAATTTCTATAAATAAATATAAATAATGACTTTCTGAAAAATTTTGAAACTCTTGAATAAAATCTTTGCTTTGTAAAAATTTGTAGAATTCTCGATGAAAATTCTTTGGAAAGGAAGTTGCAATAAAAACTGAAAGTGTGGAGGAGAAATTACTGAAATTTCAAGAATCGTTAAAAAAAAAAATTCTGAAAAATTCTAATGTTACATTTTTTTCTCACAAGTTAAGAATTTTTACGAAAAACATGTCTTAATAAAACTTCATTTTCTCATTCCCTTTAACCTTTGTTTGAAAAGTTATGTAATATTTTTCAAATTTGGAAAAATATTGAGAAAAATCAAAAAAATGGTGATGTGTCCATCATAGTACTTTCCCTATATTTTTCTCGAAAACTATGAGATTTATGCAAAAAAGCTATTCTTAATAATTTATTCATTTTTTAATTCTCTACAATTGTTTGTTATATAAATTTCATGTAACTCCAACAGTTAATTAGCAATTGTCAAAAAATATCTAAATTTTCAGTTTTTATTTTTTTTCTCAAAAGTTAAAAATATTATGAAAAATATGTTTAAATAAAACTTGTTCAGTTTTTTATTCTCTTTAACTTTTGTTTGAACTGTTTTTTAAAATTTTTCATATTTAGAAAAATATTACCAAAAAACAAAAAAACGTCTCGAGTAAACATCCACTTCCGGTCTACGAATGTTTACCAAAAGCTTTTCAGTTCCAGTTTTTAACGATAAAACCTTAAGTTTAAAGTTTCATCTCAATCGGATCATTCGTTTTTGAGATACAGCGCCCACAGACATTTTCATGCACGAAAACAATACTTCCCCTATATATACTTCGTATATAGGGAAAGTAAAAATCTAAAATATCTCTTTACTACGATCAATATTCCACCTCATCTAAACCATTATAAAATATACTTACGTGGAAAATTTGAGTGTTAGTGACCAAATATGATCATACCTACAAGTGGTGTTCAAATGAAAAGGTATGAAACGATACTGTGAGTATGAATGAAGTGTTTATTCAAAGTATAACACCATAGGCCTGAGCATAATGATTTTATTGATTAAAGCATTAGTTATTAGTTAGTTCATTGATTAAAAGTAACTTATTCATGCCGATCAGTTTGATCCCTCGTTGGGTGCCAAATAATAATTTTAATTTGTAATTAATTGTGCTAAAATCAATTAAAAGGGTTACATAGTCGTAAGTTCATTCTATATCACGTAATATTTTTTCATTGTTTTGTTCTGTTTTGGGTGTCAAAAATAAAAATTTATTTAATTTGTAATTGATGTCGCTAGATTATTGATTGCAAACGAAGGATTCTGTGAATTAGAACTTCAATGTTCATGATGAGACCCAGCCCTTCATAGCGACCTTGAGTCCGTCGTCGGAGTTAAAGCGATGCCATTTTAGATGTTTTTACAGGGAATCAAGCACATGGTAATCGCAGGGCGATACATCCAGGCTGTAGGGTTGATGGTCAAGCAACTCCCACTTAAACTTAGGTAAATCTGCGTGTGTGACATTAGTGATAGGTTGACGCGCGTTTTCTCGCAGCGAAACAACATCCTCCATGAGCAGCCTTGGTCTTTTGTTCTTGGTGAACTTGCGTAAGTCTTCGGAGTGTCTTCCGAAAAATTCAACAATTACTAGACCTAGGAAATCGAAAAAGAAAAGCTGATGCCACGGTCTTAAACATTAATAAGGAGTGCTTTGTCTCTAGCTCGTAGTGATGTCACCAGCTTTCATCATCTATAATGATTCTCTCTAGAAAAGCGGTGTCTTCGTGATGTTCAAGTGCGAATCCTATAAACAGTCCCTCTTGAAGGTCGGTAAGCTGCTTCGAAACCATCTGTGATAACGCAACCTGTCGTGAAGAATTTTCAACACTGCTCCATCGCCCAACGATTTCTATATGTTTGATCTCCTAACAAAATTTAGTATTGATTAGGTTTCAACCAAAAAGTGAACTTCAAAAGCTTAATAATCAGAAAAACGTTAAGCATTCCTAAATTAACTGGACATAAATCAATATTTCAAACTAAACCAAACATTATTCTAACAGTATAGTTAATTACTAAGAAAAAACATAATACTCACTCACTCATAGGTATAAACTGAATGGTTATTTATATGCATATATTTATATAAATAATCGACAATATAATTCTTCCCACTGTCAATTAATGAATTGTATATAACTTTAATTGATTTAGCGACTATAGTTTTGCTCAGTAAAACTTTTCAGTACAAAAAGAGATTAAGAGAAATGTAGTACAAGATTTGTATCTATAATAAAAGATTAAATTTTATTTAGAAAACATATGAATTGCAATTTTTCGTACCATGAATATCATTTCTGAGGATATTAATCTTTATAACACTGGATTTAACATATTTAACTGACATAAAATCTGCTTTTTATACCCCTATATATATTTTTTTTTGCAGCTTCAGTTGATGACGATAATACGGACGTGCGACGGGGCGAGAGGGAACGCCAAGAAGACGGGTTTAATCACCGCGCGTCTAATGCAGGACGACGTCCTAAAGCCCATCCTGGGGGATCTCCTGCTGCTACGCGAAAGGACGGATTTGTGTCCGTCCTTCGGCGCATTAGGCCTCTTCACGCTGGACTCCGGAAGCCTGCTGGCTTCGCTCGGCCTCCTCGTCTCCTATTTAATAATGACGCTCGGCGGCACTTCGCACTAACAAAATTTTTTAATTAAATTTCCCGCGCCGATCCGACCTGCCGACGCCGGCGAAATTTATCTCCCCATCGCGCGCCGTGGAATTCTAATATTATTACGACGGGAATTTACGGCCCATGGCCCGGAAGAAATATGTCGCTAATAATTTAATTAGATCGGAACGCAAGTTTCTGATCTAATAATTGCAAAATTCTACGCTCCTACTTCCTGTTTTGTCTTGTTTTTTAGTTTTCACATAGACGGGAAATTTGTTAGCACTCAGGCTTTCTAATTAAGAGCACACTAATTGCACTCCAAGAAGCTAATGGAGTTTTAAGTGATATGTTTTTGCTAGAATTGAGCTATTAATAATGAGTCTATGAAAAAAAAATATTGCCTTGATGTGAAGAAAATTAATATACTAGTATTTTGCACCAATTTTTCGTAATTGTAACTATAGTACAATGTTTTAAACAATAAGTGTTACCCACTATTAATTAATACTCTTCACGTACTGGAATATTTAATCAGAAATAAGTGTTACCTTAATGAAGTATCTATCCAGTAAAGTATTCATGAGTAAAAATATTAATCAAATTTATTATTATGTACAGTTTTGTATTGAAATCGTTTGAATCGGATCAACAAAATTAATTTAATGTAAACAGCCGCAATAATTTAATGAAAGTATCATTAATATTTAACTAATTACTTATAAAACGCTGAAAGCAAAACGCCTCTTTTGTTATATATAACTTTATTGTGTATCCCATTTCTGTTTAATGTACCCTTAATTTTAAACTTTCCACGTTTTACTAACGTTATTCAGGGCGTAAAAGGGAAACAAATTAAGTTTAAATAAATGAATTATTTAATACCGTGAGCGTATAATTACTTTTGTAACATCTCGAATATAATTTGTACGGCAATTAATTATTATTGTAATCGGAGACACTGGATTTTATCTTGGGTGGTTCGTGCATCGTGATATCGTACCTTGCCGCAGGTGTAGCAGGGGTCATCTCGCCGCGTAGTTTAGGGTTGAAAGGGCCAGCGGGTCATTATTTCCCCTTGACCACATTAGCATATTCGAGGAATTCAGCAATTACCGCCAATTACACGTGTGCTCGCCATACTTGACCCTTGATTTCAAACTCGAATGCGATATCCAATCATAAAGGGTTTGTTATGCTGATAACGAGATATTTTAGTGTTTAGTTACATACTATTGTTTACAATCATAATAAATGTAATAATAATCATCATAATCCCAATAATAATAAAGTTATTTAACATTCTGATATTAAAAATTTTATATTTTCACTTCAAACAATATGGCGTTTTATATAAAGATAATATTCATCAAGTTTATGTATTGCGTGGTAAAAACTCTTCTAAAATATTTGTCTGTTATAATATTGAATTGAAAAGCATAGTGTTTTATTAGAGTAAAAGAATTGTTAAAGAAAATCTTCATTATCTTCACGACAAACAATATGGCATCGTTAAATTTGCAATTGTTAAATTATGAGGGATCCAACGAAAAAATATTATTCAGAGCCAAATAATCATGAAATATTGCATGTGTGCAGGCCCCATTAATATGCCAGGACGTCTCAATCTTACAAAAAGTTGCATAACGATCTTGCAACATCTATTTATTCACAGCATCAATATTTTCTAAAATAACAATCGATTTTGGACGACCTTCAGGAAATTCATCACTAAGCAAATTACGGCCAAAATTGAATTCCATATACCACCGATATATAGTGGCTATTGATGGTACTTTATTGTCAAAAGTTGAATTAAGGTCAGTTGTAAAAAACTAATCGTACGAAAATTCCATTTTTTGGCCGACATCAATTTTTCATGTCATTGAAAAACACAAATGGCGCACATATATCAAAACATTCTTAGTATGTCTATTGATGTTAAGGACGTCGGTTGTCAGATGGCAGCACCTGAATCGTTCATTCCCTAGATATAATAATAATGATATTTTTATTGCCCATACAGGAAACGAATCCCAATTACAAGACAAATCATATAAATATACAAATTAAACAAAGCCAGTCCTCGTATACTCCATTTTAATAATAACGTGCCCTTGTGGAATTTGCAACAATAATTTTAGGGACCGTTCAAAGTCTCGGATTTGCATGGGTTATGAGTAATGGGTCCATATTAAATGCATACAGGGCTGTTCGATAGATGATCTCGCATAAGAGTAGCGAGAAATTCAAAGTGTTCTTCAATCTAGATGCATATACTACGTCCCGAGTTATAATCTATCTAGTATTCTATAGATTATCCCTTGCATATCCAACGATCCTGCAGTAGTAGGAATTTTAACACTGGAGTTTCCTCAATCTGATTGTTCTAATCAAAATTCTTTGGCGATAATCATTATAAGTAAACTCAGTCTTTTTCATGTGCGGTTAAAATTCATTTGAAGTTACGTATGTATATAAATATTTGGACCATTTTGGTTAGCACATTAAATGAAGCTAATAAACATTAAACATTCGTTCTATTTTTAGGATAGGACTGGCTATTTCAAAAGTCAAAACATCAAAGATTTTAAATATGAAATCAAAAGTTTTAATAGTCTAGATGAAGACGAACTTTGAATATGTAGTTTCTGGGCTGTTTCTATGAATAATAAATATAGTGACCACTAATGTAAGTATGATTGAAGAAATCTAAAAAAGGAATCGTTGGTTGGTGAACATCATTGTATATAATGGTTTAGAGCATAGTCATACAATGTTGCTGAATATTTCTCATGTGTATAAGGAAAATCTGATTCAATTGCTTATCCGAGCCCTTAGTTAGATTGGACAGATAACTTGTGCAATTTAAACGTTATTCATTTAAAGGTTTTTAATATTTTATAAAATTGAAGTGATTTCAGTAGTGTGAGCCCTGATGGCATCCCAAGCAATTTTTAAAAAGTTGTTAATTTTTAAACTGCTTAGGCTATTTCCTAGTTTTTGAACAAGACGTTACATTAAAGTTAAAAATGGCAATAAAAATATATTGAAAATTATAGATGAGTATCATTATGGTGGATATTACTTAAAATATTAGATCAACTAGTGTCTGATCAATTATACTTTAACTGTATAGACGTGACAATTAATGAATAACATGCTTTTACTAAAAACAGCTCATCTACATCCAGCTTCCTGGAAAAAACCAATAATAATAATAATAATGATATCTATGGATTTGGTGGAATTAGGAAAATGTAGTTAAACTTGGGAGCTGTTTACTGCCTTAGAGTTGTATGGATGGTCTCAATTAGAGCTTCCTTCTTGGGATTAAGCGTGAGAAATTGCAATTGGTATCTGAGACGACACTTCCCATCCTTCCATGCTGCTTTAGAACAAATAGGGTAGAAGTAGTTTGTAGCTACCTGAAAGATAGAGTCCAGAGAGTTTGAATTAGAAATACTTCTACGTCTAAAATATTTGTTACGTTAGGGTTTACACTGAAGTGTGGCAAAACAACAGCGAAGATAAAACTTGACGATAAAATAGGACAAAACATCAAAATTATCAACTTATATTCTAAGCACACCTTCGAATAAACCCTAGTGACGTGCAACAACAGCATCAAAATAAACGTAATCAGTAAAACAACAAAATTTATGATAGTGAGCAAGAGAGACATTCAAAACCAAAACCTAACCATGGAATCATAACCAGTGGAACGAGTACACCGCTTCAAATACTTGGTATAAACATTGAACGATAAATGGGATTCTGATGTGGAGATTAAGACTCGATTCAAGATAGCAAGCTCAACATATATTAAATTAAAGAGTATACTATGTGATCGCAACCTAAGTTTAAGTACCCAATGGCGAATGGCGAGCAACAAAATGGTTAACATTGAAATGATTAGCTTTCAAAATGTAGATTTATAGACATATTCTAAGAATATCTTGGGTAGTAACAAACCTTGAAGTACTAAACTGGATAAACAAATAACTGGGATAACTAACAAAAATAAAGAAGAAGAAAGCAGCCTATTTACAGTTACAGCTATAATCACGAATCTTAGATAGAAAACGACACAGAAAGAAGAAAATTCTTTCATTTATTAATATATCTGTTTCTTGGCACCTGACACTGTTGTGACCGAAATCGTGATATCGCTGATATTACGGAGGTCCCGGCTGTCTCTCGTTGAATTCGCAGGGAATCCAACCCATCCCTAATAGGTGTGCTAGAACATACTTATGACCTTCGAGCAGTGCGACTCTTAGGGTTGCTGTGTACTCTTTACTACCTTATCCAAAGAACTCTGATTTCTGGGGTGGCTCCGATCTTCTTCCCGATGGCTCTCACAATGTCTTCGGGGTAGCATTGTCCTCGAGAAACTTCAGTTCTATGACCACCCTACTGTTTCCGATCACCCTTGTTCTACCGGCTCGTCCGATACTAAACACCTCTTTGTAGGCTTCTACATCTGCATCCTCGGCCAGGTCAAGCGCCGTACAGCCCTTTTGGACTCGGCGGGTTCCCTTAACCGCTCGGGTGTGAGCGCTTGCCAACGCCTTGTCCCTAATCTCCCGTAATGTCCTCCAGTAAGCCACATCAGGGACCTCTAGTATGATTCTAGTTTTCTTAGTAACAGATGACGGTTTTGACGTCGGTGCTGCATGTCCTGAGGGACAGGTAGAGCCAATCGTGCTGCCGAAATATGAGTATTGAGCCCTGGTGGGTATAGATCTGATCATCTTGCTGTGCTCAACTTGTGGTCGTGGCATAGGTCGCGTAGTTTATTGAGATCGACGTGGTCATTGCTGGGTGTGGAGAGCGCGGATTTTACCATTGGTGTTTTGGGGACCCTTCTTCTCCTGCATCTTGAAGATGTCCAAATTTGTTAGGCGTTAGGGGCTGAGTGTGAGGAGGCGGTCCCTCGTGGGGTAATTAGTTTTCTTTTATTATTTTGTCATCGATGCTGACAATAATGGCCTTTAGGCATTTTATATCATCGGAGACATAGCTGGTTTGGAGTGGAGTACCGTGGGTGTCTACTATATTCGCCTCGTCATAATCCAAACAGGCCTGGATGGCCTTATCCGCGATGTTGGTCAGGTCGAGGGTTCCGCATCGCGTGTAACCGGAAAAAAATTGCCAATATCCAGCAGTCTCACTAGATTCACAGTGGCTTCTGCCTCGTAAAGAAATTCCTGCAACTCCTTGTTCGTGTTTTTACTACCTCGGGTCACATCGCAGGCATTTTTAAAGTTGTACCACCAACGTAGCATGAATATCTAGGAGTTTACTCCATGCGGTAATGATATTCCTTGCTGCGTTAGTGTGGAAGCGTCGTCCAGGGAGTCGTCACAGCTAACCTTAGGGTCGTTTATTGTCGTGCTCGCTCTGGTGCAGTCGAAGTCGGGCCTGGGAATCCAGTCGAGCTAGGGAAAGCGAGCGTATTGTCACTCGTTCCCTCAATTGCACCGTGTTCCCCTTAACAACCCCACTGATTTTATTAGTCGGAGTGCTGTTATATAGGGTATGAGGTAAGGGTCCTGAGTGGGGTGGGTCACCGAGGGCTGTCTCCTGCCTACTTGGGGACATGCGAAAACGAGTATAGTACCTACCCGTCCTGGTTAGAGTGAAAAGTCCAACTGTCAACTTTGCCATCTGAGAATACACTCGGGAGAGCCGCAGGGGTTAGCCATGTCATGATACCACACTTATAAGACCGTCACTAAGTTATAGAGAGGGTGACCAGTTTGCCGCCTTGGGAAGTAAATTGCGCCACACAATGAAACGCCGTGAACGAGGAGTGTCACTTAAGTCTTCGGGATCTTAGGAAGGTAGAGTGTGCCAAGTTTTAGGTCGCACAATACCGTGAAAATCTCTATTATGTGGGCAAACCGTTTAGGGATTTGGAATTGCCATAGTGCGAAAAGATGTCCTTCGTGATCGCAATCCCTAAAGAGGGCTAGTTTCAGTAAGACCAGTGTAGGGACCCGTCGCCAATCGAGGAGTCGTCCCCAAGTTTCGACTTTGGGTGAATAACTCGATTTAGGGAAGGAGTAGCGATCTGATGATACCGTTGTTACCACTGGGGGCTTACAAAGGGGGACCGCGCCAAATTGCAATCCCGTACTTCAACGAGGAGCTGAGATCTGAGTGCTTTAAGCCGTTAATGATCTTCATTGTCATTTAGACTTTCTTTACACTTAAAGAATTAATTACCTGAATTTATAAACCTGCCGGTTTATTTTATAATCATTCTTGATGATGCTCTAACAAGCGAAACTATTGGAGTAAATATAAAAAAGCTATATGTTTTTATCAATTCTTTGCCTATTATTTCATAATATTTGACAAAGAGATAAGTGAGCAAATTATTCAAGAAAATCATTATTTCCCTATATACGTAGTATATATAGCGGAAGTATTATTTTTAAATAAATTTCTAAAAATTTACCTTTATTATGTTTGTACTTCCTAAAATATATGAATTTTAATAATTTTATCAATAAAGATTAATGAAAGTTAGCAGGTGTAAAATGAATAATAAGCTAATTAGCAACAGGTAATAAATTTACAGGGAATCCAACCATTCCCAATTGCCAAGAATCTTTTCCTCGACAGCTGTACTAGAACATCCTTATGACATTCGAGGAGTTAGACTCTTAATGTTGCTGTATACTGCCTTTTCCAGAGAACTCTGATCTCTGGGGTGCCCCTATCTTCTTTTTGACGCCTCCCACAATGTTTTCAAAGGTAGCATTGCCCTCCAGGAACTTCAGTTAGATGACCGGCCCTTCCTTTCCCGATCATTATTGTTGCATCTATCTCCTCATCCTCGGCCGGGTTAAGGAGTAAACTTACCAGTTTTCAGTACCTTATCCCTAACCTTTTGTTCCAAATGAGGGACCTCTAACATGATTTGTATTGCCGTCGGGGCTGGGATGTCCTGGGGGACAGGTACAGCCGAGCATTTCGCTGAATATGTCTATTGAGTCCAAGTGGTACAATGTCTCGAGAGGGTAGGGTCGTATTCTACAGTTATTGTCTTAGGGACCCTTCTCCTCGTGCGCCTTAAAGACGTTCAACTTTGCTCAGCGTTAGAGGCCAGTGGCGGACTCTCGGTCCCCTGTGGAACCGTTGTGCTCTTGCGACCGCCTTGCTCAATCAGATTATTGATTTTGACGTCAATGCCTGCAATGATGGCCTTTAAGTCTTGTATATCCTAGGAAACGTTGCTGATTTAGAGTGGGGCTCTCGGGATGACTCCTATTTTCAGACCTGGATGGCTTTATCTGCGGTGTTGGTCAGGTCAAGGGTTCTATATCGTGTGTAACCGGGAGAACGTTGCCAATAATACTGCTGGATATTGATTCACAATGGCTTCTGCCTCGTAAAGAAATTACCGCAATTCCGTTTTCGTGTTTTTACTACTTAAAGTCACAGCGCATTTTAAGTTGTAGCACCAACGTAACGTGCATTCGAAGAGTTTACTTCATGTGGCAATGATATTCCTTGCTGCCCTAGTCTGGAATCGTCGTCGTGAGTGAGTTCGTCACCACTAACCTTGGGGTTGTTTAATGTCTTGGTTACTCTGGTGTAGTCGGAGTGGGGCCTGGAGATCCAGCACATTGGGTCCCGAGTGGGGTTGGTCACCGGGGGCTGTCTCCTGGCCTTCAGACATGCAAAAACGAGTCCAACCCTCAAACTTTGTCATCTAAGAAGGGTGCTACTGAGGTCGCGAGGTGGTTGCGCACATAGGTCGTTGTGCTATATACTCGGGGAAGCCGCAGGGATTAGCCGTGTCGTGATACCGTCACTGAGTTAAAGGGAGGGTGACCAGTTGGCCGCCATGGGAAGTAAATTTCGCCACACAATGAAACGCCGTGCACAAGCAGTGTCACTTAAATCTTTGGAAGCTTAGGAAGGTAGAGTGTGCCGAGTTTTGGGTCGTACAATACCGTGAAAATCTCTATTATGTGGACAAACCGTTTAGAGGTGTATGGGCGCCTTGGACATGTCGCAGTGCAAAAAGATGTCCGACGTGATCGCAGTCCCTAAAGAAAGCTAGTCAGTAAGACCAGACGTGTAGGCTAGTCACCGATCGAATCGAAATTCTTCCCAAGTTTAGACGTTAGGGATGAATAACCCGATTTAGGGTAGGCTCCGCTAATTGATGATACCGTCGTTACCATTGGGGGCTTACAAGCGGGGATCACGCCATGTTTCAATCCCGTACATCAACGAGGAGCTAAGATTACCACAAACTAGTTATTTACCTTAATAATGGTGCAAAAAGGAGTTGGGGGTGTCACCGCTCGGAAATATAGGACCAGCCATGGCGAGGGTCTAGCAGAAGTTGGTTGCGGAATTTCTAGCAGATCAAACCGAGGAAAAACGTGGATTTAGTTTACTAACCTTAAAGCCACGTATAGCGCGTGGATTTCAAGGGGTAGTTGGATTGTCGGCACAACATAGACCAAAAAAAAAACACCAAAAACACCCGCCCAGTCGTGCTACTTGGATGTTCGTAGTCCAATATGGAATTTGGTAACAGTCCGAAGAGTGTGTTCAAATCCCTACAAGGGTGCTAAAAATCACTATTTTGTCGCTAACATATTAAAACTCTTATGATAGTTAACAGTTTATAAGTGTAAGTTAATAAAGTATAGGTAACAGATTAATTTTGATAATTAACATCGACTGGTGGCAGATGAGAAATGACACTTACTAGATGGCAGAAAATAAACGAGAACTATTAGAAAAATGAAAATGATAATCTGTAGATTATACTTTAAAATCATTTCTCATCTCAAATTAATTTCCATTTTTGTTCAGAATTGTTTCTTTTCTCTGTGAATTATTTTACGGAACTTTACTAAACAAAAACAATTATTTTTTCTTGATTTTGGAAAATATAGTGTAAACTATAGACAATAGATGTCACATTAATGGTTTCTCTAAATTATTTTTTTTTAATTTATTCTCGTTATAACCTAATATCTATTTAGTCTGTTTCGTCTCTTCTGTTTGTCCTTAGTTCCTTTATTTTCCGGTATTTTGTCATTGCTTATCTTTATTCTGAACGTTAACATTTTGTCTTACTCTTGGTGAATTAGTTTCTTGTTTATTTTGATTATATTAATACCTTCTACTATTTTTTCTCTCTATTAGCATATATTTAGGTGTCTTTTGACTTCTGGAAGTTTTTTTAATTTTATTGTCTGCTTGTATTTTCTTGATTTCTACTATATAATTACAGTTTGTTGTTGTGTTTTTCTTTTACTGTATGTCTCTTTTCTTTTTGACCATTTTTAAGTGTCTTTTGTATTTTCTTATACTATAATATATAATATTTCTACAATGGCCATTGTTTTTCCTTACTTATTTTGTTCTATATATCTACTTATTTATAATCTTAAAAACCAATTTTTCTAAATCTTCTTCTAGTCTTTATATATTATATTTTATAAATCTATCTAGATCCCAGTGGTATGATCTTCAATTTTGCTTATATTCATCATACTTTTTTGATCTCTATCCCTTGCCCAGCACCACATTACTGAATATCTAATTAGTTCCATCAATTTTGTAACATACTTTATTTATTCCATAGTCCTTCTTTCTTTAATACTATATTGCTTATAAAACTATCTATTTTTAATGGATTTTAGTTATTTTCTTAGACATTCCAACAAATTTTAATGATTTAAAGTTAAAAAGGAATATTTTATTGTTTCAAATAAATTTTGACAATTATTTTCGTAGAAATCCAGCGTAACCCTAAACTGTCATAATACATCTTGTATTGAACAAGCGTTATCCCGACCTACCTCAATAAACCGTAAATTAACTTAGGTCAGTTGTACGGCAAGGCCAATATAAAATTTATTGGGGTAGGTCAAGAGTACGCTAGGTATGTCAACCTGTAGGTTAGATCTTGGGAATTTAGTTACTATAGGCATGTGAATAAGCAGAACTACTGCTATTGGAAGAAAACGAATCCAAATCGTAAGATCAGATACCTCTACATTTGTCTAAAGTGGTCGTATGGCCAGGTAAAAATTGATGCAAGGAATTATCGACCCTTACATTTTTGAAGATAAAAGACGTATACTTATAATCAATTCGGACCGTAATGTGGAGGTGTTAGACAACTTCTTGCTCTTTAATTGTAAAACTTTCCTGACTATAGCCAAATATTATGGCTCTAACAGGATGAAGAATGGTAATACACGTCCAATAAGTCGTTACCACGAGTTTGTGAAATTATCCCTGGCAAAGTGATCTTCAGGAGAGGTGACATTAATCGGCCTCGACGCACCCCTATGGACGTTTTCCTGTGGGTTTACCTCAAATCTAAAGTTTTCCACAATAGACTAACTTATCTGGTGCATTTGAAAGAAAATATCCATCACAGAGTCATCATAAAAAAATATAGTGTTTGAATAAACCTTTAAGTTTTACATTTAGAGGATATTATTTACACGAAGTAAATTCTTAAATTGTACGGTTCAATAAATAATAAACATTTTCTCGATACATAGCTTATTATTAAAGAAAATGTTGATTCAATTGAAGCATACACTGAAATACAAATAAATTTTATCGATGAAAATACCAAATTTCAAGTCTGAGGACACTCATAATACAACTGATGCAGGCGGATTTAAAGGTAAAGACTCTTAACATTTTACCTTCCATTCCAGTGGAAATGTCACGAGCACACACAGAGATATACACATACATACACTCGAATGAAACTACAAGAGCAGATTTTATCGTCGGTGTTTACCCAGCGGACCAGCAGGTAGGTAATTGAAAGGGACTCCGATCGGGAGGATATATTTACATTCAGATCTAACTACCGCTCTCCATAGTGCACGTACAAAACCCGATACACCCTTGCCAACAATACCCAAAACTCCGTACAGGATAATCAAATATTTGGACGTTTGCCCTTCTAATTTCAACCATCGTTATGCAATTGCAAATTTCATAGATGCTAAATTATTTAGTTTAAAAATAATACTATAAATAAAATTATACATAGCTATAATAATGTTATATAAGAATATTATATTGTTAATTAAGAGTATAACGTTTCAAATGTTTTTTTTTAATATTTCGGTTCGATACAGCGTATCTCGTTTCTTACCGAACAAACATTGGAAGTTCTTTGGGGAGAGGGGACTCTTTGGGGAGGCTGGTTGGAAAGGCCAGCAAAGTTCGGGGCAGATAAGTCGAGTTTTCTTCCCAGAAATGGGGAAAAGAAAGTTGCATAAAGGTAACGCCGGGGGGGGGGGGGAAACGTGCCCGCGATAAACGCTCGAAATCCCTTAAGGGATAAACTCGTGCCCTGCATTCGAAACGTCCGTTCGGATAAAAGTTAAATATTTAACCTGGATCCGTATGAATTTTCAAGAATGAAAAAAACTTCCACAATTACACACTTAGAAGAAATATTAATTTATCCTGATCCTAGCTTTTAACAACAACTGTCTAAACACATTCTCACAACTATGATTATTATTCACAAGTCCTGTTTACATTTCCTCCATAAATTTTGATGACGTGTTCAGACTGCATAACGCTCCCTCTCTTACTCCCTTCGCTCGGGGGCATTTGTATTCGTTGCGTTCGTTAAGCCGCTAAGAGCGAAATAATATTTGATAATTAGACGTTCGTCGTTGCTTACGGAGACCAGAGACGTGCCCTTTTGTGAAATTTGTTCACGGCTTTCAGAGGATGGAGGAGTCGGCACGCGCTCCGGAGTTCCTCCATTGTCGTGAAGATTGAACTCAATTCCGGATATTAAACGTGCGCCGCGCCATTTTCCAGTCAATAAGGTGTAA
Organism: Ontholestes murinus; assembly: GCA_963969525.1. Classification (NCBI taxonomy): domain Eukaryota; kingdom Metazoa; phylum Arthropoda; class Insecta; order Coleoptera; family Staphylinidae; genus Ontholestes; species Ontholestes murinus. The sequence continues at coordinate 107,734,750 of OZ018387.1, forward strand.
TTTATACGTAATTGCAACAATTAATTAAACCATTTATTTTACAACACAATGTCGTAAGGTAAGGTCGATAGAAATTATTCGAGTAGGCGGGGTTTTAATGAAGACCGCGTTATTGAATTTCTGCGAATTCGGCGTGGAATAAATCAGTCAGGTGTGCGATTTTAATTGCAATCAATACTTAAGAATTTTTTATAAGTAAAAAATTCAATAATTAACCTCTTAGGATAAATAAAAATAAAAATACAACGCGTGTGTAATTCGCATTGTTGGAAACTGATTTTATTCAGTGGTTTGAAAAATTGCCAAAAATTAATCCTTAAAGGGATTAGCTTCAAAATTTAAAAATCGACTTAGAATAGAGGTATTTTTAAAATTACCAACAAACAATTGCCTAATCATACTTAGAAACAAAATGCGACGCTTGAGATTCGCATTGTTGGAAACTGATTTTATTCAGTGGTTTGAACAATTGCCAAAAATTAATCCTTAAAGGGATTAGCTTCAAAATTTAAAAATCAACTTAGAATAGACATATTTTTAAAACTACAAACAAACAATTGACTAATCGTAGTTAAAAACAAAATGCGACGGTTGAGATTCGCGTTGTTGGAAACTGATTTTATTCAGTGGTTTGAACAATTGCCAAAAATTAATCCTTACAGGAATTAGCTTCAAAATTTAAAAATCGACTTAGAATAGACGTATTTTTAAAATAGCAAACAAACAATTGACTAATCGTACTTAGAAACAAAATGCGACGCTTGGAATTCGCATTGTTGGAAACTGATTTTATTCAGTAGTTTGAACAATTGCCAAAAATTAATCCTTTAAGGAATTAGCTTCAAAATTTCAAAATCGACTTAGAATAGACGTAGTTTTAAGACAACAAACAAACAATTGACTAATCGTACTTAGAAACAAAATGCGACGCTTGAAATTCGCTTTGTTGGAAACTGATTTTATTCAGTGGTTTGAACAATTGCCAAAAATTAATCCTTTAAGGGATTAGCTTCAAAATTTCAAAAATCGACTTAGAATAGACGTTTTTTTAAAATAGCAAACAAACAATTGCCTAATCGTAGTTAGAAACAAAATGCGACGCTTGAGATTCGCAATCGAGTGGTTAACAAAAGAAGATAAATATGTGTGTGTTGTAATTTACAGGGCACCTAATTATAAGCAAAACACATTCTCTAATAAACTTGATGTACTTTTAAATATTCTCACAACTGAAAAATCGAATTATTTTATAATGGATGAATTTCAGAACATTTTATCAACTTTCAATGCTTGCATTACAATAAATAGTCCAACACACATGGTGACTACAATACTTGTATATTTGAGACACATATGTCTGATCCCCTCGTCCAAAAACTTATGTGGCCCAAAAGCAATCAATAATCTAATACAGATAAAATACGACAAAGATTATTCAATTCCGCCAATATATCAAATTTCGTTAATCATATAAGTTGTAACAATTTCTGGGATGATATTTATAGCTCAAATAGTGTAAATGCTAATTGGAAAGCATTTCTGCATAAAATAAGGACAACCATTTCCACGTGCTGTCTCATTGGACTAAAGAAAATGTGACATGTAACGAGTTATAGATATATTCCTGAAATAATTGAATGCAAAAATCTTCTTAATTATTTATTAGTGATGAAAAACTTTAATGAAAATGCGAAAAAAAATACGTCGAATTAAATAAACATTACAATAAGCTATTGCAAAAAGCTAAACGATTTGAACTGGAACAAAAACTTTCAAATAACGACAATAAAAATAAAAGTGTGTAGTCTGTTGTTAATAAATTAGTTGGTAATAACAAACAAAAATCAACAAACAGTATAATGGAAGAGAAACTAGAAACACTTAACGATTATTTTATAAATGTTGCAACAACATTAGTTAATCAACTTCCAAATGTTTCAAGAAACAATCAAATACAAAATAAATGCGAAATAAACATACGACTAGTCAATAAATGAATTACTGGAATCGATAACATATTTAATCAATACATCTTTGCAATCCCCTATTTTTCCACAATGCCTAAAATATAGAATAGTAATTCCAGTATATAAAAAAGATGATCCCAACGACCCTTCTAACTATCGACCCATTACTTTACTAAGCATTTTCTCTAAAATACTAGAAAAAGTAATTGCAAAAAGAATCATTCAATTTTTTGAAACAAATAAACTATTCGATGATGCTCAGCATCGATTTCTGAAAAACAAATCAACTCATACTGCGATATGTGATTTCCTTCACTGTATAACAGATGCCTTAGATTATGGAAATTCCTTTGGGAATTTTCCTTGACTTCTCCAAGGCATTTGATACAATGAATCATACAATTTTACTTGAAAAACTGGAACGATACGGTATTCGCGGGACTGCACTAACGTTAATAGAATCGTTTCTAAAGAATCGTGCTCAGAGAACAAAAATAAACAATAAATTATCTGCACAGGGAAAAACAAATATCGGTGTACCATAGGGGAGCATATTGGGGCCCTTGTTATTCCTAATATTTGTAAATGACCTTCCTATGTTAATTTATAAAAATAACGGTACTATTAAGTCATATGTCGATGATTCAAACTTATTAGTAATTGGAGATGACGTCAATGATTTACAAAATAAATCTAGTGCTTTATATAAACAACTCAAATATGGATGCTGGAAAACAAACTTATTTTAAATGACTACAAAACAAAAACAATTATGTTCCATTCCAAAATCCCCAGTTTAGAAACTCCCATTCTTAAATTGGAAACAATTACTTTAGAGCTGACAACTACAGCAAAACTGTTAGGGATTGGAATTGACCACAGATTAGATTGGAAATCTCATTGCAATAGTCTACAATCAAAACTAAATTATGTCTGCTATGCCCTAAGAATACTAAAACCTCTAGTTGATAATAAAATTCTTATCACTATATACAAAGCAAATTTTCTATCATTATTACGATATGGCATCATATTTTACGGAAATAGCACTTTAGCTGAGAAAATTTTCATTACCCAAAAAAGAGCAATTCGAATAATATATAACCTCAATTATACTGAGTCCTGTAGAGGACATTTTCGTCAAGCAAATACTCTAACCTTTTATAGGATATATGTCTACGAAATTTTGATATTTAACTAGAAATATAAAAATAAATTTAATGAACATAAACACAACCACAATTATGAAACCCGGTATAATGCCTTATATGCCTATCCTATACATCATCCTATAAGATTGTCGAGAGATCGCCATTGTATGTTGAGATGAAATATTATAATCAATTGCCAGAACAACTCAGACAAATAAAAAACTTTAAACTATTTAAGTCACATTTATTAAAATTGCTAATATAAAAAGAACTCTACAGTTTACAAGTATTAAGTATCTAATTATAAAAACAATTATCTAAAAAAAATATTTTAATAATTTTTGAATCAAGATGCGTACCTATCTGTATGTACATGTTTTCTGTATATGACACTATTCTTTATAATATTATGTTTCCTGTTAATGTATCATTATTTTTTGAATAAATATTATTATTATTATTATTATAAAGTTGTCTATTTTCGAGAAAGGACCGTAATACATTTATTATATTCGAAGGGATATCGTATTGGTCAAGATAGAGCAAAAGTTTATCATGGGGCATGGTGTCAAATGCCTTACTAATGTCCGAATAAATAACATCTACTTGACCGCCATTATTAAGTTTACTTGAAACAAACTAAGTGAAACAGATGAGATTGGACTATGTTCTGCGCTTTCTTACAAAACCATGTTGATGAGGTGAAATGTGATGATCAACATAAGAGTGAATATAATCTGAATGATTGGTTTCCAGAACTTTGGAAAAATTTGAAATGATTGCAATCGGTCTATAGTTTTTAATATCGGACCGATCGCCAGTTTTAAATATTGGACTAATACGTGTAACTTTCCAACAGTTCGGGAAACTTGGTATTTGATCAGCACCCATGGTCATCTTCGGTTTGAGTTTCTTGAGATAAGAGCACACAACTTCTTCTTCTATTTCTTCACAAAAATGACTCATATGTTGAAACGAGTTATCCAAAGAATTATCTAAAGGTTGGTCAGATTCGGGTGTCTCATAAACTCTTTTAAAATTATCCGCAAAACCTTGTAGAATATCTTCGGGAGAGCTTAAAATGGTATTATCGTGTTTCATAATACCTGGGATTCTTGTCTAATTTCTTTTTTTATTAATTAATGCCCAAAAAGACTTAGGGACCGAATTAATATTTTCTTCGGTTTTTTTAAATAAAATTGGAGAAGGCAATATTAGTTTTCTCCTTAAGTAGACGTCGTGGATTTTTATATTCTATTTTAATTGACTGCTGGTTATTAACTTTCAGCTGTTTGTGTAATTTATTTTTACGACGAACTAAATCCTTAATCTCTAAGTCATACCAAGTAGGAAATTGTGTATTTACAGATTTATGTTTTTTTTTTAGGAATATGCAGTTCAAACAAATTATATATTTTATACAATTCATTGCAAGCAATCTCGATATTGTTTGTTTCTGTCACAGTTAACATATAAATCGGAATAACGACCAGCCTTAAAATTAAAACAAGCACTGATATTTTTATTAGGCGTAAAAACACGCTCAGATTTAAATGAAATCTCAAAATATAAAGCAGGGTGGTGAGTATCTTCAGGAACGAATGCTTCAACTGATTTATTTAATAAACAATCGTACTGGTTGGGGATAAGTACAAAATCCAATATACGGTTATTATTGTTACATACCATATTGCACTGTGATAGGTTATTTAATGCAGAAAAGTTTAAAAACGACATTAGTTTATTACATGCATTGGACCCATTTTGCCAATCAATATAATTGGGTATATTAAAATCACCACATATAAAAAGATTATTTGCATTAAAAAAAAATATTGTAAGCATCAGCTAAGGTATTCGGTGGAATATAACGCACAATAACGTGCACAGTGTTTTAAAAATAGTTACTTTAACAGCAACAGCATCAATATTACAGATTGGCAAGTTTAATGGAACATTACGACAATAAAATTTATTATTAGTAGCAGTTAACACCCCACTACCTCTGCCTTCGACTCTATCACTCCTAAATATGGAGTATTTTTCACAAAATAACTCGGTGTTAAAAATTCCATCTTTTAGCCAAGTTTCAGTAAGCAAAATGATATCAAAATTATTATGTAATGCATTATTATAAAAGATTGACAATTTTGTGTTGAGTCCACGGACATTTTGGTATTAAAATGATAAAGAATTATCACTTGGGCTGAGATTTAGTTTTTTATTGCGACTATTCCACTCCTATTGCATGTAGCCAATGAAAATGAGGCTAACTTCAGGTTATTCACCTGAATAACCTGAAGTTAGCTATTTCCCGACAAATGAATTGAATTAGCCTTGATAAAAAAGCGAAAAACGTTGTTTCTACGTATGTCAGTTGCAAGTAGGTTATAAAATCAAAAGGTTTGGTAACACTTCATCATCCATAATAAATGCGACGGTGACAAGTTCTGCACCAAAGAATCAAACTTAAACGAGATCGTGTGTTTGGAAACGATTTGAGGAAATCTGCGCCGATAAAAACTACCAGTTGTTAGCAAAACTTTAATGGAAACTCTTGCCGCGATTATGATGACTGGGCTTATAATATAAAGAAGGTAAATGCAAATGATTATAAGGGAGGTGTTATTTAATCAATGTCGAATGCAGGAGATATATCATAAAAATTTTAATATAATCATTGAACCATTCACCGATATTCGTTTCAAGTCGTGGAATAATCTTTCCAAATACCATTCGTGATGACAATTAAATCGGAATAAATTTTGTTTTTAGCGCATTCAAGTTTGTTGCTTAATCGCGATTTTTATTCGAGCAACTGATAGAAAAATTTTTTTCGTGACAATTGCTCTCATTAAAATCGCTAAGCAACAAACTTTCATGCAAAAACAAAATTTATTCGAGTAAATTGCCATCACTTATGGTATTACTTGTGATAATTTCAGGATTTCCATTAATATATTTAATTGTTAAATTCTCACCTGAATTGTTACGACGAGATAACTCTTTACGTAAGTGCTTTAAGTTTTTTGTTGGTGCATAGTTAAATCCGCTTTAATTACCATATTACCACTTTTCAACGTTTTGCTATTTTTAAGTACGGTTTTTCTTGCTTTTATTTCCTAATCTTAAGATCTTTTTAGGTAAGTCCGTTATATTGATCGGTGCAAGAAGGGTCTTAACTAAAATATTGTCATCAAAAATTTTTTCAGCAACTGAATCTTTATCAGATTCAGGTGCGTTAAATATCATAATATTATAAAAGGGATTACGTTGGTCCTTAATTTCATTTAAAACATTAGATGCTATTTTTGTGGAATCAGTTAAATGAGCTGCTTTCATTTGTTCCAATTCCTCTTTTAATAAACGATTAGCATCCTCAACTTTTTGGATGTGATTATTAAGTTTCATAATTTCTTTGTTGAAACTCTCAAGAAAATCTCTTTTAAATTCGGTTGCTGTTTTAAAAGAGTCCCTATTGAGGATTCTCATGAGTTATCGCCTAGTGGAAAATTAGATTCATTATCAGCGGGCATGCAAGTGGCACAAGAAATTTTTTGTCCGTCCTTCATAAATTCATCCATAAAATCTGAACGCATCCAGATCAGTACAGGATACATGAAACCATTTCCGACAATCGCCACATTTAATCATTGCGGATTGTGGACTTATATTATTGCCACACGAAGCACATACTTGTTGAACCATAATTAACTATTAATTATATAAAGATGATAACGAGGACACAACAGAGGAATGATAGCAAATAATACAAAATTGAAAGGAATAAAAATATAGAGCGCAAAAAGTGTAGAGTGCAGAAGAAATAGCGTATCCGATACATCTGAAACAACAGAATGTTTCAAGTCTTTTCTGAGGAATTTTCTGGTTCTTGTTTTTGTTTTGACTTCTACAGTCGAATGATCATTAATTTTTATTTTATAAGGGTCAATATAGGGGTTAACTAATTTATTTCTGCCATTATTTTTAACATATACTAATTCATTCGTTTTGAAACGTTTTGTTTTTGTTTTACTTGAGATTTTTGTACATATTTTTCTTTTTATTTGATATTTTACTCCTGGATAAATTTGTAGAGTTTTTGAAGTCGTTCTTTATGATCGGATACGTATTGGTGATAGTACTCCTCTGATTAAAGTAGATCCTTGTGGTCTCTTAACGAAATGTGACCAAAAACTAGTTCCATTATTGTAAAGCCAATTGGTTTCGATATGGTGCTATTGTATGCTATAACGGTTAACTTCACTTGTTGTTCGATACGTTGCTGTTTTCTTCGTTCTCGACATCAGATTTGCTCAAGTATTGTTGAATGGAATCGCTCGATGTTCCCTTGTGAACTAGAATTTGCAGGTATTCCAAAAAGTATTAGCAAAATATCATGATTCTTAAATTCTTTTCCACTGTCACAACTTATTTCTGATGGTATTCTGTAATATTTGAAATATTCTAATAGTCCGTTATCTACTTCGACAGAATTTGTGGATGTTAAAGGTATGCATTGTCCTAGTCGAGAGAAGGTGTACTATTTAGGTTTGAAGGGAGTCACAAATTTTAATATGTTTCTTTTCTTGAGTGTAATTAATAATAATAACTAACGTTTCATGATTAACTGCTTCGTCGATAATTTTTTTCACAATAATTCCTGTGCGAAACTCAATTGGTGGTACGTAAATAGTCCCCTCCTGAACATTAACTGGTATTTTTATTTTTTTTGCCTCTGTTGGTTCGAACATAAGTTTTTCTGTATTTAAATAACGTGCACCATTTTTTTAATTAGTTTATAATTTAAACCTTTTGTTAAACAAACTAAATAGAAGCTGAATTAATAACAAGGTAATTTAATCTCTATTAGACAAGGCATCGTCCTGTTAGACACACGTACGTTTCGGAATTAAAATCGGAAAACGGAAAGTTTTCACCAGTTTAAACCCGTTTCGTTCTGCAGCAGTTTACGAGCGCCCAGTTTCAACAAAAGCAATTAGCAATTATAAAAGAGCGGTGGAATGCCGGCCGGGGGGAGAGTCTATAAAGCGCAGGGGTAAATTGGAAGTCGAGAACGAAATTGGTCGAAATGTTTTACCCCATACCAACCTTCCCTCCTCACCCGCTCTCCTTCTAAATATAATACACACCGATGGAGTGAATGGGTGGGGGAGAAGCGACGGAAAAGAGAGATGAGAAAAAAATCAGGTCCGGAAGAAACGTAGTGTGAGGAGGAGTAATGAGGGAAGTAATAGGTAGGTCAGTCGGTGATGTCACGTTAAGTGCCGAAATGTCTCCAAGGGAAATGGGCCGTTAAGTGGATTATCGCATAATGCCTCGGGTGTGATCATTTATAATATTCGCTGACGAACGTCAAGTTATTATATATATATATATATATACGTATAAAAACCATGGTCTGGTTTATACACACAAAATCCGGCCTTAATTAACTCCCGGAAATTTCACTCGAATAAAATAATAAATCAATCCGGAGCCCCCAACAAAAATAAAGTACACACAACAGATAAGACTGTATCGCTCCAAAAATCCGCTTAAAAGTTTTCCAGTGTCGCGAGAAACATTATTCGATGCCGCTGAAGTGCGCCGTGAAACATTGAAATTGACTGCGAAACTTTTTTCATTCGCGCCAATCTTTATCGCTGTTTCGAAAGTAATAACGCGAATTTATGTATTTTCATTCCGCTTGTAAAATAAAAATCTACGTTTTTAAACTGGATTTATCGAAAAGAGCGAAAAATCGGGGAAATAAATAAAAAAAAACGAAACAACGCGCGACGTTCGCTAAATGGTGTAATTCGAAATAAATAACCCCTATTTACGAAACAGGTCGTGCCATTAATCAAGTGTAATTTATAAAAACAAAAAAAAACGTTTTAAAACAGAGGTCGATCAATTTAATTCTGAAATTTAAAATAAATCACAATATATATTTATTTAACTACGACAAATCTTAAACTCTCCATTTTCTTAATAAGTACGATTATTCAATTGTTTATTTGTAGTTTTCAAAATTCGTCCATTCTAATTTGATTTTGAAATTTTGAAACTAATCCCTTTAAGGATTAATTTTTGGCAATTGTTCAAACCACTGAATAAAATAAGTTTCCAATAATGCGAATTCCAAGCGTCGCATTTTGTTTCTATCTAAGATTAGTCAATTTAGTTTATTTGTAGTTTTAAAAATACGTCTATTCTAATTCTAATCATAATTTTAAATCTTATCAACGAACTGAAACAGTTATACCAACTTCTCAAAAACGAAAAATTACCACGAAAACCCACAACAGAAAACATTCATATTCTTGAACGAATTATTACGGTTAGAGATTACGTCAAAAGAAATTCCATTATATTCCCACTAGAGATCCCTCTGACAGAAATCTCCCAATACATCTACTAACATTTATATTCCTTATCAATCCGAGGAAACAATAACACATTCCACTATATAATACCAAATCACAACCTACTGGCAAACAATGGTGAACGATTTGTACCAATCAAGAAACCATGCGAGGAAATAGAAACCATGGAGCTTTTATATCAAGATGCCAAGTCTACGGATCATCCAAGACTCGCCATGCAAAGTTCAGCTATTATCCTACGAAAAATGCGTACACAGTTTTGATGCAACTTGGACCAAGTAAATAAATGAAAACCTATAGATCATCGTTTTGCCCTCTACTCCGAAGATTGAGAAGAAGTGCAAGTGGAAGTTAAATTTGAATTTTCCACTAAGATTTAACATATCACATTGCTGACTTTGATCACGTAGATTCAACCTAACTAGATATTTCCAATGGAAGAAGGAATATACTCCAACTTGTGACCGTGAAAGAAGCAGTTACTTTGGTTAAGAAAATTGTCGATTTTATGGCCGAATATAATATCGAAGATTCCATGTTGGACCTCAAGAAAACTCAACAGCTTAAAAAGCTTTCGCTTATGATGTTCTACTTCGATGAGAAGATGTTTAATGATATGTACGAGGAATTGAGCAATGAAGTCTACAATAGAAGTTCACGATCGACATGAAACATGGCTTCTTCACTAAGAAGAAGAAGTAGTACGAATAATTCGGTATAGAAAATATTCTCAGACACCGACTCGATCGAACCAATTAAGGATATTGAAGATAACGAAATGCGCATCATCTTTCAGATTCCAATGAGACCAGCCGCTCCTATCACTATGCAGGTGTACACTGATGATTCTGGTACTTTGCATAAAATTTCTGAATCGGTCGATTCTGAAGACCTGAGCAGCTTCTCCGGTTCAGTCCTCGAAATTATGCACGACTTAATTTGTGATTAACCCGGATTAAACGACGTGTGCGTTAACAACAATCATAAAATGAAAAATTATAAAACCCTTACGAAAATTTGCAAATTTGAAGAGATTTGCTGAAAATTTGCGGAATCTGCGAGAATAACTAGAAAACTTTCTAGACAATTCTTGAACCCTTTAAAAACAACTAAAATGGAAAATCTGAAATAATCTAAAACTTTCGAACAAAAGAAATTGCTAGAAATTACTAGAACCTTCTAGGTTTGATTAATGGTTGAGGCGTTAACTTCATACATCTTGGAAAAATTAAACAAAAACGTTTATTTTGTTGATATCACACTTTATGTATATAACAAAGTTTTGTTTAATTTTTTCTTCGAGGTTTATTCAAAGTAAAATTGGAATAGAAATTTCTATTAAAAAATTAGAATATTCGAAAACCGTTCTAGAAATCTGAAAAATGTAAAAATTTAGAATAAAAATTGCTTTGAAATTATAGAATAAAATTCTAGAAATATTGAAGGTAGTTTTTTCCAAGAGGGAATTTCGTGGGAGCGTGCAGCTTTACTCTCATGCGACACCATTGACCCGGACATTACTCAATATGAGGGAACTGTTGAGCTGCTTACGAGGAGGCAGGACAAGACAGCACCAGGAGCATTTGCGATCCGGAAACAAGTACTTTTCCAGAAGTACGGCACCAGCTGGACGGAAGAGTACATGACGAAGGTTACGTGGAAGTTATCTTCGGAGAGGCTGCGTCAAGATCATATTTTTCGCCCATTAACAATGGACGACTTCGTTCAGAAATCTGTGAGGATTTCTAACAGGCAGGCGTTCTACAACGAAAACAACAAAATTGAAATTTCGAGAGAACAGCAACCCCACAAACAAAACTCTCCTCGAAAATTTCCATATCCTCAAAAGCCCCATTCGCCAAACCAAAATAACTATTCACAGAATAATCGAAACCGCGATAATCGTGCGATGGATAATATCGAAACAGAAGGGAACCGCCCATAAACACCACCACGTCGAAACAGGCAGCCACACCGCCGAACCCAAGGGAAAACACCCGCAGACAATCACCGTCAACGGAAGAACCAGAATCCCAGTATAATCGGCGGAAAACACCATCTTTTCCTTTTTGCCTAAAGTGCAAAAAGGGTTATCACTGGCACAACAAATGCCGAAATGTACCGGAAAACGGAACAACGGGCGGCCAGTCATCGAACTACCAGAATTAGATTCTCGGCTTTCAACCGCCCGACGAAAACGACCTCCACGTCAACGAAGGCTCACATATATGGACAATGCATCGACGAACGGATGAACATCACAACATTTAGTGCCAAGTGTGAAAACTCAGACACTAAAAAGTGCTCATAACAGTGAAAATGAACTATAGTGTTACTTCCCCTCGCGATAAAGACGTTTTTCCTCAACACAACATAGTTTTAAAGTTATCGTCATTCCCGCAGCCAAGTCGATTAATTTTGCTTCCAATCACAATCGAGAATCAAACGAATGCTTGCCTGCTCGACCTCGGTGCCGGACAAAATTACATTCAGCCACACTTGTCCAACAACATAGCCCCTCTCCATTTAAAAGTTAACTTGGCAGGTGATATACAACAGCTGATATTACCGTTATTTCGAAAATAATCTTTCACCTGGGTAATATGAAGTATTTTGAAAACTTCCTAGTAACACGAAACTATCATCGATTGCCATCGTCATTGTATCCACATCGAAACCGGCCTACGGCCGACAATTTATCTCCGTCAAGTGGAAACAAGAATGCCTCCGATGGGGTGCTACTCCGTTTTATACCCCAATATATCATCCTCGAGCAAATTCCGCGGAACGACGCAACCAGGAGCTGAAGTGTTTGCGCATTAAAATGCAAAAGGAGCCAGGTAATGGATGGGCCAAATTTGTTCAACCTATTCTGTTCCAACAAGAACACGAGCCAATGCAGCCACTGAAATTACTCCTGGAAAAGCTCTTATGAACCTACACGTCCCGGCGAAAGAGATATCGACATCGAGCAACCTACAGAGGCACCAGCAATTCACCAGAGAGAGGAACGCCTAGCTGCCATTCGAAATCAACAACGACGGTACGTCAACCACCCAGAAGAGGAAGCACGTTTTCAAAGAGGTCAGTCGGTATACATCAGAAATCACCCATCATATCAGCCAAATCATTCTGTTGGTTTCACTGTAAAATGGCTGGGACCCCTTATCATAGATGAGGTGATTGACGAAGGCGTATTTCGCATTCAAAAAGGCAGACAAATCATAACAGTACACGCAGACCCGCAACCGAATCCCCCACTAATACCTTTCTTCACAATTTTATTTGAATAACCAAATGTACATTTCAGACACAAAGTGACCATTATCAATGGATTAGCACTGAATACAAAACAACAATTTAAGACTATATATAGGCCGAAGGATTATAAATCTAGGCGGTATTGATGAATTTCAGGAAAGGACGGTAATTAAGAGATGAAAGAAAGAGTAAGGGTGGCTGTATAGTCATGTAAAGGGGGATTAGGGGAAAACACAGAATTAAGGTGTTGTAATTAAATCTAACAAAGTATTATGCAGTGTACTTAAATCAAAATTCAATAATTTACTTTCATGTTTTTTCATTTCAATGGCTTCTAGCATGTTTAACCAACAATTTGATGAATGTTTTAATAATTTTATATTATTTATTGTTATTTTATGACCTGTTTCAAGTAAATGGTTAGCCACTGCGGATTTCTCGTAGTTGTGAGGTGTTCTTGAATCTTGTAATAAGATTACGCTGTGTTTGGCCAATATAAACTTTATCACAATTACAGCAATTAATAGAATAAATACCAGGAAGATCAAGTTCGTCTGGTTTGTTGAATGTGTTCCCTAGAAGTTGCCGTAGTTTGGAATTGACATAAAACGCAGGGGTTATGTTATATTTTTTATATAAATTGTTGAAGTGGTTTTCTAAATTGGGGGAATAAATTAATCTGACGTATTTTTTATCTATGCTGGGACTAATGGGTTTTAGAGACGTAGTATTGTGAAGTTTATTTTTGAACTTGTGCTTATTAATTAATTTATGAATTGTCTGGGCGTTATTTTAAGATTTCTCGCGATACTATGAATGATGTTGAATTCCTTATCCCTATTTTTTGTGGATAGTGGAATGCTGAGGGCTTTATGGATAAGGAAATTGAATGATGCTAATTTATATTTCATTGGGGCACAGTAATCTGCATGCAGGTAATTAAAGGTGTGTGTGGGTTTCCTAAATATTTGAAATTCTAATTTATTATTATTTCTAGTAATAAGGAGATCTAAAAAGGGTAAAGATTTATTTTGTTCTATTTCGTGTGTAAAATTAATGCTACTGTGAAAACTATTAAGGGATGTAATAAAGGAATCAATATTAAAATCACTTCTGATAATGGCAAAAGCATCATCAACGTAACGAAACCAGATCTTTGGAAACTGCGCTAATGTGTTTTTAGCATTATTTTCGAAATGATTTAAAAAAATATATTAGCCAAAAACGGTGATAATGGGTTTCCCATAGCAGTGCCGAATGTTTGCTTGTAGAACTTGTGATTGAACTCAAATACATTACAGTCCATCACAAATTCTGTAAGTCGAAGATATATTTGAATATGATCAGCTGGGATTTCATTTTTAACTAATATTTCTTTAAGAATTAAATGAAAATAATACACAGTTTTATTCCTTACTTCACTTGTTAATTTAAGCGTTAGATATACATTTCGTTATTGATAATGTTCACCTTGTGAACGAAATGTACATCTAACGCTTAAATAAACAAGTGAAGTAATGAATAAAACTGTGTATTATTTTCATTTACAAAACACTTCACGTAAACTCAAACCAAAAATAGTGATCTTTAAGAATTGGTAATGTCTCTTTAATGGGAATACTAGGGAACACGGATTCAACATCAAATGAAATTAATCTTTCGTTATCTGAAATATGAATGTACTTTAGATTTCTGGCAAGTTCTAGATAATTTTTAATTGACATATTATTTTTAAGTTGTAAAGATTAAAATTGAATGACTAACCATTTAGCTATTTTGTCTTGTATTCAGTATTCCATTGATAATGGTCATTTTGTGTCCGAAATGTACATTTGGTTAATCAAATAAAATTGTGAAGAAAGGTTATTAGAGCTTTATTTGTCAAATTACAGATTTAACTATGGATTAATTAATTTGATTAAAGCTAAAAAAAGTTGCTCACAAGACATATAAAAATTCTAATAATTATTCAGATTACTTAATATTCAGCGACTTGCGTCAAAAGTGTAATTCCCTAAATAAAGAGTTGTGTGCAAATTATATACGTAAAATTGAGGAAAACCTTCATTATAACAGGAATAATTTTTGGAAGTTTGTACAAGATCATAAAAATACGAAAGGGCTTTCCCTAAAAATGTCATATTAAAAGCAAGAATCTGCTGATTTGTTTGCCCAATATTTTGCGAGGGTGTATTGTGAGAGTGATACATCGGGTACTTGGGGTAATATTAATAATAACGTTCAATGCATTGATCCCTCTTTCTCTTTCGCTATTGATTTTATGTGTGTATTTAACAAACTTATTAATTTAAAATCATCCTTGTCATGTGGGCCAGGCAACATTCCGTTTTTATTCCTTAAAAAATGTGCATATGCTATCTGTTACTATCCTTACTATGCTTTACAATCTCTCTCTAGATCAGCAATGTGTGCCTCCCATCTGGAAAGAGCTTTAATACACACTTTTCAAAAGTGGTGATCGCACCGATATAAATAATTACCGTGGAGTCTGCATTCAAGCTGCTATACCAAAAGTACTTGATAGTCTTGTAGGTAAACAATTGAAATTCACATTAAAAAACATAATAATTGATGAGCAACATGGATTCTCCTCTGGTAAGTCCACAACAACGAATTTACTAGTCTACCAAAATTACCTTTCGGAGGCCTTGGAGCGTGGGTGTCAGGTAGATGCCATCTACATTGACTTTTCCAAGGCGTTCACTAAGGTTTTTCTGATAATATCGTTAATTGGATCAAGAGTTTCCTCTCGGAATTTAAGGCCACCTCTGGGGTATCACAGGGTTCCCATGTTGGCCCAATTTTATTTAATGTTTTGGTTAATGACCTTCCAAGCGTTGTAAAGAATAGTGAACAGTTATTATATGCCGATGATTTGAAGTTGTATCATACTGTAAGCTCTGTGTCTGATATTGTAAATATTCAGAACGATTTGAATAATCTATACGAATGGTGTTTGTTAAATAAATTAGTTTTAAATATTAATAAATGTAAAACTATACTATAACTTTTAATCGAAATAAAATAATCATTCAAAGCAATTATCATATAAATAATATATTGAACGAGTATCTGGCATTAAACTCCCAGGTCATGAGTTTATTTTGAAAAGTCATTGTCATTTAAAATACACATATTGTTAATAGTGAACAGAGCTAATAAGATGCTGGGCTTCATTGTGCGAATCTCCTCTGACTTTACTGTTGGCAGTTGAAGATTCTTGGACCTTTGTTCGTCCGATTTTAGAATACGCGGCAACAATTTGGTACCCATATCAACAATATTTAATTAAGGCATTAGAAGGTGTTCAAAATACATTTTTGCAAATTGTAGCCTTTAAATTAGACATTAGTCGTGTTAATATTAACTATAATGTATTACTGCTAAGCTTAAACATGGTGACATTACTTTTTTCGTAGGAATTTATTTGATATGTGCTTTTTATATAAGTTACTCAATGGATGTACTATTTGTCCCGCTCTTCTAAATTTGATTAATTTTTGGCATCAAAGTAGTGGAACCACTACTAAATCAAAAGTACTTTTCAGAGTAAAGTATCACCGGGTTAATTACACTACTAATAAACCATTATCCAGGTTGATACACACAGCCAATTGTCTATTGCCTTTTTCAAACTTTGACCTGTTTTCACATAACTTTAGATCTTTTCGTAAGGCACTTATGAATCTGAATTTTAATTTTGTATAGTTTAGTTTTAGTATATTTTTTGTTTGTTGTTGTAATCGCGATGAATTTATATAGCAGGGAAAACACGAAAATACTTCGTAAAATCAACTTTTGAAACAACTACTTCTCTCGCTAATACTTCGACAGACATTGAATGATGATTGAATTTGGAACTTTTCCAGAGAAATTGCTGATCTACAGTTGATGGGAAATTGTAGATCAATCAGCCGTTTGCCGTAGTTTTCAAAAATATTTAAATTATCTATGTGTAAAAGATTAGTAACTTTCTTTAATAATTGTGGCATCTCTAGTGAACATCAGCATGCATATATAGGAGGAAGATTAATTGATAGTGCCATTCTTTGAAATAAAGTTCAGTTATTACTATTATTATTATTATTAGAGATAAAACTCCGAGATCACACACAACGCACTAATCACACTTCACAGTTTGATTCTTCTTCAAGATTGAGAAGAAGTGGAACAAACAGACCGAATTAGATGCAATCAATGGTAAATACATCGCGAGAGTAATCGCAAGGTGTTCTCTACACATACAAAATTATTCATTGACCAGTTTTCAACAGAAAAAAATTTCAAGAAAGCCAAATATTCCCTAATTAACATTCTCCGAAGAAAAAGATGTACCGGCAAAATGGAAAATGCAGTTTGCAAAACTAAACGAAATGTGTGCGATAAACATAACTGCACTCAACGACGACTTAGTCAAGCTTGAAAAAGACTTTAAGACCCTGAAGAATTCAAACATAATCCATGGCCAACTTCCTTCCATTTGGACCATAATTATTTATGTTGCGGCACTTTATTGTACATAAATTATGTGTAAATTTATTTGTATATTTAGCCTTTTTTATTCATATATTTGTATCTGTAAATATTTTATTTTTATAACACATTTCACTTTCAATATTCAATTTTATGTGTTCTGCTTAATCTTTATTTTATTACTTTATTGCTGGATTGTATTTTCTCCAGATATTTGTATATTTTCGACAAGAATGTAGTTCAAATCTTAATGTACTTTTAATAGACCGTTGTAAAGTTGAACGGCTCTGTTAGCTACGGGGGGTGTTGTGTTGTTGTTCGTCCGTTCGGGAAATATTCGCAGAAAAAATAATTTGTATGGCCATGTGGCTAATTCCTAGAAATGCGTCCCTTCGACGCATAATACAATCTAGGTAAACGAAGGGTGCATCCCTTCCTTTGCCACAGACTTGGATCCCGTGACCATCGCTGACCAATAACAACACAACCCCCACTTTGCAACACTCAGTTTTGGTTTTTTGAAATGTAGAAACTAATATAAAAATTCTATTCTTGAAACGACAAACATCTCAACATTTTACTCAAAATCTAACCTCAACACACAAAATATTTTATATTTAAATCAGTGTATATAACTCTGTACATTTTATTTACGGTGAATATAAGTTTAAAATTTTAATAAGTGCTACGAAGTATTTTATTTCAACTTCATTCACCCGCATCGGAAATAGTGGTAATTTCGAACCAGTGCGAAAAGAAATCACCACAGAGATTAAATCATCTCTAAATCAATTTATGTATTATTATTATTGTTATTTTTCTCAAACATTTTTTTCAGACGAGATTTTACCAAGCCCGAGGATATTTGTCATAGTTTATTGTTATGTAAGTTTAAGAATTTCCTGACTATACTATATGTGTTAATAATTATCGACTTCTGGTGATTGTCTTTATGTTTTCAATGGTATATTTGGGTATGATTCTTGTGATTGATATTATAATTGATATTATTTTGACTTATTATTATTAATCGTAGGCCTCTTCATACTCATCACGAAATACCTTCGGAACGACAAATCCTTCTCTATTTAGAGGAACAAATCTTCAACCACGGACCAATCCAACCAAGAACCAACGGCAAAGCTGCACTTTGCTTAAATCGCGAACATAATTTAAGTATAACAAGAGTTTTATAAATTCTAAAACATATAATCAATAATTGTAATCAATAGTTAATAATTTTTAGAATAAATAAAAGTTACTTAAAAAAATCATTTTCCATCATTTAACTTGCATAATTTTGGGTAGGAAAGTTATACCTATTCAAATCTTCCAAATATTCTTTCAATTTCTATTCCACTGACATTTTAAAATCCTTTCTTTATATCTTTACATAGTTCTCACCTTCTTTTTCTTCTTTATCCTTGCTCATCTAAATCTCTACTGTTTATATATGATTTAATACCTCCTTCTCTTCTTCTATTCTTATAAATTCTTTCCTTACCAACCCCTTGATGACCATGTAATCGATTACTGACGGTCAATAATTGTTGCTCCTTTTATAATCCCTTTATCTTCATTAATTTTCCTCTTTCGTTATCTTACCATTTTTACACTAATCCTTAGATCAATCATCATTTCGAAGATAATTAATGTTCTTACCTAATTTAGACTGTACTTAAAATCTGTACATAAAACCAATCTTTAATAAGTATTTGTAAATAGGAAGGAAATAATTAAACCAAAACACCAACAGAAACGCAAAATGTAATTTCAGCATTTTAATTAAAGGTGCAAAGACAAATAGAGAGGTTGAAATTAATAAAGTTAACAAAACCGTAATTAAACCCCACCCTCCCCAAGTTTAACGACATAACGTCTAATTAGAATTATATAAGTCCACTGTTATCACGAAACGTGTGTACCTGTCCGTGAGTTATAATTAATCTCGTCCCTCGGGGCAAACCTCCCTGGCGTTCAGTCGATAACCAATTAGGGCCGGTGCAGTGTTGCCCTCGTAGCTGACGGTGAACCTCACGCGGACCGGCTCGTTCTTCTTCAGCACCATCTCCTTGTTCTTGATCAAAAACTCTTTCGCATTGTCGCTGCCCTTAATCTCACCGCTGCGATGATCCTGCCAACAAAAAAAAAGAATCGGATTATGAATTGGAGATTCGATATTCATACGGACGGGGTGGAAGTGCGGACGTAATTAAGTTGGAAGTTTTCCATCACCCCCTGTCGGCACGAATATTTCTTTGAAATTTAAATTCTTGTATTTTCAGTTTCAGGGATTTGCATTCGGAACGGAAACCGTGCTCGCAATCCTTCAGGACTTAATTTAAAGCAGAGAAGCAGAAAATAATACTCAAAGAGATAACAATAACAATCTTTTATATTCACTTATTATTAATTCTGCATTATAATTTATTTCATCTTCACCTTAACATAAAATAATTTTTCTTTAGATAATACAACTGCGCATGCAGTCATCAATACAGTCACCAATAAAAACTGTTCATCATGAATTTCTACAAAGTGAAAATTGTATCAGATTACATAATACTAGTTGTATATACAAATGTAAAATGAAAAAAGAAGAAGAAAGAAAGAAAAACCAAATCAACTTCTTTTTCGTCTTCTTTTTTCATTTTTTTCTGTAGCTGTTAATGTCAGTGAAAAAAATTTAATAAACTTTTCTTATAAGAAATTTTTAATACTTTTTTAAGAAATAAACCGAAACAAATTCCACGAATTTACCATCCCTCTCATAATCCGGAATTATAATCCGACTGACCGTAAAAATGAATACATCTGCGACCGTAAAAACCGCCATCACACCGGAATTGGCAGTAACCCCCGGCGAATTTCATATTTACCCTCTTGACGGCCATGATTTCCGATACTATATACGTTTTTTTCGAGTTGCGTTTTTGTTTTAAAGACGTCATTAGATGAGAGAGCCTCTCGAAATAAAAGTATTTATGACTTGTCGTAAAATGAAGAGAAGAGAAAAAAAACGAATGACGAGAGGGAATCGGTCACGCTCGGGCGGCCGTGGCGGCAATACAGTCCGGCCCCGGGGTTGTAATTTAATGGGGGCGGCGTAAAACCTTTTAATGGTGGCCATTGTAAGAGGAGGGTGGATCGTCGTTGTATTTTTTTATTGGGCAATTTGTGCAATTATAAAATTCGGAATTAATGGCTGCTAATAATAAAGTGCCAGAGGCGGACTAAAAGATTAATTTTAAGTCGATTCAAACGCTTAGGGATTGATTTATGTACTTTGATATATTTTCTTACATTGTTGTCTAATTGTTAAACTTATTTAACTATTATTATAAAGAATTATCATTTTTTTAATGACTTCCTTATTTATCACTTGGTGAAACATTTTGAACTATTACTGATGAAGGTTTTAATTAAATTACACTTGATTTGTTTGAAAAATTGTGAAACAAATCAAGTGTAATTTAGTTTAAACCTTAATCAGTAATAAACAATTTTCACTTTAATTTTATGTTTAATGCCATCACTTTGTGATACATCTTGAATCAGGAACTTTAAATGAAAATACACTTCGTTCATATCATACACAGGATTTATCACTTAATATATCCTGTGTATGATATCAACGAAGTGTATTTTCATTTAAAGTTCCTGACTTTAATTATAATCTGATTTAAGACAGAAATTATTAACTAAGTAAATAAAAATAATTTGTGAAGAAAGTGTTAGTGTTTCAATACAGTTTTACTATAATAATCTTCACGTAAGTCAAGAAATATATTTCTACAACTATTAAATAATTATCACATAAATTTATTCCAACTTAAAAATTTAAATTTGAAATTGACAAAAGTTTTCTTGAAATATTATTTTTTTAATTAACATAATTTAGTTTTAAACACTATTTTAGTTCTGGTGAAGATAGAAATTAATTTTTCAGCTGATTAAAAACAAAAATAATCAGATAATTGTGCCATAAATTGATTCCTAATTAGAAATTTAAATTTGGGATTGACTGTAATTAACAAAAGTAGTTTCTTAATAAACATAATTCAGTTTCAAACAACGCCATTTTAGTTCTGGTAAAGATAAAAATAAAATGTTAAGCTGATTTATGTCATAAATTATTAGATGATTATCTTATAAGTTTATATAGATTTGGCAATTTGAATTTTAGTTTGACAACGATTTTCTTAAAACAGAAGAAATTCTTCAATAAATATAATTCTGTTCACCATTTTTCTTTTGATTTTCTCAAAACACTTATATTTAATATTAAGGGTTGTTTCGCTACGTGATAAACGAGAATCAAATTTAACAAACACTTATTTAATTTTCAAGAAATACAAGACTGCAATATATAAGAGTGAAAACATTTCGAACACAAAACAAATTAGGAAATAGAAATCAAATACATACAATTTCAAACCAGCCTAAAAAGTAGTTCAACATAAACACCGCATGAAAGTAACATCTGAACAGAAAACAGAAGTTAAATTTTAAGCTAATTTAAAACTAAAATTATTAGATTATAATCCCACAAATGTATTCTGACTTTACAATTTGAATTTGGGATTTTTAACTGTTTCCTTGAAAGAAAGTAATTTTATTCAATTAATATAATTCAATTTTGAGTGACGCCATTTTATTTCTGAAAAATATATAAATTTAATTGTATGCTGATTTAAGACAAAGCATTTCTGGTAATTACTAAATAAATTTATTCCGACTTAGCCATCTGAATTTGGGATTAACAATAGTTTTCTCAAAAAATTATTTTTTTTAAATAAAATAATTCAATGTAGTTTCGATATTGATAAATATTAGATATTAGGCTGACTCAAGATAAAAATTATAAAGTAATAAGTTCCATAAGTTTATTCTTGTTTATCAATTTGAATTTGGGATTAACAGCGGTTTTCTTAAATTTAATAATTTAAGTAATTAAATAATTCAGATTTAAACGAAACCACTTTAGTTCTGATGTAGAATTAAATTTAATTTTAAGCTGATTAGATTTAGAAATTATTAGATAATTACCTCATAAATTTATTCCAACTTTAAGTTTCGGATTGTCAACACTTTTCTTGAAAAATATTTAATTTTCTTAAAAATTGTTTAAATTATAACAAAAAAGATTAGAAACTGTTAAAAAATTAAATTAAACCTAAAGATACAAAAGACGTTGAGTAATACATGAAAATAAACAGTTAAAAATTTGAAAAAAACTGTTTTTTTTTAACTGTTGAAATTTTATATACAAACAAAATTTTAGTTACAATAAAAAAATAAATTAAATTAAATTAAAGTGTTATATTTTAAATACTTAACTTCTTTATTGTTTTAAAATGTATTTTGTGTAAAATAAGCTAATATATTATTTATTGAGATTGTTTAAGTTAAAATTGGTTGAAGTAGGTCAGTAATACGCTAGATTAATAAATGTCCCATTTAGGTTAATAAACGATTTATTGAGGTAAGTCAATAATACGTTACTATTATTATTGAGTGGTTGAGGTTAGGAAGATTAGAAGTACTCTAAATCAATCTACACTAAGCGTAAAAATATACAATTAAAAATTTACTAAAAACTAGTTAAAACTAAGCAGAAGGACCTCTGGTCGATAACCTTTTAACAGATTAATACTTGTAATAATTTGTTAATAAAAATTTATATTAAGTCAAAACTTTTTTCGAAATGTTTAAAATTTGCTTAAATTTCATTTAAAAAAAATGACTTGATTAATGATTGAGGCGTTCACTTCGTCATACATCTTGAATATTTAAATAAAGTAAACTTTAAATAAATAGTGTGATATTAACAAAGTGAGTTTTAATTTATTTAAATAAACGACTTGTTTAATATTCATTATTTTATAAATATTTTATAAAATTACTAATCGATTTCTTCTTTGTACAAAATAAAATATTTAAAGGCAATCTTATGTTAATAACGAAAGAATTGAAGGGTGTAATAGTGGCCACCCACCCATTCTTCATATACTTTTAAATTTTAACCTCAGACATTTCTTTTAGGCATTGAAATTCTAAACTGAAATCTAGATGTAAGTATGTTTATTTAATTACAATTTACAATTTAGTTTGAAGTTTATTGAACACAAAACGCTATGTGTAGCTTTAGTTTTTGGATGTATATGTAGGGTGGGTAGGTGGCCACTATCACACCCTCCAATTTATTCGTCATTATCATATCATTATAATTTGAAATAATTAATAAATAAAAGAGAGATTTATTAATCGATTTCATGGCTTATAAATTAGATAATTTTAAGATAATCCTCTGTTAATAAATATAGAATTGGAGGGTGTGATAGTGGCTACCCACCCACCCTACATATACATTTATATTTTAACCTCAGACAGTTTTTTTAGGCATTGAAATTCTAATCTGAAATCTAGATCATAGAATCATAAATTAAACAGAAATTTAGTAACCGATTTCTTTTTTGTATAAAATAAATTATTTAAAGGCACTCTTATGTTAATGACGAACGAATTAAAGAATGTGATGTGATGAATGTGTAAAAAATGGAAAAAAGTTAATTTAATTAAAATTAGTCGAAAGAACTCGAATAAAATACTAAAATATTGTCTTTTAAAATAGTATATTCTAAAATTTAAAAGAAACTTGAAATTTTCGAAAAAAGACAAAAATTTAGTAATAAAAAAGTTACTGAAAACTTGCTAAAAAATTTGTATTATCCAAAAATAAAAATTACAAACAATATTTATTTAAGCTTAAAACATAGTGAATTTTTCAATTTATTGTAAATATGCATTATCAAGTAGTATCGTAACGTAATGTAAAACATGTTCTATCAAAAATATTACTATAAATGTTTTACCGAAATAAAAACAAGAATTTGCTAATGGAAAAGAGTAAAAAATTTAATAACTAGTTTAAAAATTTTCTTAAAAATGGTTTAAATGTTACCAAAAAAGTTTTACTTGGAAATTAGCTAAAAGAACAGTTAAAAATTTGAAAATTACACAAAAAACAGTTGACGCTTTTTGTAAAAAGTAAGTATTTGCTAAGGAAATCTGCCAAGAAGTCAGAAATAATTTAAAAACAGCCGAGATTTCACAAAAAAATTGCTACAAGAAAATTTAAACATTATACAAAAGAGTTTAAAATTTGCTCAAAATACAAGAAAAGGGAATTTTACTTAAAGCAAACAATTTTCAGAACACGTCGTAAAAGTGAAAACTGAGATAGAGAAAGCATACAAACATGGACCAAATATATGCTAATTAAAAATGTATTAACATATATTAAAAATGAAAGAATATCAATCAACGATGATTTAGCAACAAAGGAAAGAAATATTAATAAAAACGATAACAAAAGAAGAAATAGAGAAAGGGAAACTAGTCAAGATTGGATATAATAAAATATGAATTAACAAACATAACAAATTATTCAAGAGGAATGAGGAATAACGAAACAAATAACTTAGAGGCAATAGAGGCGACTGCGGATAAATAAAAAAAAACTAATTAAAATACCTCAAAACAAAAAATACGGATTGTTCGAAAAATTAATTTTCGCGTTCTTTACCGAGTTCTTTGCAGAAAATTGTATTAAGGATGAATCATCAGCACCATCACGTCATTTTTAAAAGCAAAGCGCATTGGTTAATAATATTGATGTTAGTATTTCGGTGGAGGAGGTTTTTGACTTAATATTGCAATTGGGTATAAATACTTCACTTGGGCTGGATGGAATATCAACTGTTTGTTATAAAAACTGTACTCACTCATAATGCAAACCAATTCATTTTTAGTATGTCCCTGTCATTAGTTGTATATGCAGATGAATGAAAAAAGCTATATTCTGCCCCTTTTTTCGGCATTAAAGGGGAATGTGTATTCAATCCATACTTCAAAAAACAAATTTATTATTATACTCCCAATTTCTATTAGGTTCCATGGAGGTAAGACAACAGATTGATATTGTCTATACAGATTTTTTTTAATGGTTTATATGTTACCAAAAAAGTTTTGCTTGGATATTACTTAAAAAACAGTTGAACATTTAAAAACTACACAAAAATGCAGTTGATTTTTGTCTAAACAAAACGATTTGGTAAGAAAATCGGTTAAGAAGAAATCATTTCAAAACAGTTGCCATTTCATAAATAAAACATGTTACAATAAAATTTAAACATTATAAAAAAGTTTAAAATTTGCTCTAACGTACTAAAAAAGAAATTTTACTTAAAATAAGAAAATATCTATCACGTACAATTTAATATAATGATTTAGTAAAAAGAAACAAACATTTGCTAAGAAGAAAGAGAAGAAAATTTAGAAACCAGTTTTGAAATTTTCTCAAAGATAAGATTAATTTTCACTTTCAATTGACAGCTTAAAATTTACTGTTATTTAAAAAAAATAATGCCAAAACAACTATTATTTAAATTTAAAGATACAAATTTATTTACCAAGTCGAAAAATTTTAAATAGAACTTATTGACATGAAGAAAAATATCTAAACAGTTAAAATTGGAAACTTTTGAAAAAGAGAGCAGTTAAAAACTTTTAATAACAAAACAATTTATAAATAATTTAAAAAAAATATTTTTTTAAGAGTAAAACGTGATTAATTTACATATTTTTTTAAACTAGTTTAAATTTTACCAGAAAGAAGAAAAACAATTTAAAATTATACAAAGGAAACAAAAAAGAAATCTGTAACCAAACTAAAATTAAAAATAAACCATTTGCTAAAAGAATCTGTTTAAAAAAGTTAAAACTTGTCAAAAAAAATATTGAGTTCTTCGATTTCTAGTTAACTTCAAAACAAAACCTTAGAGTAAGTAAGTAAAAATGTATATATAGGGTGTCTTTCAATCAATAAATCATAAGCGAATAATTAACAATGTTAATATAATGGATGAATTTTAGTGTGGTAATTTTGTTCTGTTTGTGAAAATGATATCAATCCAAATAAAAATAATACTTTTGTTGCTACATTCTTGATGGAACATAATTACTCGGGTGGATTTGTAATTAAAAATCTTGTTTTGTTCCATAATTACCTTTTCAGTGTCCTGACATATGACGACAAGCAATTGTCAAAACATATGTCAGGAAACTGATAAAGTAATTATGGAATAAAACAAGACTTTCATTTACAAATCAATCCAAATGTTTGTCGATGTAAAATAAATTAAAGGACAGAATAGTAGTTACCAACCCACCCCACATATACATTTAAATTTAAGCTATTAAACCCTTGTTTTGTCTGCAAGGCGATACACGAAATATTTCTTTTAGTAAAAAACTTAAAGATCTAAAATAGCATAAGACAGAAAATTTGCTATTAAATATATCTGTTTATTATCAACACTAAAATAAAAACAAACATTTGCTACAAAAAAAAAAAAAATAAAAACCAGTTTAAAAACTTTATGGAAAATATTTATAAAGAAAAGAAAATAGGCTAGAATTTGCTAAAAAATATACTTTATTACACAAGGAAAGCCATCAAAAAATTCTTCTAAAAATATATTGTTAACAAAGTCTCTTAAAAAAGTTAAAAATTGTTTTAAAAATTGTGAAAATATTGAAAACTATTATTAGGAAAAACGATAGATTTAAAAGAATATAAATATAGTATAAATTTTGTTCAAAAATACAAAAAAATCCATTAAAAATTTTAAGAAAACTGTTTTAAAAATACTTATTTTTTACAAAAAAACAAAAATTTACTAAAATGAAAGACAAAAATGTTTAAGAAGCAGTTTTAAAATGTTTTTAAAAATAGTTTAAATCTAACTTAATAAACAGCTTATAAATTATTATTATTTTATAGAAAGAAAATTTTTGAAAATATAAACCTAAAATTTGTTTAAATATGATACAAAGGAAAAAAATGCTAAAAACAGGTTACAAAAGTTAAAAATTGAAACCTGTAACTTCAGAAAGAATTTTTGAAAATTCAATGAAGAAGGAAACACGATTATTTTCTTTTATCACTTTATTATACTTCTTCACTATAATCAAGATTTACCACAAAATAAACAATGAAAAATTTCTTGGAAACTGCTCTAATCTAAAAAGAGTTTAAAAATTGTTTAGACAAAAAAATAAAGTGAATATTTAATCAAAAACACTTTAATTTATAAATAAATAAATACATTACTGTTACTATTAAAATCAAAATTCGCTTATAAGAAGATTTATAAAGCAGCTCAAAATGTTGAAATTTAACATCATAAGCAAGTAATAAATTGATCAGAAATTAGTTTAAAATATAGGGAAATATCCATTTAGAATTTTACAAAAAGAATCAGTTAAAATTCTAAAAAAAAAATATTATTTTTTTTGTTTTTAAGGAAAACTGTTTGAATAAAATAATAATAACTATAAATAATTCTGTATAAATTGTGTTAAGATAGGTCAAGACTACGCTAGATAATTCCATGCCCTCTTGAGGTTATTAAACAATTTATTAAAGCAGAGTTAAATTGTGGTATAAAAACGTCGAAAGTATTTTTTTTATTTTACTCTTTAAAATTACTACCACATAGTAAGGGTCGCCACTCTCATTTACATTATTAAAAAACACCCACACAATTAATTGAGTTCTTTCACTCAAACTCCTCTTTTACCTAAATCTTCTCTTCCTTTTTAGTATTAACATCTTCAAAATTCTTATTTGTCTAGATATTTTCAACTTTCAAGAAAATCCTTTGACTGACGTTAACCCTTAATAATAAATTATTCTTTTTCTATATCTTCATCAACTGATCTTTTAGTATCTTATTTTTAGCAATTTTTAGGCGTATTTGGATACGTTATCCGCCCATCTTGTTCTGAGATAGGTCAGAAGTACGCTGAATGATTCCATGTCTTATTTAAGGTTAACACATAATTTATTGAGGAAGGTTAAAAATACGTTGATTTCAGCAATGTAAATTATGTGTAGACTAAATAAATGTGACGGTTTTTATTTCATTGAAGCACTTTAAAGTTCAATATAAATTTTTAATTAAAAAGGTTTGTTTAAATATTACTCAAAATCAGAAATTGATTTTGTTTTAAATGTTTAACATTTGCTTAAAATTCATTATAATTTTATTTAAGAAATAACCTAAAAATTGATTTAAAACAAGAGAAAAAGTCTCAATACAATAATTAAAAAATTATTTCTATAAATCAGTTTGAATCTTAAACTAAAATACTACGAAATAATCAATATAATATTTAATTTGATTATTTCGTAGTATTTTAAGATGTAAAATTAAGGGAATGATTTTTTTTATCGTGATTAAATGCACTTGATAATCAGAGTAGTCTAATAAATGATTAATATAAGCAAAGGTATCTTTTAAGATTTATAACCATTCACATATAGAAAATTACATGTTGGAAGTAGAGATAACTTTTATCTGACGCAACGCATTTCGTTAGAGATAGAGTGATATATATTTTAGCCATCTTTAGCGTTCAACAATACCGTCCATCTTCATCATTTTTTTACCAAACAATTGATAGCCACGTATTTATGAGCGACAATCCCTGTGGACTAATGTATGATTTATTTCCTCCATAATTCCCCACTGTATATCCATTTTAATATTTCCCATATATTTCTTTCCACCCTCAACTTTCTTACTATTATCCTGAGACATTACAATATCATATAGAAATAAAAAAATAAGCACTAGCAAAAATACACACATGCAAAATATGGTTTATTAACAATGTCACGGGCAGAAAGACCTCTGGTCGAAAGTCTTTTGACAAATTAATACACCGACACTTAATTCATGTTACCATGTACAAATTTGTCAATAAAATTGTGTATTATTATTAACAGTGTCATTTAAAATATAAATTTATTTTAATTGAATTGTTTTAATCAAATAAAATTAGATAATTTTAATTAGAAAAAACACAAAAACATTAAATAAATCTACAATAAATTAATTGTTTTCGTGTTTTTTTTTTCTAATTATTAGTTAATTTTCTACAACGTAAAGAACTTTACTAATAAATAGAAAAAAACACGAAAATATTTTCGTGTTTTTTCTATTTATTAGTGAATTTTCTACAAGGTAAAGGACTTATATATTTTATTAGTAAAGAACTTTATTACATTTTTTATTGGACACTCTTATTAATTTTCTAATCTAATATTATTAAATTATTAATTCAGAAATTAATTCATCATGTTATTAATAGCGACGTTAATTACAGACAGATCTTCCAGTTTACATTCTGCAGAGCGTTCATATATTAACGATTATTTCAATATATTATTAACGGCGATGTTAATTACGCGAAATATTTGCATTCGACATGTGTGATTAATGGATGTTGTTGTTCCTCTCGGCGTGTGTATGTGTGTGTGTGTGCAGGGATCAGCAAACTATCGCATCCACCATAAATTACACACTGCGGACAGGATCATTACGTGTGGGGGCAGCGAGCGAAAAAAAAAAATTGTTTCGCGTAAAATTCCGTCCTTTCATCGTGTTGTAAAAGGTTTTCGACAATAACAAGGGTTGATTAGTATTTGTGATTCAGGTAAGATTACTCGCTTATTTAAAATATAATAAGAAAAATAAAAATATTCCCGGCGCATCCACCATACTTTAATGATTGTGCAATGATAATTTTAAACATAATAAAAACGAGGTTAAATTCCTTTCTTCACTGTTTTTATTTAAGCACTAAATGTACATTTCGGACAATATGTGTCCATTATCAATAGTTGATTAATCAATGATAATGGACACATCTTGTCCGAAATGTACATTTAGTGCTTAAATAAAAACAGTGAAGAAAGGAATTTAACCTCGTTTTTATTATTAATATAATCTTCACAAAACTCAAGAACACATACAAATTTTCAACATATTTACTTCTTGTATAATAAAAACGTGCTATTCTTTACTTTTCTATATTTAGAAAAGATACATTGCATTATTTAGAAGTGATGCATAAAATCAATCTCTCAAAAGGCAAGCTTTTCTATATCAGCTGTTAAGTTATATAATAATTATGCATGTGATGGCTATGAAAAAAAATCGATTAGTCCTTTAATGAAAAAAACGTAATTACTTTCCGAATAATGCAACATTTCCCGGCGACTACACCATACTGATTATATTCTCTATTAACCCAATTATGTTTATTTCGCGTTGCTATTTTAAATCGTTCCAATAAAATCCTGTTATTTCATCTACTAAAATGGTTTAATGAATTGCGCTAATTATTTTCCAGTATATTTATCAAAATATAATTATTATATAAAATTTTAATTATCTTGATAAGGCTCCTTCAAATGAAGTTCACAGTTTAGTATTGTTTATTTGAGTTTACGTGAAGTTAACAATTCACCAAAATATTTAATTTTTCGCTGACGAAACTATACAAGAAAACTTGTAAAAAAAAATTGTTACTAGTTTTTAACAAAACTTATCTGCAGCGAGCGATGATACCTTTTTTGTATTGGGTTTTTCAGATTCAATTTCTTCTTCAACATTAACATCATCATCAGCTTCTGATTTTCCAGTCTTAACCTCAACTACATCACCTTCAATGAGTTCTTAAATCTGCTCTGTATGGGTAGCCCAGATATAAATAGGGAAATTGATAAATTGAGAATACTTCTTCACCAAATTCTTAACTGTATCCTGCACCAAAAAAATCCTTAGTTTCTGGCTTCAGCTGTATTCTAACGGTGATACCGAATTTTATCGTATCCCCACGGAAAATTAAAAAATTAATATCAACTGTCTTCGCAACCCTATCAATTTCTAAGACCTTTATAAATGCACATCCTAGTATGAGGAAAAGTCTAAGCACTAATAATTTGGAAATACGAAAATACAGAGATCAATGCCTTGATCATAAATATGAGTTACTACAGCACTGAGTTCAACATCGTAAACTCCGTCAAAAATTTTTGTGAAGCGAGTTGGTTAAACTTCGCTTTCACATAACCATTTCAAGATATTCTTTTTGGTATTTTACAATCTTTAACTAAGCAAGAAATTGTCTCTACAATAATCAAGAGACTACTCTAAAGAAAACTGTTTTACTTACTAAACTATGAGCCTACTCTATAGAAAACTATTTTACTTTAAACACTGTTTCGTATTTTACTGATTGGAGGGTAGGTTAGAGGCCACCCACCCACCCTACATACGCATTTAAACTTCAATCAATTCACTATGATTTTATTTTTATAATCATCATTAAAGAATTTGTTTTTATTTTCCTGGAAATGAAACAGTTTTTGTAGTTTAAATAAAAGTGCATATGTAGGGTGGGTGGGTGGCCTCTATCCCACCCTCAAATCAGTAAAACATCTTCAAAAAAAAAAAAAATTCACATTAAAATTTTACACCAACAAATTTTCATTTAAATTTAATCTGAGAAAAAAAAACTGATTTAAAAATTGTTTTAAAATAATAGTACAACAATTGCTATAATCGTAAAATTCTTAAAGTTTACTCAAACCTAATTCTACTTTATGTTTACGTAAAAATATCTACACATTTCTACTTAGATTTCCAATAAATTCGCTTCTAAACGCACCGTGTTTAATTTAAACATTCAAATTTTAAAAATTGTTTAAAAAATAGTAAAACAAATTCTACAAATGTTAAATTTTTAAAATTGACTCAGAATTAATTCTGCTTTACGATTACATAAAAATATAAGGATATTTCCACTCAATTTTTTAAAAAAATCCGCAATTAAATGAACCGTGCTCAATTTAAAAATTCAAATTTTAACAATTGTTAAACAAAATAGTAAAACAAAGGCTACAAACGTTAAATTTTTAAACTCAACTCAAAATTACTTCTACTTTATGTTTACATAAAAATATCTACATGTTTCTACCTACATTTCCAAAAAATCCGCACTTAAACGCACCGTGTTTATTTTAAAAATTCAATTATTAAAATTGTTTGAAACAATAACAAAACAAATACTACAAACTTTAAATAATTTAAATTTACTCAAAATTAATTCTACTTTATCATTACATAAAAATATCTAGACATTTCTACCTAGAATTTTAAAATATCCTCTTTTAAACGCTCCGTATTTGATTTAAAAATTCAAATTTTAATAATTGTTTGAAAAAAATAGTAAAACAAAAGCTACAAACGTTAAATTTTTAAAATCAACTCAAAATTAATTCTACTTTACGATTACATTAAAATATAAAGATATTTTTACCTAAGTTTTCAAGAAATCCGCAATTAAATGAACCGTTTTCAATTTAAAAACTCAAGTTTTAAGAATTGTTAATAAAATAGTAAAACAAATGCTACAAAAGTTATATTTTTAGAATTAACTCAAAATTACATCTATTTTACGATTGCATAAAAATATCTACACATTTCCATCCAGATTTCCAAAAAATTCGCACTTAAACGCACCGTGTTTAATTTAAAAATTCAAATTTTAAAAATTCTTAAAAAATAGTAAAATAAACGCTTTAAATGTTGACTATTTAATAAAATTAACTCAAAATTAATTTTACTTTACGATTACATTAAAATTTACAGATTTTTCCAGCCAATTTTTCAAAAAAATCCGCAATTAAATGAACTGTGTTCAATCTAAAAATTCAAATTTTAACAATTGTTTAAATAAATAGTAAAACAAAGGCTACAAACGTTAAATTTTTAAAATCAACTCAAAATTACTTCTAATTTACGATTACATAAAAAATATCTACATATTTCTATCTAAATTTCCTAAAAATCCGCACTTAAACGCACCGTGTTTAATTTAAAAATTCAAATTTTAAAAATTGTTTAAAAAAACAGTAAAACAAATGCTTTAAATGTTTACTATTTAATAAAATTCACTCAGTATTAATTCTACTTTACGATTACATTAAAATTTATAGATTTTTCCAGCCAATTTTTCAAAAAATTCGCAATTAAATGAACCGTGTTCAATTTAAAAATTCAAGTTTTAAGAATTGTTAAAAAAATAGTAAAACAATTGCTACAAACGTTATATTTTTAAAATTAACTCAAAACTACTTCTATTTTACGATTACATAAAAATATCTACATATTTCCATCTAGATTTCTAAAAAATTGCACTTAAACGTACCGTGTTTAATTTAAAAATTCACATTTTAAAAATTGTGTTAAAAAATTGTAAAACAAATGCTAAAAATATTGACTTTTTGAAATGAACTCAAAATTACTTCTACTTTACAACTACATAAAAATATCTAAAAATTCAAATTTAGAAAATTGTTTCAAAAAATTAGTTAAACAAAAACTACAAATGTTAAATTTTTAAAATCAACTCAAAATAAATTCTACTGTACGACAACATAAAAATATCCATACAACAATAATCTTTATTCAGACAATTACATAGTTACATTTATATATACATAAGCAAAAACAAATAATGTGGTGTTAGTCTGTCTGGGCTATAGACCTGAGGTCTTTCAGCCCATGTCTTGAATTTAAGGTGAGAAAAAAAAGGTATCTTTGCTAGCTAGCTTAACTGTCATGGTGATTCGTACAAATGAGTTGATGTATTGTGAGGGGAGGATGTTGATACTTAGAAGGGATATTTGGATTTCGAGGGATACAAAATTTGTTTAAAAGGGATAGATTTGAGGGATTTTTTGCAAATTTAGTAGTGAGGCTTAATATACGCTGGGATATTGGTGGGATTTGGGTAATTTCATACAAGAGGTCGTTGGAGGGGTTATGGAGTGGATTATGTGGGTGGCAGAGTTTGGTTAGGGTTCTTAGGGCTGATCTTTCTGCAACTTCGATGTGGTGAAGGATGGATGGACGGAGTTGGGTGAAGAGGATTGAACCATAATCTAACAGGGGCCGGCATATCGATGTATATATATGTGTGGCTGTTTTAATTGATATGCCTTCTTTTTTATATGTCAATGATCTGAAATGCCGGGCCCTGTTTTTGATTTTAGTTTTTATGGATTGGGCGTGGGGTTTGAAGGAAAGTTTAGTGTCAAACAGGATGCCTAAGTACTTGCAGGTGTATGTGGGATGAATGGCGATGTTGTCTATTATAATTGTTGGGGACTGTGGTGTGATTTTGTGGAAAGGGATAAATAGTTTGGATTTATTGGGATTTATTTTTATTCGCCATTTTGAACACCAAGCTTGGATGGAGTCAAATGAAGATTGGAGGGATCGTTGGGCAATTTGGAGAGTAGGGGCGTGGGTAATAAGGGCAGTATCGTCAGCAAAAAGTAAAGGATATTGTGAGGTGTTAAAGTACAAAGGATCGGGATTATATATGTCGTGACAATATATGTTATATAGAAGGGGAGATAAGGGAGAGCCTTGAGGGACGCCTTGTAAGATTGGGAAGGAATGAGAAAGTGTTTGTCGGATTCTTACTTGGCAGGATCTATTAAAGAGGAAGTTGTGTATTAGGATAATAAGGTGACAAGGGATTTTTAATAGGTAACATTTATAAAGGAGCCCAATATGCCAAACAGTGTCGAAAGCTTTTTGGATGTCCAAAAATAGTATGGCCGACTTCTGACCTTCAAGATGTTTAGTTTGTATATTGGAGGTGAGAATGGAAAGTGGAAGCAGGGTTGATTTTTTAGGAAGGAAACCGAATTGGTACTCTGGAATGGATTTAATGGATGTTTGAAGGAGTTTTTGTTTTATGAGGGATTCGTAGAGTTTGCCTATAACAGGGAGAAGGGTAATGGGACGATAACTTGAAACGAGGGAGGGGTTATTATCTGGTTTGGGAATACATACAATGATACCTTGTTTCCATTCGGGAGGGAAATATTGTTGGGAATAACAGAAGTTGAATATTTTTAAAATGAAAAGGTGAATATCATGGGGAAGTTTTTTAAGGATTGATCTGGGAATTTTATCATAACCTGGAGATGAATTTTTACCAGAGTGTAATATTGAATAATAGTCTGTCTCGTCTATTGAATCGTCAATTGGAGGTGGTAAAGGAGTTTTGTCAAATGAATCGTACCAGTCATTAATCAATTTAAAAAAGTTTCTGTCATAGTCATTATTTTGTGTTGGTTTAAATGTAGCCTCTAAATGTCCAGCAAGAGCTTCTGCAATCAATAAATCGTCCGTCAATATGGAACCGTCAGTTGGGTCTTTAATATTGTTTGTATATTCGGAGTGTTTGTATTTTGATAGTTTTTTAATTTCTGTCCAATACGTCTTTCCTTGTTGTTCGTTGATTTTGTTACATGTTTCTGTCCATTTGTATTTTTTAAATTCCAGAATTAATGTTTTTATTTCCTTATTTAATTTGTTAAATTTTTGCCTAAGTGAACTGTCATTGTAGAATTTAATGTCTCTGTAAAGTTGTCTCTTGTGTTTCAAAAGTCGAAGGATAAATTTAGGAAGTGGGTATTTGTAAAACTGTTTTTTTATTTTTGGGGTATGCATTGCAATGGATTGGGATAATGTATGATTAAAATTTGAAATAGTGGTTGGATTAATGTCTTGTACGTTTTGAAAAATTGTCAATATGTCTTTAGTTACTTTCTCAATATTACAACTCTGGTAATGGAAAATATATTGGGGAGGAGGAGGTGCAGGAAGTGATTGGGTGTTTAAGTCAAATTGGATGGACAAGTGGTCGGAGCATAGATCGGGAATTAGTGAAATAGAATGGATGAGTGGGCGGATATTGGAAGTGCATAGAATAATATCTGGTGTGGATGATTGGGATTCGTTCATTATAAATGTTGGGGGTGTTTGGATTTGAAGGAAATTAGAGTTGGAACAGAAGTTGAGGATCTGGCGGGATTTCCTGCTATTGACGTTGAAATCTCCAATAATTATTGTATAATCGTACAATGAGGCCTTTATAAAAATTGTATCGTCAATAGCGGAGTTTGGATGGATATAAACAAGGAATATATGAAGGATTATATTGTTGATAGGAAGTGTAAAGTGAAGACATTCATTTAAAGGATTATTGATGCGGGGGGGATTGGCTTTACCGAAGGGGATTGACGGGTGAAAGGATGCGATGGATCCTCCTCCGCCAGTTATTAAAATTAAATGAATTTTTAGTTTTTGTTTCAACGAGGAGGTTTACATGGACTGGGTTATTCGATAAATAATGGAATAGGAGATGGGACTTGTTATGGAGGGAATTAATGTTTGAGTAAAGGAAACGTATATTAGCCATTGCTTACCTGAACATTTGCGGTGGTTACTCCTGCA
Organism: Ontholestes murinus; assembly: GCA_963969525.1. Classification (NCBI taxonomy): domain Eukaryota; kingdom Metazoa; phylum Arthropoda; class Insecta; order Coleoptera; family Staphylinidae; genus Ontholestes; species Ontholestes murinus. Next base: position 107,771,250 of record OZ018387.1, read on the forward strand.
GTTGGGATTACAGTTGGAATAGTGTCGGGATATTTCAGGTCAAACATGACGATGAACATTCTATTACCCGAAAATGATGCATGAGTGTCAATGCTATATGAGTCGATAAATCTGCGGTGTAATTTTTTTAATAGTTCGACTCTGTCCGTAGCTGAAGGCTTATTTATTTCGGTGGCGTAGGTGTCTAATATAAAATCGTGTAATGTAAATGATTTGTGAACGCGGCAGTCTTTTTTTAATGATTTGTCAATGTCCGCGGATTTTTTGTTAGTTAATTGTATTCGTACGTTGGGGATTCCTTCAATCGGTTTGGTTGGGCGTTTTTTACATCTCATGGACCATGCAGCATGGCCCTCCTCCTTGCAGGACGTGCATCTTTCTGGAAGCGTCGTTTTACACGACGCTGTGGTGTGTGGACCGGAGCATTTTGTACATTTAATTTCGCTTGTGCATTCATTAGTGGTGTGTGTAAATAAATTACATTTATTGCACGGTACAGGGATAGGTGCGGGGGCGATGCTTTCGACTACCGGATAAACTCGGCACATGTATGGAAATTGTCTTTTTAGTAGGCAAGTGTATGCTTCGTGTGACGCTGTAATAATTCGTATTAGCCTTGTCTTTTCGTTGGTAGCGCGCGATATTATTCGTTTGCAATATCGGTGAACAATTCCCATATTGTTTAATTCCTCGCTTATTGCTTGTTCGCTTATTTCTTGTTCAACTGATTTAATGATGCAGCTGTAGGATGCGGATGGTTCACGTTTTTCTGGGGCCGCGGTTGAGGCCGCGACCGAGTGTTTTGTGATGATTTTTTCTGCCACAAGTGCGTTCAATTCGTTGATCAGTTTCTGTTTCTCTGCGTTCGACTTAATAATGAAACCGTGTTTTGTTTTAAAAATTACAGCCGTTTTATCAAATTGGCGTCTGTGCCATATTTGGGCCATTTGAACACGTGTTAAATCATGTGATGTGATAAAATTAAATGCGTGTCTGTACTGTGAATTTGTGTGTACCGGCGTGGTGGGTATATTGGTGGTGTTGGTTGTGTTGGTGGTGTTGTCGGTGGTAGTAGTTGTGGTCGCGGATTGTTTGCTATGAGGTTTTTTGAATTGTGGTCTTACCTCGGATGATGACGTATACGCGGAGCTGTCAGATTCCGCATGGCGTGGCCTTCCTCGTCCCCGTTTCTTCGGCGTTTTAAACTCCTCTTCGGAGTCGGACCCCATCGTGAGGGGTTAGTGTGAGTGTTGGTGGTAATACCACTATTAGTACAGTAGCACTTTGCGAAACACAAAGAAGATATCACGGTAAATACGAACTGGTAAAGAGAACTCTGGAGCGTACGTCTGCACAGTATGGCGACTAGCAAGCGAGTGTATCCATACATTTCTACCCACATTTACAAAAAATCCGCAATTAAATGCACCGTGTTTAATTTAAAAATTCAAATTTTAAAAATTGTTTAAAAAATATAGTAAAACAAATGCTACAAATGTTGACTTTTTAAAATTAACTCAAAATTAATTCTACTTCACGATTACATAAAAATATAAAGATATTTCAACCCAATTTTTCAAAAAATGCGCAATTAAATGACCCGTGTTCAATCTAAAAATTCAAATTTTAACAATTGTTAAAAAAAATAGTAAAGCAAACGCTATAAAAAATTAAATTTTCAAAACTCATTCAGAATTAATTCTACTTTACGATTACATAAAAATATCTACACATTTCCGCCTCAATTTTCAAAAAATCCGCTCTTAAACGCACCGTGTTTAATTTAAAAATTAAAATTTAAAAATTGTTTTATAAAAATAGTAAAACAAATGCTACAAATGTTGACTGTTTAAAATTAACTCAAAATTAATTCTACTTTACGATTACATAAAAATAAAAAATATATTTCCACCCAATTTATCAAAAAATCCGCAATTAAATGAATCGTGTTCAATCTAAAAATTCAAATTTTAACAATTGTTTAAAAAATAGTAAAACAAATGCTCCAAACGTTGAATTTTTAAAATGAACTTAAAATTACTTCTATTTTACGACTAAATAAAAATATAGACACATTTCCACCTAGACTTCCAAAAAATCCGCTCTTAAACGCACCGTGTTTAATTTAAAAATTCAAATTTTTAAATTGTTTTAAAATAATAGTAAAACAAATGCTACAAACGTTAAAGTTTCAAAACTCACTCACAATTAATTCTACTTTACGATTACATAAAAATATCTACACATTTCTACCGAGATTTACAAAAAATTCGCTCTTAAACGCACCGTGTTTAATTTTAATAATCAAATTTTAAAAATTGTTTAAAAAAATAGTAAAACAAATGCTACAAACGTTAAACTTTTAAAATAAACTCAAAATTACAACTACTTTACGATTACATAAAAATACCTACACATTTCTACCTAGATTTCAATAAAACCGCATTTAAACGTACCGTGTTTAATTTAAAAATTAAATTTTAAAATTGTTTAAAAAAATAGTAAAACAAATACTGAAAACTTTAAATAATTCAAATCTACTCAAAATGAATACTACTTTATGATTGCATAAAAATATTCACATATTTTCACCTAGATTTCAAAAAAATTAGCACTTAAACGCACAGTGTTTAATTTAAAAATTCAAATTTGAAAAATTGTTTGAAAAAATAGTAAAACAAACGCTACAAACGTTAAATTTTTAAAACTCACTCAGAATTAATTCTACTTTATGATTATATAAAAATATCTACACATTTCCACCTAGATTTTCAAAAACTCCGCACTTAAACGCACCGTGTTTAAAAAAAATTCAAATTTTAAAAATTGTTTAAAAAAATAGTAAGACAAATGCTACAAATATTGTCTTTTTAAAATTAGCTCAAAATTACTTCTATTTTACGATTACATCAAAATATCTACACATTTCATCCTAAATTTTCAAAAAAATCCGCACTTAAACGCACAGAGTTTAATTTAAAAATTCAAATTTTAAAAATTGTTTAAAAAATATAGTAAAACAAATGCTGCAAATGTTGACTTTTCAAAATTAACTCCAAATTAACTGTACTTTACGTTTACATAAAAATTTAAAAATATTCCTACTAAATTTTTCAAAAAATGCGCAATTAAATGAACCATGTTCAATCTAAAAATTCAATATTTAACAATTGTTTAAAAAATAGTAAAACAAATGCTACAAACGTTAAATTTATAAAATCAGCTTAAAATTACTTCTTCTTTACGATTACATAAAAATATCTACACATTTCTACTTAGATTTCCAAAAAATACGCTCTTAAACGCACCGTGTTTAATTTAAAAATTCAAATTTAGAAAATTGTTTCAAAAAATTAGTAAAACAAAAACTACAAATGTTAAATTTTTAAAATCAACTCAAAATAAATTCTACTATACGACAACATAAAAATATCCATACATTTCTACCCACATTTTCAAAAAATCCGCAATTAAATGCACTGTGTTTAATTTAAAAAATCAAATTTCAAAAATTGTTTAAAAAAATAGTAAAACAAACGCTACAAACGTTAAATTTTTAAAACACACTCATAATTAATTCTACTTTACGATTATATAAAAATATGTACACATTTCCACCTAGATTTCTAAAAAATCAGCTCTTAAACGCACCGTGTTTAATTTAAAAATTCAAATTTTAAAAATTGTTTAAAGAATATAGTAAAACAAGTGTTACAAACGTTAAATTTTTTTAATTAACTCAGCATAAATTCTACTTTACAATTACTTAAAAATTTAAAGACATTTCCACCAAATTTTTCAAAAAATGCGCAATTAAATGAACCGTGTTCAATCTAAAAATTCAAATTTTAACAATTGTTAAAAAAATAGTAAAACAAACGCTATAAAAATAAAATTTTCAAAACTCATTCAGAATTAATTCTACTTTACGATTACATAAAAATATCTACACATTTCTACCTAGATTTCCAAAAAATCGGCACTTAAACGCACCGTCTTTAATTTAAAAATTCATATTTTAAAAATTGTTTAAAAAAATAGTAAAACAAATACTTTAAATGTTGACTATTTAATGAAATTTACTCAGAATTAATTCTACTTTACGACTACATTAAAATTTATAGATTTTTTGGCCAATTTTTCAAAAAATCCGCAATTAAATGAACCGTGTTCAATCTAAAAATTCAAATTTTAAAAATTGTTAAAAAAAAATAGTAAAACAAATGCTACAAATGTTGACTTTTTAAAATCAACTTAGAATTACTTCTACTTTACGATTACATTAAAATATATACGTATTTCTACCTAGATTTTCAAAAAATCCGCTCTTAAACGCACCGTGTTTAATTTAAAAATTAAAATTTTAAAAATTGTTTAATAAAATAGTAAAATAAATGCTACAAACGTTAAATTTTTTAAATAAACTCAAAATTACTTATACTTTATGATTACATAAAAATATCTACACATTTCAGTCTAAATTTCCAAAAAAATCCGCACTAAAACGCAAAGAGTTTAGAATAGAATAGAATAGAATTTTTATTGGTCTGTTCATTGATTGGTACAATATAAGACACGTCATATATAAAAAACGAAACTAAAAACTAGATACGAAATAAAGATCAAGTACAATTATATATATAATAACATAATAATTATGGCAATTATACAAAAATAAATTAAATTAAATATTTCAACTAGATGTTTTTAATGAATTAACGAAATCAGCAACACTATAAAAGGCGTTTTGGTATAAATATGATTTTAACTTTTGTTTAAATTTATTTTGAGAAAGCATTGTCATTGAAGGATGTAGTTTATTGTATAAGTTTATCCCTGAATTATCGGGAGATTTATCAAAGTATACATGTTGGTGTTTAATTTGAATCATTTTATTGTTGTTTCGAGTTTCATAACCATGTATGTCACTATATTTGGCAAAGTTAGCCTTATTGCTGTGAATGTAACACAGTATTTTTAAAATATATATGCACGGCAAAGTTAATATTTTATGTTCAATAAATTTAGATTTACAAGATTCAGTGTAACTTAAGTTAAACATTAAACGTATTATGCGTTTCTGTGTTACAAATAGTCTATTAGAGTCAGTCGATAATCCCCATAATGTAATATTATAACATAAATACGAGTACACTACAGAATAATAAATATTTATAATTGAATCAAGGTTGAGCTGGTTTTTGAGCCTTGATATTAAATAATATGACTTATTTATTTTACTACTGGTGTATTCTATATGATTGCTCCATTGTAAATTTTGATCAAGAATAATTCCTAAATATTTAGTACAATCTGTTGTCTTTATTAAATTATTTTCAAAAGTAAAACTAGTGGTTGGTGTCTTTTTATGAATATTTGAAATGTGTAGTATTTCAGTTTTGTCTACATTAATAATTAGTTTATTTAATTGACACCATGTATTAAATTCTGATATTACAGAATTCACTTTACTTTTAGCATCATCTAAGGTATCACCAGATATTAAAACTGCAGTATCATCTGCGTACATAAAGACTTCTCCGTTAGTTATATATTTGGGTAGATCATTGACAAAAAGCAGGAATATCAGAGGCCCCAAAATACTTCCTTGAGGTGTACCCATATCAATGGTGTATTCATGTGATAGTGACTCTTTGTATTTAACAAAATATTTTCTTTCGCTCAGATATGATATAATCCAGTCATTTACAGAACCTCGAAAACCAATATTAAACAGCTTATCACGCAGTAGATCAATATTTATTGTATCAAACGCCTTTTTTAGGTCAAATAAAATAATAAAAGTTTCCTTATTGTTGTCTATTTTGCTAAGACTGGATTGTATTAAGTTTATACACGCAGTTTCTGTAGACTTGCCGTGTCGAAACCCATATTGGTTTTCACTTAATATATTAAATTTTTTAAGGAAAGAAAATATTCTATTACACATTACTTTTTCAATAGACTTAGAGAAAATACTTAACAAACAAATTGGTCTATATTTCGTTATATCCATAACATCTCCCTTCTTAAATACTGGAATTATTTGTCCAACCTTTAGTTGTGCAGGATATTTACCTTGCGTTACTGAAATATTCATTATATTACACAAAAATGGTGCTATAATATCAGCATTTGCTTTAATTAATCTAACTGGAATTTCATCAATTCCAGTAGAGTTTGTATTCCGTAAGGATTGTATGGCAGAAATTATTTCACTTTCACACACAGGAGCAAAGTAAAATGTATTTGGGAAATATTCGCTGTTACTGGTACCAGTATTATCGTAGGGAAAAGTTATGTCCGTAATAGATTTTTCAAAAAACGTAGCAAAATTATTTGAGATTTCTTGAGTGCTTTTGTGCCTTTCTAAATTGTATTTTGTTTTATTGCTATAATTAACTAAACTCCATAATGCTTTGATTTTATTGTTTGCATTATTTATATAATTGGCTGCATGCTGTTTTTTTTCAGAAATAATTAAATGATTAAGAATTTTCCTTTTAGTTCTGAGTATTGTTTTTAAATCCTCCCTACCAGTTTCTTTAACAATGAAATCTAAATTTTTAACATCATCATATAGATTTTGTAAATCTGATGAGAAACTAATTTTATATCGTTGGGAGTTGGGAGCAAATTGACGTCTTTTTCTTTTTGAGAAAACTATTTCAAAACTTGACCTAAATTGTTTGTAAAAATAATTAAATACAAAATCAACATCATTTTCATGTGACCAATTAATATAAACGCTGTATTTCATAAAATGTTTTCTAAATTCGATCATATTGTGCGGTGAGAAATCTCGACTAAGTACATAAATACAATTTTTTTCAATGGGTAATGTTATTCGTATTTCAGCTGTCTGTGCATAGTGATCGGATAAGCCAGGATTGAAATTACTCGTAGATTTTATAATATCTATTTTATTTGTAAGTATGTAATCAATCGATGTCAGCGATATTTTGTCTGAACCTGGAAATTTCTGTATTCTAGTTATGTCATCTATAAGAGAACAGAGATTATGAGCACATAACAAGTCGTTTAGAGAATCTGACAATTTATTTTTATTTAGGTTATTAATATTTAGGTCACCACAAATAACAATAGTCTCAAATTGTTGATTTACAATATCTAATAAATGATTAAATTGATTGAAGAATAATTTGTTCGTATCACTCGCATTATTAGGCGGTCTATATATAGAAATTATGCAAGTTTTATTACCTACCGATATTCCACAGCATTCAATGACATTCTCGATAGAAAGATTATGTATATTGTTTAATGGTTTGGTCTGTTGTAAAAGATTAGGCTTTATAAAAATTGCAGTTCCACCATGTATATTAGTTATTCTTGAATAGTGAGCTATCATTACATATCCGGGTATCTTAAAAACATCAAGTTGAGTTTCTTTGAGCCAGGTTTCAGTGAAACATAGAATATTATAATTACAATTATTACAAAACAATTCAATTATATTAGATTTATGAAAAATTGATCGAATATTTATATGAAATAAATTTATACTAAAACATTTTTCATTTATAATATTTTGGGGTCCCTCGCTGCGGTTGGAGATCTCGCTTTCCGCGATAGGTTGAATTCCATTTATGCCGATGGTTTGATCGAAATAACTGGACTTTTATCCCTTCGCACCAAAACTTTTCATCCAAAACAGCTTCGGCATCTTGTTTAGGTACAGAAATTTTAAAATTAGAGCAGTAATCATTACTTTTTAATTTATTAACATAAAATGATCCCAACGGAAGTTTTTTCTTTAGGTAATCGCGAACATTGTCTTCGTTAGTGCTTACATGTAGATTCGATACGTAAAGCAGTGTCATTGGAGTAGCAGAGATTATTTCATTTTCTTCCGGTTTCTTAACTCCAGTTATTGTAGTCGGCATCTTGGAGGCGGCCACTGTTAAACTCTGGTTATTGGAATGTTCAGCGGCATTCGATAGAATTTGTGTTGATAGTACTGCAGTTTTGTCAATATTTATGGTTTTTGCTTTTACATTCTTACTCGGATTATCAGAAAGGCGTCCTTGTTTGTGATTAATCGACAAGGTGTCGTTAGTACGAGGCTGGTTTATATATTTTAAAGAAGATGTATCATTTTGGGAATTTAATGCATCTCTTTCTAGTACTTGGATTTTGAATAGTAACAAAGCATGTTTGTCTTCCATTTCAGCCACTAACTTATATAAAAGTTTATTTTCACTGATAAGATGTTCGTTGTGTTTAATTAAGTCAGTTATTAATGATGAACTAACTTTTTTTTCATCCACTTCAATCACTGTCTCGCTTGATGAGTTCAAGTCGTCCACCTTTAAAATGTCTTCTCTGGGTTCACAACACTTAATATGATTTTCGTCAATTGTAATGATATCATTATAGTATTTTACACATCCGGGATGCATCACAACACCACAGTTTAATTCAAATAGTCAAATTTTAAAAATTGTTTTAAAAAAAATAGTAAAACAAGTGTTACAAACGTTAAATTTTTTAAATTAACTCAGAATTAATTCTACTTTACAATTACTTAAAAATTTAAAGACATTTCCACCAAATTTTTCAAAAAATGCGCAATTAAATGAACCGTGTTCAATCTAAAAATTCAAATTTTAACAATTGTTAAGAAAATAGTAAAACAAACGCTATAAAAAATAAAATTTTCAAAACTCATTCAGAATTAATTCTACTTTACGATTACATAAAAATATCTACACATTTCCACCTAGATTTCAAAAAAATCGGCACTTAAAATCTTTAATTTAAAAATTCATATTTTAAAAATTGTTTAAAAAAATAATAAAACAAATACTTTAAATATTGACTATTTAATGAAATTCACTCCGAATTAATTCTACTTTACGACTACATTAAAATTTATAGATTTTTCTAGCCAATTTTTCAAAAAATCCGCAATTAAATGAACCGTGTTCAATTTAAAAATTCAAGTTTTAAGAATTGTTAAAAAAATAGTAAAACAATTGCTACAAACGTTATAATTTTAAAATTAACTCAAAACTACTTCTATTTTACGATTACATAAAAATATCTACATATTTCCATCTAGATTTCCAAAAAATTCGCACTTAAACGCACAAAGTTTAATTTAAAAATTCAAATTTTAAAAATTGTTTAAAAAGAATAGTAAAACAAATGCTACAAATGTTGACTATTTAATATTAACTCGAAATTAATTCTACTTTACGATTACATAAAAATATAAAGATATTTTTACCCAATTTTTCAAAAAATCCGCAAATTCAATTTTAACAATTGTTTAAAAAATAGTAAAACAAATGCTACAAACGTCAAATTAACTTAAAAATACTTCTACTTTACTATTACCTAAAAATATCTATATATTTCCACCTATATTTCCAAAAAATCCGCACTTAAATGCACCGTGTTTAATTTAAAAATTCAAATTTTAAACTTGTTTAAAAAAATAGTGAAACTAGTGCTACAAATGTTGACTTTTTAAAGTTAACTCAAAATTACTTCTACTTTACGATTACATAAAAATATCTACATATTTCAGCCTAAATTTTAAAAAAATCCTCTCTTAAACGCACCGTGTTTAATTTAAAAAATCAAATTTTAAAAATTATTTAAAAAAAATAGTAAAACAAATGCTACAAATGTTGACTTTTAAAAATTAACTCAAAATTAAATCTACTTCACGATTAATAAAAAAAAAAAATTGCAACACAATTTTTCAAAAAATTCCGCAATTAAATGAACCGTGTTCAATCTAAAAATTCAAATTTTAATATTGTTAAAAAAAAAATAGTAAAACAAATGCTACAAATACTAAATTTTTAAAATCAACTAAAAATTACTTTTACTTTACCATTATAAAAAAATATTCATACATTTCTACCTAGATTTCCAAAAAAATCCGCACTTAAACGCACCGTGTTTAATTTAAAAATTTAAATTTTATAATTGTTTGAAAAAATAGTAAAACAAATGTTACAAATGTTGAATTTTTAAAATTAACTCAAAATTAATTCTACTTTACGATTACATAAAAATATTCATAAATTTCCACCTAGATTTCCAAAAACCCGCACTTAAACGCACAGTGTTTAATTCAAAATATCAAATTTAAAAATATTTCGATAAACTCGTTACGAAAAACGTTTAAAAAAATTAAAGGCGCTAATTTATTTTGTAAAATCGAACTTGCCATAATGTAAAGATTTTTAAATGTTTCATTTTGCTATTAAATTATTTAGTAGTTGGAATAATTAGGTTCAAGATGATTTAAGACATTGGTGTTTCCCGGCGCATCCACCATAATACAAACATTAGTTTTATTGTCTATAACTTCTTCATACCTTTATCGCATTGTTAAGTTAGATGGACATAACCTTTCACTGGAATTTTAAGTATCGGAACTCACTAATAGATAATCTAAATTTCAGTATGGTGTATTGTGCATGACCGGCGATAAGATAGGATCGGGTACAGATAAACCCCGCTGAATATTCATGACGCACATTTGGCAATTAATTAATTAGGTTGTTCGCCGTCGCAACAGGGCCATACGGAGCGACGTCGCGACGTCAATGCAAATTCCACTAATGGATTTATTCCTGCCGGCATATGCTCCATATTATAACTATTCATAAATCAATATTGAGAATAAGAATGACTGAATATGTAATTTATACTGAATATTATTAAACACACAAACTTATTGATATTCCCGGCGCATCCACCATAACATCCAATGAATAGATTGGCTGGTTATTTAAGTGTATATCAACAGTTTGTACTTAAATTAAATTAACATCTCAATAATTACCGTCATCATTGGATGGAAATCAATGCGGATGTGTACACTCACGGCTCGAGATAATCCGTTAATGATCTCGAAACCCCCTCTCATTAGGCGTAATGTTAATGGCCGTGTAATTGAAGTCGAGCAAAATCTCGCCCCCGAAGATCACCACTAATGAAATGTAAACAGGCTGCACCGTTTGCACGCGCTCCATGTAAAATCATCAATCAATATTAGGGCAATCAGCCACAAGATAATTCCGTTACACGAGGGCCCATTAAGTGTGATTGACCTGTGTCAATAATGTCACAACGGGTATTACTCACAGATTGAGGATCACGATAATTTTCAACTGTATCTATAAAACACCGGTGGTTATTTGTTGTTTCGAAAGTGTCCTCCCTTTTTCGGATGCGAAACACGAGAACAGATTATTGTTCCATCCGTCTTTTCCGTATCCGTCGCTAAAAATGGACGCGATTTACACGCGATCCAGCGAATAAATTCTCCCCCTCCACCGTCCAAAAAAAAAAACAAAAAGACGAAATGGAAAAAAACACGCATTTCCCCAGTGATTTGTACTCCTCGAGTCGTATTTTATTGTATTTAAGGCTCAGGCCATCGATTTTCTTTCGAACAAAAAAAAACGCCATAAATCACGAAAAAAAAACGTTGATCTTCGAAATATTTATAAATCATATATTTATCAGAAATAAAAATAATTATTAATAAAAACATATAACAAGTATTATAGTGTTACAGACTGTCATATAATTGCGTTCCCGGCGCATCCACCATAATATCCAATAAATCGATTCGCCCATTATTTAGGTTTACATCAACAGTTTGTACTTAAATTATAGTTTATAGTATTTTTATTAATACTTAACATGTATAGCGAAGTATATGCCTTTAAATAAGTAACACTATCATAATATAATGTAATGATTTTAATGGTGTAATAGAGATAATAATAATATCATATTTGTTTTTCAATAATATTTCCGAAAAATTGACTCCGTATGCAGAAATAAATTTTACGCGGCGGGCATAAATTTAATCAACCCTTAATGCGATCGAATTAATTCAAAGGCCCGAAAATAGAAAGGAACGGGGAAAAAAGGAGGACACGATAAAACGCGAAATTTGCATTTTTATTGCGCGCATCATAAGCGGATTAGGCGGCGATTTCCATTCCTTTTTCTCCCGCGCACCACCGAACCTCTCCCTCCACACCCCTCAATTTTTTTCCATCGGTAAACATTCAAATTGCGAACGCCAAAGCTCAATTATTTACCACCGTCAATTTAACATACGCCGAACGTGTTTTCGCGTCTTGTAAATATTTGAGGGTGGAATTTACGGGCTGCCGGAAATTGCCCACCCCCCAAACCTGCGAAATTTATTATTGGACGTGCGCCGGTTTTGATTTATGCCTGCTGTTTAAAAAATTACTTTTCGCTTATAAACCAATCATTTTAAACGAGAGAAGAAAAACTTTTTAGAGTGATTAAAATTTATTAATTTTATTATTTATTATTTCTATAACGACACATACTTTTAATTATAATAATTTATATTTTTATTCCATTAAAGTAATAAAGAATAAATAATATTAATAATAAAATATTTTTAGATCAACAGTTGTTACAGGTGGAAATAGTAAACTTTGTCGTGCATATTCCGAGCAAACTTTTTCCTAGTAACGTCGCGAGTAATAAAAGGGACGTAAAACGTGGCCCGGCGGCCCTTAAGACATCCGGAAAACAAATGGGTTTCGGCCGAGAAGGTAGAACACTCAAAACCGGGGAAATGAAACTCGGACGGAAAAATACGGGCCGTTAATGATTCAACTATGCTGGGGGAATTTAAATAATCGATAATATAAATAATTACGAATTTATTTTCGAGCGAATCTTACCAACAGTTCCATCTTCTTGACCGGTTTGTCGAAGAACACCCTGACCCAGACTCCGTGCAGTTTATACTCGGTAAGCAGTGTAAGCGTACCCTCCCAGTGTCCCGGTTCCCTCTCCTCGTCGTATTCGAAGAGCTTAGGACAGGGTGAGCTGATTTTCTCAGCCGCCACCACCATCAACAATGCCATCAACGATAAGTATGTCCACATCTACAAACAGAAAAGAAATAAATTATTATTTAATCTAGAAGTCCAAAAAATATATAAAAACAATTGCTATCTACTTCTAACCTCAAAAATTAAATACGTCATACATCTAATTATGATCCTTTAAAAATTTATAAATATTTCATCTCTATATTTAACAATAATCTAAAATAAACAGAAAGAAGGTATGTGAAAACTAGTTTAAACATGGAAAATGCTGAAAATACATATAAAAACAATTGACATCTACTCATAACCTATAAAATTAATTACAACAAACCTTTCTCTACAAAATTTATATATATTTTTCATGATTAAGCTTCGAGATTATACTTAGAGCATGTTTATACAAATTATTTTTAACAAATAAGCAGTTATAAATATATAATATCAATTGCTATCTACTTATAACCTTAAAAATTGTCTACACCATATTTTCGAATATAATCCTCTAAAAATTCATTAATATTATATCTCTAAGTTTATGGATAATTCAATATAATCAGAAAAAATGTCCCTTAAAATTAGTTTTAACATTCTAGCAATCCAAAATTATATTCAAACAATTGCTATCTATAGATAACCTTAAAAATTACCGATAAAACATTCTCAGTAAAGATCTTGCACAAATTTAAAATTATTTCATCGCTAAATTTTAAGATAACGTAAAATAAACACAGAAAACGTTCGTGAAAACTAGTTTCAATATTCAAAAGGCCCAAGAAACATATGAAAACAATTACCTTCGACTCATAACCTCAAAAATTGTCTTCAACACACTCTCAGTTGATGATGCTGTGTAAGTTTATGAATATTTCATCTCTAAATTCAAAGATAATCCAAAAAACCTAGTGGATGTTCAATAATATTAGTTTTAACATTTAAGCGCCCCAAAAAATATAAAAACAATTGCTATCTGCTTATAACCTAAAATTTTTACTTCAAAATACCGTCAATAAGACGCTCACAGAAATTTTAATTTTTTATCTCGAAATTTAGAAATTATTTAACCTAATCAAAAAAGATATTCCTGAAATTTACTTTTAACATTCGGAAAGCGCAAAAAAATGCAAAAACAAATGCCACCTACTTATAACATCAAAAATTGACTTCAACAAAATGTTAGTTATAATTCTATTAAACATTTTAAATATTTCATCTTTAAATTTAGAGATAATCAAAAATAGAGCCAGAGAATGTTTTCAAAAATTAGTTTTAACATTTAATTGGTGCAAAACTTTATAAAAAAATTGCTATCTACATATAACCTAAAAAATTGACCACAATATGCTCTCAAATATAATCCTGTAGTAATTTATTAATATTTTTTCTCTAAGTTTATAGATAATTCAATATAATCAGAAAAAAATTCCTAAAAATTAGTTTTAACTTTCGAGTAGCCCTAAATTATATTTAAACAATTGCTTTAGATAGATAGATAGTATTTATTTATCCAGTATACTAAAATACATTTCATAATACATATATAGAAATACTGCCATACAAAAATTTTGATTGCAGCACATGGAAAGGCTCGAGTTCATAAAAATATGATCTTCCACTCAAAAATTATCGTCAGAATACTCTTAATAATAATATTGTATAACTTTTAAATTACTTTATTTCTAAATTTTAAGATAATCTAAAATAATCACAGAGGATATTCGTGAAAATTAGTTTCAACATTCACGAGGCCCAAGAAAAATATAAAAACAAATGCCGTCTACTCATAACCTTAAAAATTGACCTTAATACATTCTCAGTTATGATTCTGTAGAAATTTATAAATATTTCTTCTCTAAATTTAAAGATAATTCAAATGAAACCCAGTTAATGTTCGGTAATATTAGTTTTAACATTGGAGCGCACCAAAAATATATACAAACAATTGCTATCTAATTATAACCTAAAAAAAATTACTTCAAAATACCTTTAACAAGACGCCTACAGAAATTTTATTTTTTTTATCTCTAAATTTAGAAATTATATAACCTAATCAGAGAAGATATTTAGTTTTAACGTTCGAAACCCCCAAACAATATAAAAACAAATTCCACCTACTAATAACCTCAAAAAGTGACTTCAGCAGACACTTAGTTATGATTCTATTAAAAATTTTAAATATTTCATCTTTAAATTTAGAGATAATCCAAAATTGAGCCACAGAATGTTCTTGAACATAATTTTAACATTCAATTGGTGCAAAACTATATAAAAACAATTGCTATCTACATATAACCTAAAAAATTGACCACAATATGCTCTCAAAAATAATCCTGTAGTAATTTATTAACGTTTTTTCTCTAGGTTTATAGATAATAATTCAATACAATCAGAATTTTTTTTCCTGAAAATTGGTTTTAATTTTCGAGCAAGACCATAAATATATAAAAACAATTGCTATCTACTGATAACCTCAAAAATTGATGTCAAATAATTGATGTCTCAATAATGATACTGTATAAATTTAAAATGATTTCAACTCTAAATTTAAAGATAATTTAAAATAAACAGAGAGAATGTTTGTGAAAACTAGTTTCAACAATCAAGAGAACCTTTAAATATATGAAAACAATTTCCATATACTCACAACTTTAAAATTTGACTTAAACACACTCTCTGTTAATTTTAAAATAAATAATGATTATTATTTCATCTCCAAATTTAAAGATAATCCAAAATAAATCTAATGCATGTTTAATAATATTAGTGATTTAACATACGAGCAGCCTAAAAAATACATTAAAACAATTGATATTTACTTAACCTAGAAAATTGACTTTAAGATCTCTTCAACAAATCTTCCATTGAAATTTTTAAATATTTTATCTCTAAATTTAAAAATAATTTAAATTAATCAGTGAAGATATTCCTGAAAATTATTTTTAACATTCGAGAAGCCGAAAAATATTTAAGAACAAATGCTACATCTTTTAACCTCAAAAATTGATCAGTAATGATCGTAAGTAAATTTAAAATCACTTCTTCTCTACATATAATGATAATTTAAAATAAAAACAGAGGATGTTCGTGATATCTACTTCCAATACTAAAGAGACTTCAAAAACATATAAAAATAATTTCCATCTATTCATAACCTCAAAAATTACCTTCAAAACAGTCACAGTTATGATCCTGTAGACATTTATAAATATGTATTTTCCAAATTTAGAAATAATTCAAAATAATGTTTGGAAATTTTCGGTAATAAAAGTTTTAACATTCAACCGACCCAAAAATATACAAAAAAAAAAAACAGTTGCTATATACGAAACATTAAATATTAACTTTAACATACCCTCAACAATTAAATACCCATATGGCATATTATTTCATTTCTAAATTTAAAAACAATTAAATAAACATTTTTTTTCCTTGAATATTTTTCTCACTTATCTCTTGGCGAAACATTATGAAATTATGAAAAGATAAACAATTGATAAACACTTAGTTTAATTCCCTGGTTGAAACTAGTCGAGTGAATATGAAAAATTTGTTAGGAAATTTCTAAAAATATTTTCTGGGAAATTATGAATTTTGAAAAACTTCTAGCAATTTGATACAGGAAAAATTCTTTAAAAAATTGAATAAGACAAACAAATAAATTGTGGAGACCCTAGGAAAATCAGAGAAATGTTATTAAAATATTTTATAAATCTATAAATTAAATTGCTTAAAAATTTTCCAGAAACATTCAAAACATTTTAAAGAATAATTGTTTGGAAGTTACAGAACCTTAAAAAAATTTTTCGCAATTTGATAGACAATTCTAGAAATAAATTAAGTTGCTATGAAAATTCAATTATTAAGTTTACAAGAAAATTCAAGCAATTTAAAAAGGAAATTCCTGAAAACTTCTCAACTTCTATAAAAAAAAAATAGAATAAATCCTGCTGAACATTTCTAGAAATCTAGGGGTGCTACTGCTAGAAAATTCTAATTTCCTTGAGAAAAATTCTAAAAATTTAGTAGAAAATTTTCTAATAAATTACGAACGGCGAAAAAAATTCTAACAATTTCTAAAAGAGAAAGAAAGAAATTATGGAAACACTAAGAAATGACAGAAACCTTGCTAAAATATTTTAAGAATCTAGAAATTAAACTTCTAAAAAATTCTTGAACCATCTGGAAGTATTTAGAAGGATATTTGTTTGAAAGTTACAGGATCTCAAAAAAATACTTTGGTAATTAGATTGACAATTCTATAGATCAATAAAATTGCTAGAACAAAATATGTTTTAAGGTTTAGAGGAAAATTCAAACAAATTAAAAAAAAAATTCCTGAAAAATTGTGAATAATTTCACAAATCTAGAAATCAATCTGCTAGAAAATTCTAAATATTTAAAAAAAAGTTCTGGTCAATTATAAACATCGAATTTTTTTTGCAATTCGGAAGAAAACAAATTCTTGAAAATAAAAAATCAAAAAGAGGCAGAAAACATAATTAATATTTTAGAAAAAAAATATTGCTGAAATATTCTCTAAAACTAGAAATCAAACTGTTAAAAAGTTCTCAAACCTTTTAAGAAAATTGTAAACATTTTGTAGAATAATTGTTTGAAAGGTTTATAAACTCAAAAATAAAATTTCGCAATTTGAAATACAATCCTAAAAAATAAAATTTCATGAAAATAATGGAAAACTGTTATGAACCTTAAAAAAATCAAGCAATTTGTAAAAGAAATTGCTGAATTTTTGAAAGGGGAATGAAAGAAATTGTGAAAACTTTTAGACAAATGCAATGAACTATATTATCATAATGTTCAATTTCAATTTCGATTTCGATTTCAATTTCAATTTCAATTTCAATTTCAATTTCAATTTCTTTGTTAATGTTCTAACAGACAAGGTTTCTAATCTAAAAGCCTCAAAAAAAATTTAGAACAAGATTGTCTAGCAAGTTATATACGCTGAATAAAATTCTCAAGAGAATTTCTTTAAAATTTTAAGAAGGGAAAGGAAAACTTGGTGAAAATTCTAGAAATATTGGGAAAACGTTAGCGAAGTATTTTAGAAATTTAAAATAAAATGTATTAAAAAGTTTTAGAACCCTCTTGAAATATTCTATTTAATGTATTATTATGATTGAAGAAAGAAGAATTCTTTTTAAAAAATCCGAAAAGAAAAAAAAATGTTGAAAATTCTGGAAAATACCGAAACGGAGAGAAATAAATGTTATAAATTGTACAGAAATTGAAGAAATGCTGCTAAAACTTCGTAGGAATCTAGAAATCAAATTGATGAAAAATGTTATAGAACCTCCAAAAAATTGCAATTTGGTAAAGAATTTTAAAGAAATAAATCTCAAGTTGCTGGAAAATAGTAGAAATGCCTCTTCCAAGACGTGTTAATATCGATTACCGAATCGATTTCGCTAATTTTAGTTAACTTCATACCATTGAACATTTTCTAACCCTTTATATTTTCCTTCGTGTTTTCCCCCGCTTCATAATCTTAACTAATCTGTATCTTCATTTGTACTGTTAGATTGTTTACACTTATAATTTATTTCACTTAAATGCTTTCCCTTTTATGCATCTATTTATTATTTTCGGATTAACTTTTTTTTAGAACGAAGTAATTCACCTGAAATTTTCTAAATCTGTTTCTGTTATCATTAAATAATAAAGTAGTAAAACCCTCGCCCATGTGTTTCATATTGGAGGATGCGTTCGAGGTCATCCACCCATTCTACATATATCTATAAATTTTATTCATAATACTGTTGATAAATTTTAGAAGTTATAGATATACTTTTACTCCTTATTTTCCAGCAAACTTGAAGTTATTTAGTAGAAAAAAAATAAAAGTACATGTAAGGTGGGTGGGTGGCCTCTATCCCATCCTCCAACCAATATAACATACACAAGGAATTATAAAAAAGACATTTGTACGTTAAAAAATTAATCTCTTAATATTTATAACAATTTTTCCTTATGAATAATTAAAGAAACAATAAAACCATCACGTATATTTTACCTATTAAAGGGTATGTTCAAGGCCACCCTCCTACTCTACATTCACCGTGTAACTTTAGGTATATTACTGTTGATGATTGTAAGAAATCATATTAACACTTTCACTGTTGATATTTCATGCAAACTAAAAGTTATTCGAAAATATTTTCGTATTTTTTCTTTTTATTAGTAAAAGTTATTTAGTAATTAAAGTTTAAATTTATATGTACGGTGGGTGGGCGACATTCTAACCCACCCTCTAAGTATACAACATACGCAAGGGTATCGAAAAAATCATTTTTATTTAGAGTAGTTCACCTAATAATATCTAAATCATTTTTCTTAAAATTAAATAATAAAGTAGTAAAACCATGGTTCATATTTTACATATAGGAGGGTAGGTTCGAGATCACCCTCTCACCCTACATATATCCATAAACTTAAGGTATAACACCTTTGATGATTTTTAAAAATCATACAAACACTTTTACAGTTTATTTTCCTGCAAAATAAAGTTATTCAGTAGCTAAGGGTTAAATGCATATGTAGGGTGGGTGGGTGGCCTCTAACCCACCCTCCAACCAGTACAGCATAAGCAAGGGGTGTCAATCAAAATTCATTTACATTCGGAGTAGTTCACCGAATAATATCTAAATCTATTTTTCTTATAATAAAGTAGTAAAACCCTCGATCATATTATATATATAGGCGGGTGGTTTCGAGGCCACCCTCCCACCCTACATAACGATGTATTACATACATCAGAAAAAATACTTACTTAGTTTCATATTTAATTGATCAGTTTCCTGACATAGCAATTATAGTACACATTTGAATATGACAAGCAATTGTCAAAACATATGTCAGGAAACTGATCAATTAAATATGAAACTAAACAAGTAAATCTAAAAATCCAACAATGAGATATATATGTTTCACCAGGGATGTAGCAGCGGAAGTATTAATTTTATGAAAAAATTTTACTGCTAAAACAAAAAGCTGTAAAATATTAATATCTACTGATAATTAAAAAATCTTTAAGATCACATGAAAATAATTTAAGTGTAGCAGAATGAAACAAATTGACGAAATCAAAACATGAAGTCAAGCAGATAAATTTATTTTTGTAAAAAATTATTACGAAAGGAATGAACTTATTAACGTATCTTTAAGTCTCTCTGAAATAATAATTAGAAAAAACACGAAAATATTTCGTAAAATCTACAACAAATGAGTCTTATTAAGACTACAAGAACAAACCACTTTTGAAACAACTACTTCTCTAGCTAATACTTCGACAGACATTGAATAATACAAAAGTGATTTGCGTGTTACAAAATAGCAAGGCTATCAAAGCAACACTAGTTTGAACGTATTTCTTTCTGTAAAATGAACTAAAAATGATTGAATGTACATTAAATAATTTGTGAGTGACTATATTATGATATATTTGGAACAAAAAATTAATTTAGGTTGATGTAATTAAAAATAAATTAGCAAAAGCAATTAAATAATTCAATACTCAATTTATAACCATCTGCAGACACGTGTTTCGATCTCTCGATCTCTTCAGTACAGCTTTATTATAAAATTGATTTCAAATATAAATAAAAACGTTTACTAAAATAAATATAATGAAATAAAATTTTTATTTCATTATATTTATTTTAGTAAACGTTTTTATTAATATATTTCATTATATCTTTTTTTAACAATTTAACGACTCAAAACATATAAAAAATGGTATCTGCTTATAACCTTAAAAAATTGATTACAACGCGGTCTCAAATATAATTCTGTAAAAATGCAAAAAGGTTTTATCTCCAAACAGTTAATCCAATATAAAAATTTGTTTTTACTTTAAAGCTGCCTTTAAAATGAATAAAAACAAATCCTATGCATTTAAAAAATCAAAAATTGCCTCTCCACGGGTACCTTGTAAAAATTTATAAATATTTTATCTTAAAATTTAGAGATAATGTTATATAAACAGAAATGGCGTGAAAATAAGATTGCCAAAGTATTTTAATGCCAGTAAATACAGTATGAGAAGAAAGGTCACCTTGACAAGAGCTAGTTATAGAAAATAATGGAACGTACTAGTAATGAATGCTACTACGTGGTAATTCATAATGAACACTGAATAAAACACTTACTATGTTTTTAAACACTGCCCACCCATCCTACATATATATGACAACTTTAATTACTAATCGTTGATGATTTTACTGCTACAAACAGTCAAACCTTTTATGTAATAATAAAACAAAATCTTTTCAGCATCTTGGATTTATTTTTACAGACATGGTTTAAAAAACTCTAGAATTTTCTAGCATTTTCTCTTACAATTTTCAAAAGGTTTCTTTTCGAATTTGTAGAAATTTTCTGTAATTAGCAGATTTTAAGAATTTCTATTATTTTCTAATGATGGTCACATCACCATTTTTTTTTTATCTAACTTCATACCATTGACTACTCATTGTAGTAGATTTACGACATGTTTTCGTGTTTTTCTAATTTTTAGTTAACTTCACACCATTAAACATTTTCTAACCCTTTACATTTTTCCGCTCTCTACTTTCCCATCATCGTATTTCCTCCCCCGCTTCATAATCTTAACTAATCCGTATCTTCATTTGTACTGTTAGATGGTCCACACCTATAATTTATTCCATTTTCATGTGCCTTTCCTTTTATGCATCCATTTAATATTTTCGGCCTTCCTTTTTTGTAGAACGTACTCGTGGTACCCGACCAAATTCGAGATATTTAGGCTACATCTACAACTTTTTTTCCGCTTTTGTCACATTTTTATCCGTCCCGCTTCTGATCATCCGTCAGGCCCACCCTCTACACTTAATAATGTCCAGGGGAACCGTTGAAGCCAAAACCTCCGCAGCCTCCATGGACATCGTTCTGTAGCTACTGATCAGTCTCAAAACTAAAAGTTACTCAGTAGATAAAGTTTAAATGTAATAAAGTCCATTACTTTCTAGAAAATTAACTAATAATTAGAAAAACTAAGTTTAAATGTATATGTAATGAGGGTTCACACACCCTTATCTATCCAACCAGTACAACTTACACAAGGATTATGAATAAATATCATTTACATAAGAAGTCGTTCACCTGATAATTTCTAAATCTGTTTCTGTTATAATTAAATAATAAAGTAATAAATCCCTCGCTCATGTTTTACATATTGGAGGATGGTTTTGAGGTCACCCACCCACCCTACATATAACTATAAATTTTAGTTATAACACTGATGATGAATTTTAGAAATTAATTAAAAATACTTTTACTTTTTATTTTTTAGCAAACTTAAATAAAAGTTATTTAGTAGTCAAAATTTCAATGTACGTGTAGGGTGGGTGGGTGTCTCTCTATCCCACCCTCCAACTAACACAACATACTTAAGGAATTACAAAAAAAAAATCATTTGTATGCAAAGAAATTCATCGCTTAATATTTCTATCAATTTCTTCTTAGGAATAATTAAAGAAGCAATAAAGCCACCCTCCCAACCCTAAATTAATTATTTAACTTTAGCTATATTACTGTTGATGATTGTAGAAACTCTTATTAACACTTTCACCGTTGTTATTTTTTGCAAACCAAAAGTTATTTAGTAGTTTAAATGTATATATAGGGTGGGTGGGTATCCTCGAAACTACCCTCTAACCAGTACAAAAATTCATTTACAGTCGGCGTAAGTAAGTTCACCTAATAATATCTAAATCTATTTTTTTTTATAATTAAATAATAAAGTAGTAAAACTCTCGATCATATTGTACATATAAGAGCGTGGGTTCGAAAACACCCTTCCACCCTATATGTATCCATAAACTTTAGGTATAACACCTTTGATCATATTTAGAAATCACATAAACACTTTTACCGTTTAATTTTCTCCAAATTAAAAGTTATTCAATGAGTATGTAGGGTGGATGGGTGGCCTCTATCTCACCGTCTAACTAATGTAACATAATAAAATGTATTAAAATCCTTTTGTTCGTTGTAGAAAATTAAATAATAAATTTAAAAATACGAAAACATTTCGTGAATCTACAACAATGAGTCTTACTAAGACTACAAAACAAATTAATTTGAAACAACTACTTCTCTAGCTAATACTTCGACAGACATTGAATAATACAAATTAATTTGCGTGTTACAGATAGTACAACTATTAAAGCAACACTAATTTGAATGAAATTATTTCTGTTGAATAAACTAATAAATGATAAAATGTACTTTAGATTGTTTAAATGTAACTATAACATGAAAAATTATGAAAAATGAAGTTTAAACTGATTTCATTAAATTAAATTAGCAAAAGCAATTAAAAAATCTATCATTCAAGTTTATAATCATCTGCAGACACGTGTTTCGAACTTTCGCTCTCTTCAGTACAGCTTTATTATAAAATTGATTTTAAATACAAATAAAAACACTTACTAAAATAAATATAATGAAATATGATAATAAATATAATGAAATATAAATAACTTACTCAGATATGTACGGCAACTGACACAAGAATGAAATATAATCGACTGAAGGTCTGAATATATACCTGAGGTGGATTAGTGAATTCTTCAGAAATCATTACGTTCGGGATTAAGGAAAAATACCCACTTGGAGCATAATTGAATAATAAAATGTATTAAATTCAAATTAGTGTTGCTTTAATAGTTGTACTATTTGTAACACGCAAATTAATTTGTATCATTCAATGTCTGTCGAAGTATTAGCTAGAGAAGTAGTTGTTTCAAATTAATTTGTTTTTTAGTCTTAGTAAGACTCATTGTTGTAGATTCACGAAATGTTTTCGTATTTTTAAATTTATTAATGTAACATATTACAAAAAAATCATTTGTATGCAAAGTTTTTCAAATTAATTTTTTTTTATATTTAATTAATTAAATAATGAAAAAAATACAATTATAACAAAAATAAAATATAAAAATCTATTGATAATTAAAAAATCTTTAAGATCACATAAAAGCAATTTAAGTGGAGCAGCCTGAAACAAATTGAAAAATCAAAACATGATGTCAAGCAGATAAAATTGTTTGTATATTAAAGTTGTAAATAACTAAGAGTTTCAAAATGTGTGTTTATTTTTACTACAATTGTTTCGCAAATTTATTGCTTCTTCAAGTGAATGAAAGTTTACAATAAAATTAGAAAAAACTTAGAACTATATATATACATTAACACTATTGGCACTATGGAGGGGTAAATATTTTAAGTAGTGGGGAGTTTGACAGTTCAATTTGTTCGTTTAGTAGAAGGCCTGTATTTTTCGAATTTGATTATTTCCAGGCTTTCGAGTAGATTTAATTGTTTCCCTTTCTTCTCTGTGTGGAGAATCTTGAACTGTCAAACTAAATGAAACTAAATCATTATAGGAAATAACGGTTTGAGTGAAAGAGCACTTCCATGTGAACTCCACCTTCAAGTCTTGCGATCTAAATTTCAAAGTTGTTGTAAACGTATGTTAATTTTTATTTTTTTCTAGGTCAATTAACTAAACTTAAATTCACGTTCTTCTATAATTCTCTATTAAAAGTTATCTATTTTTGAGGTAGGTATTTTTAGCCGTATTAGTTGCTTAGTTGCCCTGGGTTTTTTGTAGTTCGAATATCCAAAGAGACAGCAAGGATTTCCCCCTAATTATTTTCTAGCCGTATTAGTTGCGCTGGGATTTTTATTTCTGAAGTAATGCATCGCATATAAGATACCATTGGATGGATGCAGTTGAAGATGATTCGAATATCCAGGGAGATAGCAAGGCCTCCACCTCAATAGGCCTCCTCTGCCGCACAACTGACCCTCACAAGAGCGTCCACCGTCGATCTGTTTTTTTTAAAGCCAAACTGCATATCGAAGAGGCCTGCATTGACTCGACGATTCTGTCAACCAGCAGCTGCTGAAAAGACTGCTTGGCCTCCGCATCCAGTAGACATAGTCGTCCTCCGTCGGCTTTCATTGCTTCAATAGTAATACTATCGTAGCCCTTTTGTATTTTTTTTTTGGAGAAAATAGCCTTCGGTAAACATTTGTTTCTGCAGCGGGTGAATTCATTCCTTTGTTTCATCGAACAGGGTCCCCTTGAGGGCCTCATTTGAGATGCCCCCAGGGCCTTACAGTTTAGTGGAGTATTGGCAGCCCTTGACACCTCAGGTGCCGTGAAGGATTTCGCCTCCCGATTTATTGTTCACGATGCTTCAGCTACCACCTGGAACGCTTGATCCCGCGCTAGGTTAAGCAACACCTAGCTTCTTGACCACAATCTTATATCGTCAGCCTCCACTTCGCTACAAAGCTCCATCCACCATGCCTTTTTTACTGCATTTTCTGACATTTTTGTGATTAATTGACTCGGTTTTGTTTGAGTGCGCGTTAATGATGAAGACTAAATCTCAAAACGCTATATTTTACAGTGTATCTTCGAAAGATGTTAATAGTGTTTATGGCCCTGATACTTTAACAGCCAATCACGCGGATTTTTGGTTTCGTCGATTCTATTCTAGTAATTTCGATGTCAAAGATGCACCATAGACTGGAAGGCCAATTGTCGAAAATATCGATAAAATCATGGACATTTTCGAGTCCGACCATCATTTGGAACCATTTGAGTAGGGCTGGATACGAAAGAGCTCGATGTATGGGTGCCACACGAGTTAACGCAAAAGAAAACCTCATGGATGTCCATCTGCGAATCGCTGATGAATCGCAACAAAATTGAACCATTTCTGAAGCTGTTGATGACAGGTAATGAAAAGTGGATTACTTACGACAACATCAAGCAAAAACAGTCGTGGTCGAATCGCTTTGAGCCGGCAGAAACGGTGGCCAAGACAGGATTAAGTCTAGGAAGGTGTGACTTGGTGGGATTGGTAGAGAATTATTTACTTTGAGCTGCTCCCTTACGACAATACTCTTAACTCGTAACTGTACTCTCAATAATTGGATCGTCTTAAGGGAACAGTCACCTAGAAGCGGCCACCTTTAGCCAATAGAAGAGATTATATGAATGATTTATTGATGAAATTTTAAGAAACGCTTATTTACCAAAATATTATTTCCTTCCATATCTCATCGCCTTTGACACACCCAAAGGTGAAAGAAGTAGTTGGAGTGGTGGTGGCCTATGATGATGATGATGAACGCATCGGTGGGCGTAATTTACACATCAAAGATGATGAATTGCGAACTTCGAAAACTATTCCGCAGCGTCGTCAGTTCCTGGCGGCGTCTATTATTTCATACGGATGTGTGTGTGTGTTAGTGCAACGACGCTCACATCAAAAGTTCCTTCCCACTCTTCCCCCCCAGATCTCTACGGGCTATATATCCTGTATTTGCGTGTCAAAGTTAAAATAAATTGCCCCTCGAACCCCCGGAATTTACATCGCTTTGATATTTTATTGACAGACATTCCGCCCGCATATATGAAACAAATGCAAATCGTGCTCCCGTCCTATTATATTTTTACGTCTATTTTCAACGTTTCCCTTTTTATGATCCGAACGACAGTCGCCGGATGATTGACGTTTATACCCTCAATTTTACTGTAATCCCTAAAAATAATAAATATACGTTTCCAGAATGTTAACTCAAAATTGTTGTTTTTAAGGCAATTACCCTTTAATAAATAATTGTAAATACCTCTTTATATATCACAAACTGTTTATCTTAAAGTTAAATAGTGTGTACAATATATAAAGAGGTATTTACAATTATTTATTAATAATAATGTATCACAAAGTAGAGGCCTCCATAATTACCTAATTACCCTTTATCTTTACTTCAACTTTAACAAGCATGGTTAAAATATAATCAAATAAATTAATGAGATAAGGGAAAAAAACTATACATACAATTTTAACACCATGCTGAGGGACAAAGTTCACACTTGCAGATAATTTCCAGATACATGTATTTAACATTTACATGCTTATTTTCCCTTTATTAGGTGATAAAAATACGTAATTAATTTTTGTAAAAGAGAATCACTTCTAATTTTTATTGCAAAATAGATCTAAAACTTATTAACAAGAAATTAATTAATAATTCTTTATAAAGATCTATTAATTACAGAATAATAGGCGCCAATTATCAATTAATCTCGGGCACCTCCGACCTTTAATCTGCTTTCGAACGCGTTGTCAAGGAAACGGGATTACCATGGAAATGCCTGAAGGGTGGCCGAAGAACAGATGGATATGACATACACACACACACATATATATACTTACACACATAGACAAACCGAGTGTAGCCAAGGACTTATTAATATTAAATCTGTGCCGAGTGTTAGATAAACGATGCGATCCCCCTTTCGTGCACACACACGCATACACAAACTAATAACTATGTCAGGATGGGGCATTAGCTATGGAATATATGGCTTAAGGCCATTTAAACTTTCGGCGTATTGTGGGCGATGATGTAGGTCGGAACTTGATACGTTTTGATTCTTTCCCGACCTACGAGAACTGCAATAAAGTCGGGGCGAACTAAATTCCGCGTGACCCATAAAAGGGGGGAACACACACACATACGATCGTTAATAAAGATCCCCCTACGTAGAGAAGTTCGCGATAAAGGACTAATGGGGAAATTAAAATATTTACGGCGAGAAATTACAAGGAATTACAGTTCGGGACTGTTTAAGTTTGCCAAAGTACTTTGCAATTTGCAATTCGCCGGCGTAATCGTTGGGAAAATTTCGAGGATGATTAACCAGAAGACGTACAGAGATGTTATTTATCTTGCGGGGGGGTGTTTATAAAGTTTAATAATCGCGTTAGATGTAAATATTGCATTATGGTGGAGGCGCCTACATCAACATAAAGAAACCTCTGAAGTTCTAATATTTAAACACTATACTGGATAAAAATTAAAAATATGTTTCTTTATAAAAAAATTAAGGATTGAAGATTATTTCTTGTATAGTTAATTTTTTACAAGTTTTAAACCGATGAGTTAATTTATAATCATTTTGTGTAGTAATTTTGTTCAAACTCAATATTTAAACACTTGTGTCCCTAAAATTTAAAGCTAAGTTCACTTTCTATAAATTTTAAAGGTTTTGAAGATTATTTCTTGAGCAGATGATTTTTTTTTAATTTTTAAAACGATTTTAAAACTTTTCATTCCTTCACCAGAAATTTTTACTTTCCCTATATAGTATATATAGGGGAAGTATTGTTTTCGTGCATGAGAATGTCTGTGGGCGATGTATCTCAAAAACGAATGATCCGATTGAGATGAAACTTTAAACTTAAAGTTTTATCGTCAAAAACTGGAACTGAAAAGCTTCTGGTAAACATTCATAAACCGGAAGTCGATATTTTTCCAAATTTGAAAAATATTACATAACTTTTCAAACAAAGGTTAAAGGAAATGAGAAACTGAAGAAGTTTTATTAAGACGTGTTATTCGTAAAATTTTTAATTTATGAAAAAAAAAAATAACTTAAGAATGTTTCAGAAAAAGTTTTCTTTAAAGATTCTTGAAATTTTAGAAATTTCTCCTCCACCCTTTTATTGCAACTTCCTTTCCAAAGAATTTTCAT
The DNA here is from genome assembly GCA_963969525.1 of Ontholestes murinus. Lineage (NCBI taxonomy): Eukaryota > Metazoa > Arthropoda > Insecta > Coleoptera > Staphylinidae > Ontholestes > Ontholestes murinus. Next base: position 107,799,729 of record OZ018387.1, read on the forward strand.
CGAGAATTTTACAAATTTTTACAAGTTTTTCAAATATTTTATTCAAGAGTTTCAAAATTTTTTAGAAAGTCATTATTTATATTTATTTATAGAAATTTCTTTTTGTTTTGTTTTTTTGTTCAACTTTTTCTATAGTTTTCTCAGATGATGCATACTTTTATTTTTTTACATTGAGGTTTCTAGACTTTTTCACAAGATTTCATTTTAGATTTATAAAAAATTTTGAGGACTTAAGAAGTGTATAGTAGTTTTTTTTCTTCTCTAATAATTAAATAGATATTTCCAGAATTTTTAGCAAAGATTTTATTCGAGAGTTCTAGATTTTTCAGAAAGTTCTTTCAAGATTTTGTTTAACTTTACAATTTATTAGGAATTTTTTTTCTAAATTTCTAGAACTTACTTAGAGGCTTCTGGAAGTTTTAGGAATTTCTTCTCCATATTTTCAGTTTTTTCCACCTTCCTTTCCAAAGAATTTTGATCGAGGATTCTAGAATTGTTCACAAGTTTTCCTTGTAGATTTCTAGAACTTTTTTGGAGGATTCTATAAGTTTACAGTAATTTCTTCTATATTTCCAGAATTTTTAGCAAGGTTTTTAGGTCTTATTCAGGAGTTTCTTAGAAAGTTCATTTTAATATTTATAGAATTTTCTTTAAGGCTGTTTACAGATATTAACATTGTCTTATAAATTGCAAAGATTTCCTTCAGGACTCAAAAATCTCTTCCAGTTCTTTAGACTTTTTTCGAGAGTTCAGAAATTTCCAGTAACTTTTATTCAGATTTGGGGGCTATAGATTTTTCTAGAAAATCGGTTCCTAGAAATCTAGACTCTTTTCAGTCATTTCTCTAGATATAGAAATTGTTTTAAAATTTAATTTAAAAGACAGCTTCTTTTAAATTGCGAAGTTTTTAGAATTAAAAAAAAAATTTTTGTAGAATTCAGTAAATTGCAAAAATTTTAATAAAGGCTTTTTTAGAAAATTTGTTTTTAAAAATCTAGACTTCTTTTCGAGAGTTCAGGAAATTTCTAGCAATTTATTCTCTGAAGTTCAAGAGTTTTTTAAGTCGTCTTTTAAATTGCAATGATTTTCTATGAGGCACTAGGATTTTCTAGAATGTTTTTTCTAAAAGTTTAGAGTTTAGAAAATGGCCAATAACTTCCCAAAATTAATATTTTTTCAACTTTTCTTATAAATTGCGAACAAAATTTTCAGGTTCTAAATGTTTTTTAATTCGTCTTCTTTTCGAGAATTCAGGTAAATTTCAGCAATTGCTTCTTTAAAATTCAACATTTTGTTTCAACTAGAGACTGCTTATTTAGAAAGTAAATTGCGGAAATTTTCTTGGAGGGTCTAGTTTTTTTTAGAAAATTGTCCCCTAAAAATCTTTTCTTATTTTCGAGAAAATTAAAAGAATTGTCAGTACTTTGATATAAACAAAGTTTATTTTATTTTATTTAAACTTAATTTTAATTAAGGCTTCAAGATTTTTTTAAATGTCATCTTATCGGAATTTTCAAAAAATTTCTTTTGCGAAATATTTCTCCAAGATTTCTAAAATTTACTAATGATAGTGTTTTATTATCTCTTTTCCAGCAATTTTTCTTCTATATTTAGAATAGAATTTTATTGTGCTACAAACATTAAATATTTGAAGAACAAAATATCATGATTATAGGACTTTTAGAATTTTTTTTCTAATTGCAAGAACTTTCATTTATTTTTTCTATGAAAGTTTTGTCCCAGATTTCTGAAATCTTCTACAATATTTTTTCGTACTCCATGTTATCGAAAGTTTTAGAAACTTCTCTTATACCTTTCCTCAGGTGTTCTAAAATTGTTTTTCCAAATTTTTTTTCATTCTAGAGTTTTTCACCAAATTTATAGGTTTTCAAATCGTTTATAAATGTTAACACAAAAATTTGGAAAACCTAACCAGCGGTATTTATTTTTAGCGCTTTCTGTCCTATTTTTTTCTCTTTCTAGATATTTAATGAAATTGTTATGTTATCAAAATTTTTCAGGAGTATTTTACAAAACCTTTATCCACAGACAATTTTCTAATTGTATTTTTTTCTTCTTGTTCGGAAATTTCTCGTCTATATTTTACAAACAAAAATTTTCCCTACATATTTAAAATATTTTTCCTTTTTTATTGCATGAATTTTCATTGAAGGTTTCACAATTTTTATAAAAGTTATCTCCCAGACAATGTGCCTTCTGATTAGATCTTTTTGAAAGTTACAGAAATTTCTTTTCTAAGTTGCAATAATTTGCTTCGAAGGTTCTAAAATTTTCCAGTGGTAAGTTTCTCATTGATTTTCAAACATTTTAAATTTTTTTAAAATTATTATCCATTCTAGAATTTTTCAGCAATTCCAATTTTAGATTTCTGGAATTAGTAGGTTCACAAACCTTAAAGTAATTTTTATCCAAGATTTAAATTGCAAAAGTTATCTCCGAAAGTTTAAAAATTTTTGTTCTAGTTTTCTCTCTGTCTTTTTTTCAGCATTTTCTGTATATAAATGCAACAATTTTCAATAAATGTTGTAGTGTTTTTAATAAAGAAAATACTATCGGAATTTTTCAGGTGAAATTCCACGGATTCTTAAAATTCCTTATGGTAGTTTTGTCTTTCTCTTCCAGTAATTTCTTCTATATATTTTACGGAAAATAAAAAATAGAAGATTATAATTTAGCTTCTTCTCTTACAGATTTTCTAGAACTTCCTTTCTCTAATTTCTGAAAGGTTTTATGAAATATTTCTCTAATATTCCTGTAATATTTCAATTTTATCTTACCGAAATATTCCATGAATTTCATTTTCTAGTTACAACAAATTTTTCAAACTTTCTAGTGCTTGTGTTTTCGCTGCTATTTAGCATTTTTTTTTCTGGTTTTATAATTTTCTTCCATTCTAGAATTTTCTGCAAATTCTATTAAACATTTTAGATTTGTAGGATTTCAAATTGTTAAGCAATGTGTAGCCGAGATTCAAATTGGAAAAAAAAATCCAGCAATTTATCTTCTAATTTATACAAAAAATTAGATGATTATATTAGTATAGATTTCTAGAATCTTAATTCTGATTGCAAGAATTTTCATTGAAAGTTTATAATTTTTTATGAAAATATTCTATTAGATTTCTAAAATATTTCAATGTTTCTTATCGTAATTTGGAAAAAAATTCTCTTTATAGTTGAAATACCCTTTTCCAAGGATTCTAAAATTTTCCGGCGGTTATTTTCTCGCTATTTTTCCGGCATTTTTGTTTACAGTTTCTAAAATATTCTTCATTTCTAGAATTTTTCAAATTTTGAAGTCATTTTTATCTGAGATTAAAGAGAAAAAATTACCTCTGAAAATTTCCAGTGGTTTATATTTATCTTTTTTAGCTGTAAAAGTTTTCATTGATGGTTCTAGATCTTTTAAAAAAAGTTATCTAGTCAAAACTTTCTAAGATTTTCTTTTGCGAAAACTTTATCGAAGAATTCTAATGGTAGTTTCCACTTTCTACTCCAACAATTGTTCTCCAAAATTTAAGTATTTTCATTAAGGGTTTTACAATTACTACGAAAATTTTCTGTCAGATTTAAAATATTTATTTAACAATATATATTTCGCATCTCATTGAAATTTCTCTTCAGGGTTGCAATAATTTTAGGCAAGGATTCTAAAATTTTTCAGTGGTATTTTTTTTTGCTGTTTTCTAGCCTTTCACGCCTTTCTAGATTTGTTTTCAATTTCTATTGCAGATTTCTAAGAATTTCCATACTTTCGGTTTTTAGTAATATTTATTATAGATTGAAATGGCAAAAAATATCTCCGTAGGTTCAGATATTCTCCATTCTTGCTGTTTTCTTGTCTCTATTCCACCCTCCAATCAGAAAACATCATCGAAAATTATTTGAAAAATTTGTATAAATAAATCTCTAAAAATTGCAATTATTTTTTGTTTATTTATATTTTACAACTTTTAATTAAAACCCCCGCTTATTTTTTACTGATTGGAGGGTGGGACGGAGGCCACCCACCCATCTTATACATGATAACTTTAATTGCTAATCGTTGATGATTTTGCTGCTAAAAACAGTCAAACCTTTTATGTAATAAAAAATAAAACAAAATCAAAATTTAAGTTCAAATATAAATGATTTCTATACCTAATACTATCTAATTTAGATTTAAAGTCTGCCTGTCCATCATGCATCAAATTGCTCTATCTCACCCTCCAATCAGTAAAACATTATCAAAAATAATAGGGAAAGTATTATGACGGCCACATCACCATTTTGTTTTCGTTATTTTGCTTAAACTTAATATTGAAGCAATATTTTGACTAAAATTTAAAGATATGTTTTGTTTTGATGAATTTTAGGCACTTTAAAGATTATTTCTTTTACAATTAATTATGTTATAATGTTTAAACTGTCAAGTGAACTTTTAATTCCTTCGCCAGAAATTTGTGTTTTTGTTATTTTCTTGAATCCTAATATTTAGTTTATTTAACTTGTTTAAAACTAAAAGATATGTTTCTTCTTTGTGTATTTTAGATTATTTATAGCTTAGTTATTTTATTATTAATTTTTAAACCGAAGTTACAATTTTTCCTTCATCACACATTTTAAATATACGAGTATATATTTTTTGAATTTTCTTATCAGGAAATTGAACGTATTATAAGTTATTAAACTTACTTCCGGTTGAAAGAATATCTTTCATCCATTGATCGGTAAAAGGTAACTTTCATTAGCAACGATCCGGAGCGAGTGGATTCGTGATGTAAGTTCTACACCCCCACGCCCGCCTCTCCGTCTCAAAGCTTGGCGGCGTCGGCGGCGGTGGCGGCTTTTCATGCCCCATAAAATTCCCTAAAAAGATTTCAATTCGATGAAGAGGGGGGAGGGGGGGCGTCGGGTTAACACTCATTCCCGGCGCATTGTGCATACATATTGCTCCTCGGAATTACAGTCCGAGCAAGGGCCTGAAAGGGATTGCGGATTTGCCGGATTGCCGGGATCCCATTAGGGATATATATATGCCGTGCCGCCCCCCGTCGAATAGTTCGAATTTCGCACCAACATCGAATTTACCCTAGTATTCGAACCAATCGGTTTGCAATTATTATTTCAATAGATAGCACACGGTAATAATGTGTTTTGATAAATTTAATACAACAAGAGGGTGGTTAATATAATATCTTTTAATTGGTTTAAATTATTAAAATATTATTTCCCTGTCAACAAGAGCTATAAACAAGTTTTAAAAAATTTTGGATCCCATCAGAGTAAGAGAAAGTAAAATTTCACTATGTACTTTTTTTTTGAAATTTTTTTGACTTAGGCACGTGCCATTCAGTCACATCAGTTATGTTATTGTAGTCTATGTACTTTTAAACCTCCAGATTTAAAAAAATATATATCTATAAATACCTTATGTATTAAAAATTTGAAGGTGAGTATCTGTAGATAAATTCTACTCTATTAGTTTTCAATTTTCAATTCTAGATAAACAGGACAAAAAAATTATACACCCTTCACATCCTCAGTAATAATTCTGGTCATTCCAACGCACAAACGGACTCAATATCGTTCGATTTACCCAAGATAAGAGGGTGAGGGGTATATCTCTCTTTCTCTCTCTTTCTCCATCCCCTGTACGACTATGAACTCGAGGGTGGAAATTCTGAAATGGATTCCTGTTCCCGGACACAGTGTGAATAACAAAAAGTATTATTAAATTTTGTACACACGGTGCGATTCCAAAAGTATTCGTAATTTTAATGTTATCTATATAAATTCTCATATCCATAAATTCACGTTCCTTATTTCTCTACATCTTCTGCAATCAAAAATATTTAACTTTTTGTACTTACATCACAAAACACTATATTATATTTGTCTTTCAATTTATGTTGTGTATGTTGGTGGCCAAATTATTTCGATGTTCAAATTATTTTCAGAACTAAAACCTAAGTCTATTAAAAAAAACTTGTACCAAAAATTAAACACAAGTTATATTATCTAGTGACAATCATGTATTTAAAAGTTTGGTTCCCTGAATATAAAGTTGTAAAGAAAATTAAGAAATATTTTCGCAAACGTTTAGGTTAAGAGATTAAAATCTATATTTTCTAGGTCATATTGTAGTGCAATAATTAAGAAGCTTGGATAATCCCATTTGGGCATCACAACTATAAGACCTTTAACTTTTGAACAATAAAAATATTCTCACTCCTCAAATGTTGAATATGTATTTGCGAGTTATGTGAAGTTAATGTTACTGAAATCATAAAAACATGAAATGTACAGGTTTAAATCTAAGATCAATTGAAATATTTTTTAGACCTAATATTTAGAAAGCAGATTTTTTAACGAAAAAAATAAATTTATTTACTTATTTATTACAATTTTGTATTCCTTTCCTGTAAAATATCATAAAAAAGTATAACACAATATGAAACAAATCCAAACTTATTATTGTTTTATTCCATAATTTGAATATGTTACGATTATTGTCAAAATTAAGACCAGTTTGACTTTACTTATTGATATAACATTTATGTACAAATAATTCAAGTTATTTGGTGAAACTCATAAAACTAATTATTTTCTCGGCATTGATAATTTCATGCTGGGTTTTAATAGGTAATCTCCCTTGGTGATGGCCCGTTTAATCTCTAAGCCCTTAAATCTCAGGCTGGGGAAAGTTTGTAGAGTTTTATATTTTATTTTATTTGACCATTATTTTTTGCTGTTTGACAAATTGTATAATATTTATTCGATAGATCTTTTTGAGTAATGCAATTTTTTATTACATTTGAGGATTAGAGGCCAAAAAACTGCTGAAGCAGCCTGGGATATTTGCAACATATACGAATACGGTGTCATAGGCGAGTCTACAGCGCAGAAATGGTTTACTAAGTTCAAAAATGACAATATTAACGTCTACGACACGCCTGGCAACGGAAGATCTTCTAAACTCGACGAAGAGCGTTTCAAAGCACATTTGAAGGAGAACGGTCGCCAAACAAATCGTGAATATACCGAAAAAATAACCGATTCTTGATCATCTTCATCCAATAGGATTGGGTCGAAAAATTGGGAGCCTGGGTGTCTCACGAACTTAACGAGAACAACAAAGAAAATCGCCTCCAAATTGCTTCTCAACATCTCGCCCTCTAGCGAGCAATAAATGGTCATAAACAGTGCTTTTTGACCCGAATCGTCACTGCAGATGAAGCAAGAAAAGGAGTGGATGTCTCTAGGAGATACCCCAAAACCAGAATTAAGACTGACCTCCACCAGTAGTACACTGGTATATGCTTGAAAGGAATTCCACGGTCAATAAGGAGCTTTCCATAGTTCCGTAGAAAGAGGCTAGTCGACTGAAAAGAACCCATATACAAGGCCAAACAAGACTCCTTCATGACAATTCCAGGCCCTATATTGCACAAGTCGCGAAAACTGCACTCTAAGAGCTCGAATGGGAGGTCTTTCAGAATCTTTCACCAACGGATTACCAACTTTTTCGCACCCTGTCGAACCATATGAGGGGCGTTACCTTCGACAATGAAGAGGAGCTTAAAAACTGGCTCAACAACTTCGATTCTAGACCGAGAGATTTTTGGCGGAACGGCATCAACAAATTGATTCATTTATTGTTATGACTATTGATTTCGTTTAAATAAAAGTCTTTGACAAAAGGGCTACGAACTTATTCACTAACCAAATAGATTAAGCTAACGACCTTCTTGACAAATATGTATCGTTTTAATCTCCTTCATGCGGTTTCTAGTGTTTGTGCAATGGTCGCTAATCTAGTACTTGTCACTCCATTAATTATTGATTTTTTGTATTTTTGTAGCCTTATTTCGAAGTTTGTTCCCGTTTTACCAACATATTTTCCATCACAGTTGATTCTATACACCCCTGCCCTTTTTAACTTCACTTCAAAATCTATTTTGTTGTTAATTATTATGTGACCTATTTTTTTTTTAATTGACTTCCACTGGTGTACTTCACGAATGGTATTGCTCCAAATATGTCTTTATCTTTTTCATTTTTATCTGTACTGTAAAGTAAATGTTTCATTATTATCCTTTCTCCTTTTCATGATTATAAAGACTATGTTCCTGTAATACCATTTATTATAGGCAATTTGTATTATTGTATTATATATTATAGTTCTTTTCTATAATCATAATCATTCATTGGAATTGTTTATATGTGGTGAATATATATATGTTTAGTGGGCCCTTTGAGCATCCTCCCGTTTGAGTCCTCATTCCTTGCTACGGTTAAGCCAACCCAAGGCATTAGAAAACGCCAGGACCAGAGTAAGAAGGACTCTTAGGATGTCTGATGACTTTAGACATCCCTCTCCCATTGTGGATTCACGCAGGTTGGATAACACCGGTCAGTCTAGAAGTATTATACATGCTCAGCGGTTTCCTTTTCCTTTTCGGAATTTCTTCATACTGGACTGAGTCGTTAAGTACAATAGTTAATGTTTCGGTTTTCTATAGATTATTAGAGTATTGTAGTTTGTTATTGGTGGTGGTTATCGTGAGATCCAGAAAGTCAATCTAGCCATTTTTTTCTTCATTGAATAACATACAATTTTATTCAATGATTGTAGGAATGTGTCTAGTAGTCGACATGCTAAACACGTCATCCATAAATTGGACGAATAATGGCGATGTCTTTTTGAATATAAAATTTATCGTTGAAGTGGCAATAATTTTATTGTATTATATTGTGTTAAAAATGGCACTGGTGTAATAAGACTATGAAAACAAAAAAATATTAATCAATAGAATTAGAGAGATTGGAGATTAAATGGGACATCACCAAGGAAGACTAAACAACCAGCATGATATTATTTATTAGTACCAGAACATCGTTAGTGCTGTGATTTTCGCTAACTAACGTACCTTGCCTAAAAATAAACATTGTAACATTTTCTAAAATTAAATTAGTTTTAACTTATCGTAAATTAAATTATCGTAACGTATCGAAACACGGGCGGACTTCACTTCTTCAAAAGATCTTCCACTCAAACCCATAAATATGCATCATCAATAGTGCTTAAAAATATTTTTACTTGTATCCATTTACAAGGTGGCGCAAAAGTAATGTCATAGTTTGAATTGGCTGCCATTTTATTATAAATGAAAATAAAAGAGCTCTATTTTCATCAAAAGTTTATTTGAAAGTATATTATTGGTTACATTACTTGGAAAAAAATATATCGCTCAAATGGCTACCTCCAGAGTTGCAAGTTGCATGCATAATTGGCTCGTTTTACGGCATTTTGAATTGTTGCTCGTAAAATTGGCGATTTCTTCTTCAATGTTACTTTTCAAGTCTTGCAAGTTTCTTGGTTTGTTGTGGTAAACGCGAGATTTTAAAAAGCCCCAGTGGAAAAAGTCTGGTGCTGTTAGAACTGGCCAGTTCAAATTTCCAAAACCGGAGATCACTCGACCTGGAAATTGGTGTCTCAAAATCTCCATAGTTACCTAAGCTGTGTGAGCAGTTGCTCCGTCCTGTTGAAACCAACAATGCTCGAGACCCAATGCAGCAACTTACGGCCAAGTATCTGCCTGTAACGCTCGCCAATTTCGGTTACGGCGGCGCCATCGGCGTCTTCAAACAAATAAGAACCAATCACTTTTTCACTGCAAATGCCCCACCAAACAGTCACTTTGAGGCAATGCAATGGATCTTCTTGCATTACATGTGGATTCGTTGTGCCCCAGAAACGCAAATTTTGTTTGTTAACATAACCACATAAGTGGAAATGGGCTTAATCGCTCATTATGAATAAATCCACGATCTTCAGGTGTGTATCGCTCCATGGCATGTTGACAACTAATTCACTATATATCTATATCATAAATGTCAAAGCAAACTGACATTTGTCGCTATCGGCAAAAATGGCGGCCAATTCAGACTATAATATTACTTTTGCGCCACCTTGTATATATTAAATGCTTAAATAAAATGTTAAAAATGACGACAGAGAGTGTAGACGTGCAAATTAATGTTCCTAATGATAAGTGCAAACAGTGCGGTTCTGTGCCTTTAAGTACGCCCAATGTTTGAACTATGGACAGAAGATGCATACCAGATGCATCAAGTATGTGAAAAATGTAACAAAAGTGAACAAATATACAATAATACGCTGTACAGGCCGACAAGATGGCCAACCAGACGAGCAGCGAGAGGATCATCTGAGCATGGAAGAAGAACTAAACTCATCGATTAACAGTGGAATCACCGTGAACCAAAAAGGCAAGTGTGCAGGAAACAGATATCAAATATTTAAAGCGTTTATTTTTAAGCAATGTGAGTAAAAATATCAAATTTCTGCAGAACATAACAGATCAAAACATTAAACAAATTACTAATAATGCAGAATTCTGCAACACACGAAGAAATTAATTGTTTAAATTAGCTGCAAATTTCAACGGAAATAATCACTGAGAAAACTAATAATATAAAATCAGCCTCGCAACACATAGTCTCGAAAATCACGAGGCTAGTGATTTACGAGAAACCATGAAATTTATAGTCGAACATCCCGATCAAGGTAAAAAAGTAGGTAGTACTTTAGTAAAGCATTTGAGGTGGTAAACGATTAACTAACAAAGAAAGCTACCGTATACAACACCCACTATTAACTTGGTTTGGGAGCTATTTACCAAATCGTAATAAGGAAAACAATGTATCATACACAGGAATATAATTGATATTGGACTACCACATAGAGGCATATTATCGCCTTTATTATTTATAATTGATAGTAATGATCTTTTTAAGAGCTGTAATCTAATGTCAAATACAATGCTTTGCCAATATGTACACTACTGTAGTAACGCAATCAAAAAACCTAAGAGATACAACAAATTTTTGCAACAGTACGACAAAAATTGGTGTTCAAAAATAATTTGCACTTAAATATAGTATAGTATAGTATATAGTACAAAATCAACTAAATTATTTTTTTCCATACACAATAAAGTATTTGTTGTATATTGATGATCATTTAACCTGGGAAGTATATATAAAACCTATTGTAAATAAATTAAATAGCGCACATTATGCTCTCATTAACTTGTAAAAATTTGTAAAGAATATTACTAATAATTTATAACGCTTGCGTCAAAAACCTCCTTGAATGTGTGTAATTATTTGGGGTAATTCAGTTCACTCCGAAAAGAAAATATTAGACTTACTTAAAATGTACCTTGGGGGGAACACTGTAAGTCCACTTTTATCAACCTCAAAATTATTATTATATTTGTATCATATGTCATTATTTATGTTCGATATTATGCACGAATGTTATACAGAAGTAAAAAACAAACACGAAATGACTCTAATTTAAGTCTACCGATGCATACAACTACTATGTTCAAACGTGGCACACAGTATATGGGTATTAAAATACTAAATCGATTACCAATTTCACTAAAAAATCTTAGACACAGTGACAAATTTAAAATTAAAAGAGTACTTTTTGAAAAACCCATACTACTCTGTGAAATAATCCTTTCAAACATAGTATAGTAACAAAAGGTGAGAAAAAAGTCCCGCTACCATTTTGATTGCACGCCATCTTAGTTCTGTGATGTTTAGCTCAGTTTCACTTTAACCATTGTGTTGTTTAGACGTCCAAATTTTATTATGGATAAATAATAAATCACCATTTTTTACAAAATGGGCAAATTTAGTCGCCAAAATGGTACCTTTCAGGACATGTTCAGCAATGACTTGTAAAGTATAGGCGACCTCGTGATGGTCTGAAAGGAGTAAAACAGTGTACAAATGCGTTGTCGGTGGCGTCAATATTCGGGTTTGTCGAAAAGATTTTTGGACACGTTCACGGTGAGCCACAAAAGACTTACGAGAGCGTTGAAGAAAGTTTCAACTAGCAAGCCTCCTGGTGAAGATTTGAGAGGAATAGTAATAGTAATAGTAATTTATTCGTGCTAGGACAGATAAATTTACACACGTCTATACATAGATTAGAAAGTACATAGGAAATAATATATAAATGTTATATCATCATATTGAATCTTAGTAAACAATGATTATTTAGAGGAACGCATAAAGAAGCACTGAAAATAACTCATGAATGATGAAAGACCATATAGCTCTATGTCCTTCGTTCATAGCCATCATTTTAGACAAGACAAGCCACATACTAAATCCAGAGTTTAATATTAGGGAAATATAAATAATTTATGATGAATGGTGTATGGAAAATAATATCACCCCAAGAAAAGAGAACTTTTATAGACTCGTATTCAGTAATGAATATAATTTGCGTTCCAAACCCCGAAAAGATACTTGTAAATAATGTGACAGATACAAACAGTTTATAGAAGTTGAGATAGAAGAGCGCAAAAGATCTGATCTCGACTTTGAGCACGTTATTCACTTGATAAAAAGAGAGAAAGCTAGGGACCAGTTGAGAGTTGTGGGAGAACTAGACCTTCAAAAAGCCCTAAAATGAGGCTTGTTATAGACAAAATATGTACTGTTATAATTTGGGCGTGCACGATGTTGCTAACAAAATAGATCACATGTACGTTTGGAACGAAACGATAATGTCCAAAAAGTCTCAGGAAATAGATTTACGTATAACTAAACATTTGAAGCAGTATCCTAAAACACATATTATAATATACACTGATACGTGCACTGGCCAGAACGGAAATATTAAAATATTCCTCTCTTTGCTCGAATTAACACAAGAAATATCTATCCAAACAATAGACCACAAGTTCATGGTCTCAGGTCATTCCTGCCTTCCAAATAATTCTGATTTTGGAATCATACAAATAGCGTGCAGAAATAAGACGATTCATGTACCCAAAGATTGATACAAGAGAATAGAGAGAGAATGAAAGATGTCACAACAAGTTTGTCATAGTAAAAATGCAAGGTGACAATTTTTTGAAAACTGTTGCTATCGAAAATACGACCATTAAGCGAAAAAAGAAAACTATAATGCTGAAAATATGAACTGATTGTCGTTACAGTAGATCCGGTATTCGATATTAGGTATTTATTTATCCAATATACTAGAAAAAAGATTCTAATATTATACATAATAATAATCTACAAAAATTTTAATCGTATTTGTAAAGGCTTGTTTTCACAAAATAAGTGTTCTTCCATTCACCCCATCTATTCTTCTGCTATCAGTTGCTCCATGAAGACTTTCTTATCAGAAAAACAAATCTTATTCCATTCTATAAAGACCACCCTTACCAATTTCGTTCCATTCAGCGAACTAAACCTCAAACCCAACAAAGAGGGACGCCCCAAAAATTTAGGGTTAATCAAGTAAGAAAATTTACAAAATGGAAGGAGAATTATAAATGCATTGAAGAAAGAATATATGCTGATTTTACTTAAGTACACTCCTCCTATCCATTGCGGTTTCTTTAGAGGAATTAGAAGTTCAAATAGTGTTGAGGTCTTGGGTCCTCTAAGAGATAATAAGGCTGGAAACGTCGAAAAATCTTGTCGCTCAAAGGAAACATTTTTTGTTCTTCTAATTTGTATATCCAAATTTCAATTCTAAGTCAATAAAATTTTGTAACATTTTTAGTTTACTTGACAGAAATAAATACATTCAAACTAGTGTTTCTTTGATAGCTTTACTATTTGTAACACACAAATCACATTTGTATATATTTGATTAATAAGGCTGATGAATGTTGAATGTTCATCGTCTCTTTTATGTAAATAAAACTATATTTGAATGTGTTTGAATAGTTTTGTTTATACTTTTATAGGTATTAGCAAGAGAAGTAGTTTCAACAAGTGATTTGTTTTGTAGTCTTAGTAAGATTCATTGAAATATTTTCGTATTTTTCTAATTAATAAAATTTTGGCTTTTTTTACATAATATTAATTCATAATAAATTTTAAGATTTAATAAAATTAAAATAAATATACTAATAATTCGAAAAAATATGAAAATATTTCGTAAAATCTACAACAAATGAGACTTATTGAGACTACAAGAAACAAATCACTTTTGAAACAACTACTTCTCTAGCTAATACTTCGACAGACATTGAATGATACAAAAGTAATTTGCGTGTTACAAAATAGCAAGGCTATTAAAGCAACACTGGTTTGAACGTATTTCTTTCTGCAAAATGAACTAAAAATGATTGAATGTACGTTAAGTAGTTTATGAGTGACTATACTATGGTAAATTTGGAATAAGAAATGAATTTAGGTTGATGTAATTAAAAATAAATTAGCAAAAACAATTAAATAATTCAATACTCAATTTTATAACCATCTGCAGACACGTGTTTCGAACTTTCGTTCTCTTCAGTACAGCTTTATTATAAAATTGATTTTAAATACAAATAAAAACATTTACTAAAATAAATATAATGAAATATAAATAACTTACTCAGATATGTACGGCAACTGACACAATAATGTAATATAATCGACTGAAGGTCTTATTTATACCTGGTTATAAAATTGAGTATTGAATTATTTAATTGCTTTTGCTAATTTATAAAAATAAAAGCAAATAATTGTGCTTTGTCTTGTGTTTTAAAAGTTTTATTCTGCTTTGAGTTTAAATAAATATTTAGGGTAGGTGGGATATTTTTCGTGAAATAAAATCTTTATTAAAATTGCTTATTACTAATTATTCAAATGTTTTAATTAAATAAATTTTATTTTGGTAAGTTTTAAACCAATTATATATTGTCTTTTTTTCTTGATTAAATTAATTTCCAACTACAAAACAAATTTTCAAATAATTCTAGAAAATTTATTATAACAGTTTTAAGGAAATCGTTAAAAAAAATCATTATTGTAGCTTGAGTTATATATAATAAAGCTTTTAAAATACTTTAAAAATTAAAATACTTTTATTGTTGTGGTAAATAGAAACAGTATGAATTATTGTAAAATCAGAGCGTATGTAGGGTGGGCGACGGTCTCTAACCCACCCTCCAAACCTACGCAGAAGAATAACAAAAATATTTTAGATCTATAAAAAAGTACATTTTACCTCAAATAAAAGTTTCACCGTATACACATAATTCTAGATAAAATATTGCTCGTAATGCAATGACTGGAGGGTCAAATAGAGGCCACGCACCCACTCTACATATATATTTAAAATCAAACTACAACCCTTCTTCAAAAGTCTTGAATACAAACAGTAATTCTATTTAATTCATTCTGGATACTAATACATTGTCAGTGAGTAACAAATAGATGTGTATGTTGGGTGGGTGGATAGCCACCCTCCAATTATTAAAACATAAGCGAGATTCTAATAAAATTAATGTTACAAACAAAAGAATAATGCATGATTTTTTCAGTAATAATTACAAATGTTTGCATATCATTACAAATTAATATTCCTTAAATAACTTTCTCACTTCTCTCTTGGTGAAATATAAAATATTGATCAAGTATTAATCTATTCGTTACGCAATATTACAAATTAATATTTGCATCCTATAATTTAATTAAAATGTACATTAGAGAACATCCACCCTTTATATTTTAAATTAAAACTTAACTTACAGCTTTTAAAATACAAGACACTACCGATGATTATATTTTTATTGTGGTTGAAAATATAAATAGTAATTTTGATTGTAAATATAATGTACACCTAGAATGGGTGGATGATTCCTAGCCCACCCTCCAATTCTTAAAATATGGGTAAAAATCTAACAAAACTTATTTTACATCTATAAGAACAGTGCCTTTTTTTTCAAGTAAAAGTTTTATTGTATACACATATTTATACATAAACTTTTGCTCGTAATACAATAATTTGAAAGAAAGAAAGACCATCCACCCACCCTACATAATTATTTAAACTCAAACTAAACCCTCATTTTTTAAAAGTCCTGAGCATAAACAGTAATTTTATTTGATTAATTCAAGATACTAATACATTGTCAATGACTAATGAATAAATGTATATGTAGGGTGGGTGGCTAGCCACTATCCCACCCTCCATTTTTTAAAACCCAAGCGAGAGTCTAATTAAATTCATATTATATATATATAGAAGAATAATTTTAATTGTATGCATATAATTAAATACAAACAAACGTTTGCATATTGTAATATATAATAATAATAATTTGTATTTTACAGTCAGACTATAATAAATTCGTGGATGAGTTAGAATACAAATTGAAATGAGTGAAATATAAAACTAAAAGTAGTATTTCAGAGTCAAGACGTGCTTAAGCGGTAAATCTTAAATTTTAAGAATGCTTAAAATTAAGTATAAAGTAAAATAAGTATCTACAGTTGTAGAAAGAAATCGAAGAAATTCTTGAATAAATTGGAACATTCATCATCAACAGGGTTTGATTGGAAGAGCATTCTGAAGAATGAAATCCGCCTGTGATTCCTGTGCTCAAAATTTAGTGTATTTTTTTATGTATCTGTATTTTAATGTATTATGTTAACAGGTAATCCAAAGCATTATAATAAATAAATAAATCTGGAAAACCCAGAATTAGCAATGGTGCAGGATCTGCGTTCAAAAAGTGCGGAATTTTCAAATATTATTAGTTATATTGTAAAATGTCAAAGAGTAAAACTAGTACAAGATATAAGTGAGTTAATAAGTGAAGTGAATAAACTGAGTACTTGCAAATACAAGCGTGCGCCAACGGTGGCCGAGCAAAAAAAATAAAACCAAAAGTGCCACAAAATGTATCGAAATAAATGTGCAGTGAAAGTAACACGCATCAAAACAAAAATTTAAATAGTGCAAAAGTCAATATAGTGCAAGGAGGCAAAGAAGCGGAAAGAACAAAATCATTAACTGAGCAGAAGGAAAGCCAACCAATAGCTCCGAAAATAATGAATGGCAAACCCAAAGAAGAGGAAAAAAATCAACCAAAAGAAAACCGATCCAAGGAACTAATGATTCGTCTTTAGATATGAAAGTTGTAAAAAAATGGTCCCACTATTATGTATACATCCGGATCTCACCGCAGAAAAGTTGCACGAGTCTTTAAAACACAATAATTTTACACATTTTATTGTTGTTAAAAATTGAAACAGTAATAATATTATAAATGCAATATACATGTAAAGTGGGTGGGTGGCTTCTAACTCACTCTACACTTCTCGAATCGTTTCCAAGACCCATTGAAAATTTATTTTAATAGTGCATTTTGTTTTAAGTAAAAGTATGCACATAATTTTGAACAAACTTTCACTTTTGATAAAACAATTTTTACAAATAAAACAATTTCTTATGTATAACGAAGTAGAAGTCTTCACCGTTAACAGTTTAAACAATTTTTAGTATGAAATGTTCACTTACCATCTTATAGCTTCCTGTATTCGCAAACAAACTGGTCGGAACGTGAACGACTTCTGGCTACCGTCTCGCCAAATCAACAACGTTCCCGAGAGAAGTCCGGACGATATAAACATGTCATGTAAACCAGTTTACAAGATTCCAATGGATGACATTAACCGATCGAAGGTCGTCGGTCTTCCTCGTCCGCAAAAATGGTATAAATTTCCACTTGGCGATCGTTAAGCGGCGGTCAAACGTTAACGACCAACGGACATTAGAGGCAACAAATGACGGTTGTTGTTTACACGGGATAATTTCATTCTAATTGCCAGCGGGGAATTTCGCCCAAAGACCGTGACAAGGTGATGATTACGTGTTTAACGTGTTGTTGAATAATATTATTATTTATAATGTGTTCTTTAAAAAAAAAATCCTATTAATCAAAATAATTACCATCAATTTTTTGTTTGTTTTTCTAAAACATGAGTATTATTTAACGTTATTTAGTTTACATAATCATTCTTTAATACGTTACATTCAATCATTCTTTAATAAACTAAAACTTTTCAATAATAAAGTGCCTCATCAATCAATCAATTAAAACTTTTAGTTTGAAAATGAGAAATGAAAATTGTCGAAACTATAGTCAGTAAATAAAGTTTGTTATTCAAATAAAATTTAAAAGTGTTTCATTTGAGAATTATGATGTATAAAGAAGTAAAAGCCTAACAGTTAATAGTTTAATCTTTGTTATGTTGTAATATGTATCAAATTTAAATTTAATTGAAGAATTCACTATTTTAACCATAAATAATTATTTGTAATTCTTTTAATTCTGTGCAAGTATGAAATACCACGTAATAACGGTCGCAACCAGTCTCTTCATTAAGGGATTTAAACACAATATTTCACCATTATGTAAAATTTTAAATAATCAAACTACAAATTATAATATCCTTTGCTCTCTAATAAAAGTTACAATTAAACTGCATTCAAATAATGTAAACTATGTTTAAGATTTCTAATTACCAAAATATTTTCTTCTTAATGAGTAGAATTTTTGGAAAAAGTAAAACGTAAACATATAACAATTAAATTATGAGTTTGTAATGTTTGTAGCTGAAATTGATTAGATTATATGTAGACGGTCGAAAACAAAAAATAAAAAAATAATGAAACGTTAGATTAATAAAGTGCGCGAATGGCGGAGGGCTGGTGGCGAGCAAACAAAAAGAGAGTCTGCAGGGTCGGCACGTCCTCGTTCCCAGCTGGAAGAGGCGAGTCGACTGTTTGACTTTCATGAATAAAAGTGCGTTAATCTCGTTACCTTATCGCGTATTAATATTTCAGGAAATTACACGAAAAAAAAAATTCTACGCATAGCACACACCCACACACCAACACACCGTCGGGTGGATGGGACGAGACCGGAATATCGGATGTGGATTAAATTTTTAATGCCGCACCCGCTTCTCCCTACATAATTTATTTGCATTTTATGATATATTTAAGTATACATTTTTATGCTGGAAATCTATTCCCTTACATACTTTACTCCATCATTTCTGTAACAGATTACAGATGGCAGATATGAAGTAACAGATGATTTATTATATACGACAGATGGCAATATAAAAATAACAATTGCAAACGTAAATAACATAGGTATATTAGCCATATTCAAGACACTGACAAGGATACACTCATGGTGGTATTGCCATTAATGTTAAAAGAGCAACAGACCATTCAATTTTTCTTCTGAAAGCTTTTACAAACTTTGAGGCAACTGTCATCATTGTTAAAACTGACATCGGTGTGCTAAAGAACGTGTTAGTTTACCAATCACCGAGTAAGCTGATGATCAAAGATTCATCTCTCAAATGAAAACTCAGACCACAACATTTAGACGTCTGATGACCTGTCCTCCGATCATAGCCCAGTTTTTTCGCCAATTAGACAAATTGAATGAAGTCATCAACGAAAAACGGCCAGAATTGGAAAAACGCAAGGGTTTTGGATTTCACCATAACAACGCAAGACAACACACAAATTTAGTGACCCGCAAGAAGCTGCTGAAGCTTGGATAAGAATTGATGCACCATCCACTATACTCATTAGATCTTGCTCCAACCGATTACTATTTGTATCAATCTTTCTGAATGGTAAACAATTCAATTCAGACAATGGTGTCAAACAGCATTTGCTTCATTTTGTGCTGCGAAAGGCCAGAAGTTCTTTAAGCATGGTATCATAATGTTACTCAAAAAATGACAAAAGGTTGTCTAGAAAATTGCTTTCATCTTTTAAAACTTGATTAACTATCTTATTGCAATAAATATTAAGTAATCTTCCAATTCCTGTAGTACTACTATGAGGATTTTTTTAAGAATTGCTTGATTAAGGTTAGGTGTACGACATAACTGAATAAAATTATTTCTTTCTATAAAAAATCGCCTTTGATTACTATAGTAAAAAAACCGAAATGACTTAAGACCCAACCCAATATACCAACACGATATTTCTTTGTGTAATGTTTATTCACAAAGAAATATAAATAATAATTAATTAATATTATTTATTTACATAATAAACACATTAATATATTTATACAATTATGTAATAAAATATTTAAAAATAGTCGACTAATATCAATTCTTAATTGACTATTAAAATTCTGCAAAATGTACTTAGCGACGATTTCTATGAATGAATTAAATACCCGTTTTGGGTAAAACCCGGTCTGCAATATTAGTTCTAGTTCACGGAATAACCCATCGATGACGCCGATGGAATTTCACTCGAAGTTAATTACGTTAAACATGTTTATCCAATATACGTGCTAATTTCGTAGAAATTATCATTGAATAATTTAATTGAAGAGTAGCAGGAAGAACAAATATTGACAAAAGTCGACGTCGGTTTAATCCACTTTATTACTCAATAAATATTTTAATACGAGTTTTAATACGCAATTAGGAAAAAAATGGTTAAATACTCTTATATAAGGAAATGCTTAATGTAATATAAAAACAGTATTAAGTGTTGTATAATAATAACACATTAAATCAATCTTATCGCGTTTATATTTGATGTTTATTAGGTTGCCTATAATAGATAAATGTATAAAATTAATAATTTAAATAGTAATGCTTCAAATGCTTCTTCACTAAATTAAAACAAATGTATATGTTGATTATTATTTTTTTCTAATTTTTATTTTGTTTTACTGTTAAATTTCCTTTGTAAATTACAGTATCTCGCTACTCTTCCGTCGCCTACCTTGCTAGTCTGTGTGTTTGGCTTCCCAAACACACTTAAACAAATAACTCTATAATAATGATCTATCAAAATTTAAAAAAAAGTACTGAACCATAATAACTGAAAAATGGGAACACATAATTGGAAATTAAGACGATTTTTTACGAACTCAGTAACTGAGCTTCCAACCTATAATGTATTTAATTTGGGAAATGAAATTAAAACAAGCTAAAAGTGGCCGAAACTGAATTAAATGGTCATTCTTAGCAATCACCCAGAAGAATTGGATAACAAAAGACAAATAGGCCTGACTTGCTGTGTTCTGTTGGAATTCCTAGGAAGTTTACGGGTGCATGGTTTTTAGATCGTTAAAGGATAGATATGGTTTTCTGCTGATCTAAAGTTAGCATATTACCTCTTCTTCACTCCCTAATGTTTTCTTCTGGTTAATGCCACCTTTGATGATCCTTCAACTAGGAAGGATATTACTTCCGAGAATAGGTATGGCCGTACTTCAGGTAGATTTGCAGGTAGATCATTGATGTAGATCAGGAAAAGTAGCGGCCCCAAAATAGATCCTTGAAGGACAACATATTTTACGTATTTTTTTTATCTGGTTTTTTCCAATCTATGAATTGGTTCTGGTTATTTATTCTATCTAATTCCATAGAAATTTAATTTACACGGCAATATATCATGACTGATGGTGTTGTTTGTTTTAGCCTGTACAGATGTTAATATAGCATGTAACACATTTTAAGTATTACTTCATAAAAATTTTCTTTATATGTACCTATGGGCAAACAATCAACGTCGCGTAAATATCCGGTTTGTTTCAGTCAGTTTCTTATTAAATTAATTAAGACAAATAAACACTTAAGAAAACTTAGGAAAACTAAATATAATTTTTATAAAACACTAGTCACGAAATTAAACGATAATTAAAACTCGATCACAAATCATTCATTACCAATTTGGTATAATCAATTACCAAATACCCTATAAAGTTTTGGTCGTATATTAAAGCTAAGAAATGTCAAACAAGAAATCCCTGTGCAATTTTATTTCACGATAATGTTCTCGATTCAGGAAATTTTAGACAGTTTTCAATCAAAATTTAAGTCTGTCTGCATTTACAACAGGTAATTTTTTAAACTTCACTCATAAAACTTCTAAAGTTCTTGATAATATTGGTTAAGTTTATTTTATTTATACTGACTTGCACAATTGTATTGACCTTAATTTACTTATTTCTAAACTAACTACTTTCAGATTTTCGAGAAATACCTCAGGACTCATAAATGTATATTTACTAGAGAGAAATCAATTTATTGAATACAAAGCATACCAATCATATAGGTTCATGCCAACTAGGGGGTACCTCAGGGGTCTAACCGAGTTCCTCTATTATGTTTATTAATGACATAGTGACTGAAATTTTATTTAATACATTGATGTAAAAATATTTTGTAGCATTAAGGATTCAGGTCCTGCACAAATTTACAAAGGTATCTCATTAGAATTGATAATTAGTATATTGAATTTATGAAGCGGATACATGATGAAACTCCATAACACATTAAAATAAAACAACACAGTTGAGAGGGTTTAACATTTATTGTTGAACACTACAACATGTTTCGCCACACAACAATAAATGTGACACCCTCTCAACTGTGTTGTTTTATTTCAATTTGATAATTGGAGTTGTGATAAGCTGCTAATGTTAAACATTTAAAAATGTAAATGTATGATTTTCACCCGAAAGAAATCTCCAATAATATACGATTATAACTTACTAGGTATTCCTCTAGAGAGGTGCGTAAATATCAAGGATCTTGAAGTCAATTTCGATTGCGAGTTAAAATTCATAAAAAAAATAAAAAGTTCTATATGGTCTGAGTAGTACAAGATGTTAAGTTTTATTCAACGTTCCAGTCGTGCTTTTGAAAATCCTGTTGTATTGATCTTTGTTCTAAACTGAAATATTGTAGTCTAATTTGGTCACCATATAATCAAATACATTTTGCCTAACTAGAGAAGGCATAAAAGATTTGTTTACGTTGTCTGTATTACTAAACGATGTTTGACTATTCCGATTATACTGTTTCGTATAGCGACCTTTTTACGTCTTTTGAATTCTCTACATTATCCACACGCAGAAATATTTCCAAATTAGATTATCTAAATTGATAAATTACAAATATGACTGTCCAAAACTCCTGGCATGCGTCAATTTCTAAGTACCAAGAAACAATTATAAAAATGCACCCTTATTTCGCTACAACATATGCAAGACCGACGCACAACTACTCTCGACGCAAAGTACCTTCAATTCTATTCACCATTCTGTGAACTTTTTTGGTGACAGCTCGAATACATTCTCCGCACATTTATTGTATAATTCTCTTTCTTTAACATAATATTAAATATAATTTTATGTACACTATTATTTTATATCAGTTTAACTTTATTTTTAGAATTTATGTTTCAATTTACGTACAATTTCTGTATTCCCTGTAATTATGTTTACCAATCTGTTGGGAATAAATACTATTATTATTATAAATTATTGATAAAATTACCACTTATGTCACAACCAGAATATTATTTTTTTTAAATTTCACTCCTTGCTGCAAAATTCCATTATGTTTTGTGCAAACTTAGCAAACGTGGGAAAAGTTTTTATCCATCAAAAACGTTCTATAAGAATCCTAGCCGAAGTACCTGGAAGAGAAAGCTGTAGAGATTTGTTAACAATATATATTAACATCTACGCCAACAAGGATTTTTATCTGAAAAACATCAACTACCACTTCTACAACACTAGAGGTCAATACATACTACAAATTCCATACCATCGAATAAAGGCCTCCCAATAGCCCATATTGGGGCCCAAAAATCTCCAAAAAACTACCGAACAACTTTAAGAGTCTAGATCAGAAATACTTCAATGAGAATGTGAAAAAAATTCTAAGAGGGAAGGTGTTTTATAATGTACACAAATTTATGTCTTTTAATTAGTTGTGTTATACTGTATACTGTATCTATAGCATATATTTTAACCATATCACCTGTTGTTTTATTATTGTTAATATTTAGTGTTACTGCTTATATCTGTACGACGTTTCATATAATATTGATTATATTGAATAAAACATCATTATTATTTTTATTATTATTATTATGCTGCAGGAAAAAGAGCTGCTCTCTCTCTCCCTATCCACTTATTGTTCCCCTTCTCTTCCACAAAATCCCGTAATTTACATGGCACGCAAATATTTCTCACTAACCAGTTTCCTCCACTTCTCTTTCACAACACTCCATCTCTTTCCTTGCCTTTCTTTGCAGCAATTTTACATATTCCACGTACTTGCCTGTACTTTTAAAAACAAATCCTAAATATCACTATGAATTTGTGGGTAAACACATAATGTTCGAAATGTACATTTAGTGATTAAATAAAATAGTGAAGTAAGAAATATAACTGTGTTTATTTAATTAAATCATAAATACTTTCAATGACTTCATCCTCCTATTCATTATTTTTTTTAATAATAAACGAGATCACTCTCTTCATTGTTGAACGCACTATAAATAAGACTTTCCTTTGTATTTACAATACTTATAGTTTGATAATGATCACTGCGTGATCGAAACTGCAGCCACTAATAAATAAACACTGGGATATTAAATAAGTGGAAGCATATATTTTTATTTAATTGAAATATATCAGGAAGTAAGTGCCTCTAACTTCAATCATTTATTTTTTTACTCGTTCCTTTCCTTATTCCTAAACCTCGTCTACTTCATCTTCTCTACGTTCACACATAGTCCTCTCTTTTTCATATATTTGTACATACTCATCCATACTTTGCTTTTATTAATCACTACCTCATTCGCCTGCCCTTTCCTAAGCACTTCTTTGAATTCACTAATATATAAATTTAATAGGCCTCTGTCTCATACCCATCCATGTCTTAAATTTATCTGATATATTCATTTCAATTTTCGCAACTCTCCACGTTTCTTAATATACTCTTCTTGTCAACTCTACCATTCCATCACTCACTCCTTTCCTTCTCAGATATTCTCAACTGTACATGCGCTGCTTTTAACTATAATACCACTGATCTACTAATCTACTTATCTGGTCTTTTTCCCCTCGAGTTTTTGGTAAAAAAAATACTAGTAGTATTTGTGTTTTGGCTGTTGTCTACGTGATCCTTCCGCCATGTGTCATTTGTGTATTTGTGTGTGCGTAAATGAGCTTGTTACTTTAAAGGATCGCCCCCGTCACTCTTAAGTACCGCCAATGGTGAATAGTACCGGTCACTTATCCAACTGCTGACCCGAACTAACGCTGCTGCACTCTCGATAACGCTAGTTCTGCTACAACCGAATGCGCAACCACCGGTTTGTAAAAAAACACTATTCTCAACTTTCTTCTATTTTTTCACCAAGGTCATGGAAATCTTGTACCCAATACTTATTTCCGATATTCCTTCTTTCACATTTCAGCCTTCAGTCCATCTATTCCTTCAATGACTTCTACCCCACATAGAAGTCCACTGTTTTCTCTACATGGTTTACCAGTTCTTGTAATGATACTCCCATTCGTCTTTTTCTCTTTTTTTTTTAATATTCTACATTTATGCCTTCCTTCTATACATTCTTAATTCTTAACTCATTCTTTCCAGAGCCTGTATCTTTTTCTTTCAGATATTTTATTATACGTATTTCAAGCTGCCTGCTCCGGTTGCATTCCCTCATAGGAATTCTCACTTGTCTCTTTGCATGTCGACATTCTTTATCTAACTAAACTAACTTTTTTCTTTTAATTTTCTTTCGCGTCTCTCTATGATAACTACCATTGATATAACTTCATCCCATTAAACCTTCTGTAACCTGTTCCTTATATCCCTAATACCATCAACAGCACTGATCAATATCTCCTTATTTTTGCCTATCTATATCTATACGTTTAGTGGTAAATAAATGATCTTATTCCATTACTTCTTTAACTTTCATTCTTCTTACGTCTTTACCTAAAAATCCCTTAATGACTATGTAATCAATCACTGCCAATACGTTTTCTTACCTTCTCAATCCCCTTCTGTATATCAATTTAATATCTCCCACCTTTCTTCCATCGCCTACTCCTTCATAATCCTACCCTTGCTGTTTATCCATTTATTCTGACACCTACTTTGAATCATTGTACCGTCGTCTCTAATCCCTCCCTCCGATTTTCCCAATCTTGCATTAAATCCACATCTAATTACCCACCTTACTCCTTTACCGGACCTTTAATTTATTTTGTTTCTTATTGCATCCCAGTTATTTTTATAGCTAATTAATATTACTTCCTATCAGCAGCCAACTATCAACTGCTAACTTTTTAAATATAAACTATCAATTATTAGCTATTATTAAGCATTAACAGTTAACTATATAACTATCTACTGGAACTATCAATAATCAACTTATCAACAGTCAACCGTTAACTATCCATTGTAGACTGAACCGTTAATAGTCAAGTTATTATTCAAATGTCTATTACTAACTGTAAAATTGGAGCCATATCTACTGTCAATTGTTTGATATAAACTGACATTTTTAAATTGTTAACAGTTAAATGGTAAATATATGAGTAATCTTCTAAGTATTTTTTGAATATTAACTAACTAATTTTAATGGTTAGCTAACTATCAATGGCTAATAACAAGTCAATTTATGAACTGTCAGCTTTTAACTATTACCTACCTGTTGTCAAATATCACCAGATAAATTTAAAGTATCAACTGGTAACTGTTAATTGATAAATGTCAAACGTCAAATTTTAACTATCAGCTGTAACTGTCATTAAACATTTGACTGCCAACTGTCAAATGTCAACTGTAAAATATCAGGTATCAACTCTCACCTGTCACCTGTCAATTATTATTTGCCACTTAGTATCAATCATTTCGTATCTGTAATCGTTTACAATCTATATAATATGTGTTTGTGTATTAAACAAATCTTAACGTATTGTTAGAATTTAAGGTAATTTTAATCTTTATTACAAAGCACAAAGTAAATAGTAAGTGGCAGTCATATTGGGGTGAGAATGGTGGTAAACTTATTATAATTTTCTAACAAGCTGCCTGTTGATTAACGACAAAATACCAACTTCCTATGATAAAGTGAGGTAAAGTCAAATATAATTTCGATTTTAATAGTTATTTACATTCAATTTTTCTTTGATCCCAACTTTACGTACCTCATCGGATGACAACACTCCTCGCAAAGACAAACTCTGCACCGGAGCGATACGCCTTCGGGGCCCCATTTGTGCACCGAGCCGGCAGCAGTGGAATGGAGTGGGACCGTGGGGGGCCCAACGTATATAAAATCGATGGAGCTCCTTCGTCACGTGCCCGCATATTGCAATGTTATTAATTAACAGTCGTTTTTTTTCCTCTGGCGACGGTGAAAGGCGACTCTCGGCGGTAATAAGGGCGTGCTGGTTTTAAATATGGAAAATCCAGCGCTTTGTATAATTTTGTGTGTGTGTGATAAAGCCACCCAAAGGCTGGAAAGTGCCCTTTTCTTGTTAAAACTTGCACTAATTGAGCTCTGTATATTTTCAGCACGATACGTGCGCCTAATTGGCGGGCGCATTGGAATTTTTGAAAATAATTAACCTTTGTGAACTAATGAACTGTATCTGTTAGTTTCTTTTTTACGTGCTTAACAACGGACGGAAAGTTGGAAAGTTACGTTTTAGGCCCCAAGGGATGAAAAAGAACACAGGTCAAGAGTATTTTTATAAAGCAAAAATAAGGATTATATAAGACCAATTTGGGCATTGTGCCCTTAATAATATCCATATTATTTTTCAATATCATAGACAAACAACTTTCAGCAAAATTATCCGTCCGGCTGAGATGAAAAACCCATAGCCTCCGCAGTTACAAGCAATAGCTCTACTTATTAGATCACTACGATTTCGTCCTAACATCTGTTATCTGTCATCTGTCACCTGTCATCTATCACCTGTCATCTGTCATTTATCATGCCACCTGTCATTTGTCATCTGTTATCGGTTATATGTCATCCTTCATTTTTCACCTGTCACCTGTCATCTGTTATCTGTCATTTATCATCTGCCACCTGTCATCTGTCATCTGCCATCCGTCATCTGCTATCTGTCGTCTGCGGCTATCATCTATCCTCTGTAATGTTTCATTTCTTATCTATAAGATCTCATCTTACAACTAAAAATTTCCATCTTCCATCAATTATTCATCATCTGCCATATGTTATCTTATCTGTAACTGTCACCTGTCATCTAATATCTATCGTTTTCTGTTTCGGTTTCGTGTAATAATCTACATTATGTAATTTCTAAATAGCTGTGACATATAATACGTGAGTTTGTACGAATAGATTTTTAAATATGTGCGAAACGCGTGCGGGTAATAATTAAAACCAGTTGTTTATTGAACTCGAAAACGTAATTACCATCGAGCACACGTGTACCCTATTCACATGATAAATAACGTTTTTGTGGCGCGGTGCCCCTCAGAGGACAACTTTGAGCCCTTCGCCCCGTGGCCCCCCCAGCGCTCTCGTTACGTAACCTCGCCCGGGTGTTCAGCAGTTACCTGGAACATGCAGGTGGAAGGTGGCGGCGAGGGAAGATGAGAGGGGCAGGCGAAACTCATCCGTCAACCAGGTGAAATGTATGTGTGGGTGCGGAATTGTTTACATCTGTTCCTGGTATGATTAATTATCACACTCTGCGCGACAAGTGTTGTACGTTGTTGATATTTGCATCAAAGTTTTATTAGGGGATAAAACGTAAGCTTTTTTTCCCTGTAGAATACATTAAATAAAAAATTTTAAATTATTGTTTTCCTGTCAACAACTACAGACTGCTTTCAAATTATTTTAGACCTCATCAACACAATGTATCATAGTTGCTGACTCTCATCACCCATTAGTCCAAAGAGTGAATTAAAAAGATAACATAAAACAATTGACAAAATCAGATTAGAGATTACAAATGAGAAATGTGAAAGAAAGAAAGACAGAAGACAAAAACTGAAAACATATAACAGGTTATTAAAAAGAGACGCAAAAAAGTGTAAGAATTACGATAGAACACCGAAGCCAACTATGACAGGTAATAAAAACAGATGACAGATGACAAAGGATAAAAGGCACATAGACATAAGACAACCATTAAAAAAATAGAAGAAGCATCAAAAAGATAAAACATAACAGTTGGCAAAAATAAATGAGAGGTAACAAGAAAGTGAAACAAATTAATAGAAGGTAAAAGATATAAGAGAGTCTATTACATATGATAGGTAACAAAAGTCAGATTTCAGATGATTCAAGACAGAGGAAAAAGAAAGAATAAAAAAGTAGACGAATTGTAACAGAAGGAAGAGGACAGATGTTAGAAGGCCAGAAGTTGGATGAAGAAAAAAGAAGACACCATATAATAAAGGTGATTAAAACATAAATAAAAATGATTGGAGGCAAAAGACAGTAGGCAAAAAGTGTAAAAATTAAGAGCAAAGAGAAAAGATAATTTATGATACGTAACAGAAACAGATGATTTTTAAAAATGATGAGAATGCAATAGACATAAGTCAGAAATTGGAAAATAAAATAATAATAAGGGAATTAGGAAAATATAAATTCATGTTAAAAAAGAAAATGAAGACAAAACGTGAAAGAAAAAATTATAAAATATAAAAAAAGAAAATGAAGGCAAAACGTGAAAGATAAAATTATAAGACATCATATGACATAGATGAAAGACGACAGAAGGCAGGAATAACCAAAATATAAAAAGTGTAAGAATTAAAATAAAAATAGAAGAGAGAAATATAATAACTTATAACACAAACAGATGATAGATGACAAAGGATAGAAGGTAATAAACAATCCACAGAAAATGTAAGAAAATTTTAGAAAACTTTACAGAAGACAAAATTAGAAAAAATAAGACCAAAGATAGAAGAGAGAAGACAACATATTTTTGCAGATAATAGATAACAAATAATTAAAGATAGAATAAGAATGTGCAAAAGGCAAGATAGAAGAAAGGAGGAAAACGACTGCTATCTGTCAAAGAAACATAAAGAAAAAGACAGATGACAAACAGTTTAGAAGACGCCATATAACAGGTGATTTAAATAGATGATGGATAAAAAGAAAGCAAAAATTAGAAGACAGAGAATGCAATAATTAAAATAGAAGTAATAAGATACTCTATAACATGTACTTAAAATAGATAAAAGATGAGAAATGGCAAAAATTAAAGGCAAAACATGAAATAATTAAGATATAAGACAACTGATGACATGTAACAAAAACAGATGACAGATTACAGAAGACAAAGGATAGACGGCAATAAACACAAAACAGCTATTGGTATAAATAAGACACAAGAGAGAAAAGAATTCAGAAGGCAACATTTGATTGTTGATAAAAAAACAGAAACTAGTATAAATAATACAAAAAACAGAAAAAGATTAAACCCCATATGAATAATGACAAATAAAAGATGACACACGATTAGAAATAAAAGGCAACAAACAGATTAAACTTTACAATTGGCAAACGATAAAAAGCAAAACATGTAAGGATTAACGTAGAAGACAACGAATGACAACAAAAATAGATTGATTGAAATAAGAAAGTAAGAGAAAAGAATACAAAAGACAACTTTTGACCTTATAGAGATGACAAAAGAAAGAAAGTAAAAGAAACAGGCCAGAAAATAGAAGAGAGGGAACCACATATGAAATAAAAGGCAAAATACAGAATTGGAAAGGAAATGAGGCAGAAAGCAGAAGGAAAAAGACATATAGACAAAATTTGATAGAAATAGGCCAGAAAATAACAAGTGACTAATATTGATAATAGATGATATAAGAAAAAAGAAGAAAGAGATAAATTGTGAAAATTCAGAAGAAGAGAAAAGACTACCTATAATAACAAAAGACAGAAAACAAAAGATAGAAGGCAAAAGTCATGAAACAGAAATTGAAGGAAATAAGATAGAAGATGGAAGAGAGAATACTACATATGACTGTTTAAAAAACAGATGATAGACAACAAAAAACAAATGGTAGAATAAGAC
The DNA here is from genome assembly GCA_963969525.1 of Ontholestes murinus. Lineage (NCBI taxonomy): Eukaryota > Metazoa > Arthropoda > Insecta > Coleoptera > Staphylinidae > Ontholestes > Ontholestes murinus. The sequence continues at coordinate 107,830,471 of OZ018387.1, forward strand.
GAAAAAAAAAAACAAATGAAAGATGAAAATAAGAGACAAAAGACATAATAAGAAAGTGGAAATAGAAGGGAGAAGACAGCTGAGAAAAATCAGATGAAAAAAGTAAACATTAAAAGAAAGAGACAAAAGAAAAATAATGGATGAAAGAAAGAGCAGAGAAATAACAGGTGGCTAAAAATAAATAATAGATAGGAGGCAACAGCCAGAAAACAGTAAGACAGATCATAACCCATTTTTATTTTTAGATAACAACGGATAAAATAAATTAATAAGACAAAAATTGGAAGAAATAAGACAGAAAAAACTGGAAGACAATATAAAAGATTCGACATAAACAGATAAAGTATGACAAAGAACAAAAGACAAAAAATAGAAAATATAAGAGGAAAAGACAGAATAAGACAAAGTTGATAACAACATAATAGACAAAAACAGAAGATATAATATAACAAAAAGGAAACAGATGACACATAATTAAAGATAAACCAGGAGGAAGTAACAGAATAAGAAACTTGACAGAAATAAGAAAGAAAAAGACAGAGGGCAGATAAGGTAAAACAGAGAACGAAAGTACAAACAGCAAGAAAATGATCAAAAACAAATGGTCTCAGAAGAAAATATAACAGGTAACTAAATAAAAATTAATGATAGATAACAGGAAGCAGAAGATGACAGAAAGTGTACGATTTAACATAGAACAGAGAAGACATCCTATGACAAGTGACACAAACATATGGCAGATAATAAAGGATAGAAGGCAATACACATAAGAGAGAAATTTGAAGAAATTTAAAGAAATTGAAGAAATAAGACAGAAGAGAGAGAAAAGTATTGAGAAGACAATTTATGACAATTAACAGAAATAGACGAGGGATGAAAAAATACAGAAGATAATTAGTAGCAAAATTAAAACAGAAAATAAAATAGGGAAGATAAAAAACTAAAGACTTAATAAGTGGGTAAAGTGGGACAGAAGGAAGGAGAATAAAAACAGATGACAAAAAAACAGAAAGAAAACCACAGTCGAAACGGTAAGGGGAGAACAACATATTACTGGTAACTAAAATATATAATAAATGTAAGTTGGCAAAATAATGACCGTGGAAGTTGTAAGAATTGAGATAGAAGATAGGAGACAACCTACAATAGGTAACAAAACAGACGGCAGACAAACCAAAAATAGAAGGCAATGTACGTAAGACAGAATTTAGAAGAAATAAGAAGGTAACTTTTCTGACAAATCAAAAAGCTAAGAAATGACAGAAAACAAAAATTGGAAGAATTAAAACAGAAGATAGAGAATGATGGCAAATAGATAACAGTCGACAGATTAATAAAGAAAATGAAATTAGACAAAGTAATCAAGAAAGCTGTGGAAGAATACTAATAGCAGATTACACAGAAAAAAGTCAGGAGACAAAAAGTGAAAGAATAAAATAGAAAGCAACATATAACTTAAGATAAATGATTTATGTCAGAAGGCAAAAGAAAAGAGAATATCACCTACGTCATGTAACAAAAACAAATGACAGATAACAAACAGACGGAAATAGACATTGGAGAGAAATTAAAAGAGATAAGATGAATTCAGAAGAAAACATATAAAAAATTACAAAAGACAGAAGGCAGAATATAGAACAGTTAATAGGTAACAGAAAACAGATGATTAAAGATAAAAGGCTAAAGACAGAATAAAAAAGTGAACGTAGTAAAACACAAAGGAGATGGGAGAAGACATATGGTAGATACTAAAAATCAGATGACAACGAAAACATTAATAAAAGGGTAGAAGACAAGAGGTAAAAGGAATATCACAGAAAATAGAAGACAAGAAAGAGAGAAGACAGAAAGTGTATAAATTAAAATAAATGATAGAAGACCACCCATGAAAGGTAACAAAACAGATGCCAGATGACAAATGTCAAAATACAATCGACAAGAGATAGAAAATAAAACAGTCAAGAGAGAAGAAAGAATAGAAAAATTAAAACGAAAATATATGACAGTAAAAATTTATTGATGAAAGAATACAGATACAGAAGGTAAAGGTAATAGGATAGAATAAATAAAAATGAATACAATATACTAAAGGTAGCAGAAAACAGATGATAGATTAGATAAAAGATAAACATACTGTACGAAGGTGGACGAAGAAAAACAATAAAGGAGGGAGAAGATATATGTCAAAAAACTAACAACAACAAAAAAAGACAGAGAACGAAATGTTTTGAACTTAGTTTTCAAACATTGTGATCTATGTACAGAATAGAAGACAGTATTGAATAAGTGGCTAAAAATAGATGATGGATGATGAGAGGGAAAAGACAGAAAGTATAAATATTAAGATAGAACCTATGGCATGTAACAAAAATAAATGACAAAGAATAAAAGGTAGAGGACATAAGACAGTCATTAGAAGAAATAAAACATAAGAGTAAAGAAAATTTAGAAGACAACATATGGCAGTTCATAAATGACAAAAGACAGAAAGTAGAAGAAATAAGATAAAGGATATAAGAAAGAATAAATAAAAGAGAAACTAGAAAATAAAATATAAGAGTTGACTACAAATTGATGATAGATGACAGAAGGCAAAATTCAAATGACAGAATTCGTAAAAATTAAGATAAAAGAGAGAATACATCGTATGCCAGAAAACAAAAAAAATGACAGATGAAAAAATGTGGAAGGATAGAAGGCAATACGACATAAGATATAATTCTTAAAATATAAAATAGAAGAAAGAAAAGAAAAATTACTGTTACAAGTGATTAAAATTTTTTAAAAAACATGAAAGGAAAAAGTATACAAAAGACAGAAATGTTATCTGTCTAATTTATTCTTACATTTGGTGGGTGGTGTCTTCTTTCTTCTTATTATAATGTAAATGTAAATTCTGTAAATGGAGTTTCCGTAAATAAATTCGAAACTCTACCTTCTATTTAATCTTCCACTTCTTGTCTTTTATCCTTTACATCTGTCATCCATTGTCTATAAGATATGACTATTTTTATTACAGATGATAAAAGCAGAAAATAAAAAGGTGGATAAAAGAGAAAAGACGCAAAGCAGAAGATATAAGACAATAACTAGACAGATAAACAATTTTTATTTGCTTTAATGTTTCCATGAATATTACACAAAACAAAAAACAGAAGGCATAAAGGGAAACTAATATATAGCAGGCAAAAATATTTACTGTCTAGATCATACCATATATCATCTGTAATTGAATATAATAATAATAATCTTTATTTGTACATCCCAAAAAATAAATACAAGTTAAATGCAAAAAAAGAAACAAATTCTTAATACATACATGTAAGGAATAATCAGTGTTAAATATAATAATTCTGGGAAAACAAACCTTAAGGCGAAATTCGTTAATAAATTAAAATTTATATTTAATTCTATCTTTTATTTAATATCTTTTATTTTTGTCTTCTATCCTTCATTATCTGTAATTTATGACTTCTCTATTACAGATGTCAAAAGACAGAAAATAGAACGTAGAAGAAATTAAACAAAAGGTAGATTAATAAATCTACTTTATTTTATAATTGTGTGATAAAAGCAAAGTATATTTATTTATCTACCTTCTTCGTACATTTTTTGAAGAAGGTAGATTAATGTCCTCAAGAATAAATTAGGTGGATAAAATTTCTGCCTACTTAATATTTTTTGATATAAGTCAAATAATATACAGACAACAAATAAAAACTAATGAATTATTAACGGTATAAACAAATGACAAATATCATATGGCGAGATGAGAAACAACAAATGTTTCTTACTGCTTGTATAAAAGAACCTATTTCTTCTTAGCTCATTTTCACCTAAACGCGAACGGGGAAAAATTATATCGTCCCGGCGCATTGTGTCTCGTGGAAATGAAAATGGAGTTTTGTGTTTGCGGCACATAATATAATTTTCTCCGGCAATTTATTTCGGGGGAAGTTCTTTCTTATTCATGCGATCCACCTGAATTACTCGCTCGCGCTGTTCGCTCTTTTTTTCTGTCTCTCTCGCTCTGCCTAACGAAAACAATTTCCTGTCCGAATTATGTAATCGAGTTTTTATTTACGTGTCGACGTCACCCGGAATTACCGGAAAAATATTAGTTTCATGTATTGGTTTTAATAGAACAATGTTTGTTTGTTTTTATTGCAGAAGGAGACACGATTATTTTGTTTTACTCCTTTGTTTTAAATTACACCTAACTATAATTTAAAACAAAGTAAACACCTTCAAAATTAAAATGATTATTGCATTTATATTGGTAAAATATATTTAGCTTTTCTACTTTTTTTAAATCATTGTGATCTATGTTATTTCTGTCATTTCTATCATCTCTCTTATTGCTAGAGTCTATATGATCTGACTGGCTATAAATGATAATTAACATATAATATATAACAAAAAATTGATATATAGATCATAGGAAATGACAGGTGACATATAACATTTGATAAATGACTGATAATTGATGACATGTCAGATAATTTTTTTAAACAAAAACGTTTACTTTGTTGATATCAAACTTTATTTCACATAAAAATAAAGTGTCATATCAACAAGTAAGTGTTTTTCTTTCATTTTCCTAGATGTATCATGAAGTTAACGGTTCAACCACTAATCAAGAAATGTTTTATTACCTAAAGTCAACAGAAAATTCTTTTAGCCATTTTCTATCTGATTAGGTGATTGCTGATAGATGTCAGAAAAATAAAACAGATAACTGATGACAGATGATATATGACATACAAAAAGAGAATATATGATATGGGCACAGAAAAAGAAAACAGATGAAATACGACAGATAAAAATATAACATATGATTTTCCGAATTGGTTCATCTGTTTAAAACTGACATAAATATGAAAAACAATTGAAAATCAATTTTTATTTTGTCAGCCCACCAGTATTTATAAAACATTCGCAATTGTTTGGTGAAGAAATTTTTGAAATTTGCCCACTCGTTCAAGAGTTATGATAAAAATAATGGAAAACAATTAAAGGTCGTTTTTCAGAATTTTATTGCATTAAAATATATGTGACATTAGCAATCGTTGGATAAAAGAATTTTCGAAATCAATACATTTGTTTACAAGTTATGACAAAAATATGAAAAACAATTGAAAATCAATTTTTAGTTTTTTAGCCCATGAGTATGTATAAAATACACTCAATTGTTTAGTGAAGAAATTTTTTAAATTTGTCATCTCGTTCAAGTTATGATAAAAATAATGGAAAACAATTAAAGGTCAATTTTCAATTTTTTATTTTATCAAAATATATGGAACATTGGTAATCGTTTAGTGAAAGAATTTTCGAAATTGTTTAATTCGTTTAAAAGTTATGATAGAAAAATGAAGAAAACAATTGAACAACAAATTTTGCATTTTTACTTTATCTAAATATATATTTAATCGTAGGAACTTAATGCTAAAAGAATTTCTAAATTGCGACCACGGGTTCAAAAATTATCATTGAAAAACTAATTTTAGATTTTTACATCATCGAAATATATTGAATCCTAGGAACTTAATGATGAAAGAATCTCCAAAATACGAAAACCGGTTCAAAAGTTATAACCGAAAAACTGAAAAACAATTAAGCAACGAATTTTAAATCTTTACGTCATCTAAATATAATCAATCATAGAAACTTACCGATGAAAGAATTTCCAAGATCCAAAAACCGGTTCAAAAATCATAACAAAGAAACTAAAAAAACAATTGTGCAACAATTTTAGATTTTTACGTCATTTAGAAATAATCATCCAACAAGGGGTTCAAGAGATATGAATAAATAGAAAAAACTTTGAGTTTTTTACATTACTGAATCTATACGATCTGAGAAACCAATTGGTGAAAGAATTTTCAAAATCTGATAATGCGTTCAATAGATATCGTTAAAAAAAACTGAAAAACAATTGAAAAGCAACGTACAATTTTGATGATAACTCTTGTACCAGTCATCCGATTTAAAAAATTCTTCTACCAATGCTATCCTAACATCTAAAATATTCTAAAGAGCTAAAAAAACAGAAATTCGTTATTCAATTGTTTTTACATTTTTGATGATAACTTTTGAATCGCTGTTTGTTTTACATTACTTGAATCTATTCGATCTTAGAAACCAATTAGTGAAAGAATTTTCAAAATCAGATAATAGATATCGTTAAAAAACTAAAAAAATAAATCTAAATCAATAACATCAAGTTTTGATGATAACTCTTGAACCAGTTATTCGATTTAAAAAATTCTTCCACCAATGCTATCCTAGCATCTAAAATACAAAAATTTGTTATTCAATTGTTTTTACATTTTTTACCATAACTTTTGAATCGGAGATCTGATTTAGAAAATTCTTTCAGTCGTTCATTCCTGACATCTAATAGATTGTAACAGATGGAAGAACAAACATTCGTTAATCATATGGCAAATATAAAGAAGGTAGATGGCAAAGAAAAGAAAACAGATAACAAATTATAGTTGAGTTATATTAAGGTATTTGTTGATAGATGGCATAAATATAAATAACAAATGGTACATTTATTATACAAAGATAGCAGTTCATAGATGACACATGACAGATGAAAGATATGAAAATAACAGGTGATAGATAACAAATACAAAAATAACAAATGAAAGATCGAAGACAAAAAGAAAACTTATGATAGATGACAGATAACAGATGACAGATACTAATAGCAGGTGATAGATAAAGGATACATAGATAAAAAGACGATAAATAATAGATAACCGATACAAATACAACAGATAATGGATTGTATTGTTGGTAATTGTTCAATATTTAAATTTTTATTATCTTTAAGGAAACAACAGATGGTAAATACTAAATGACAAATGACAGCTAACAAGCTAGAGACTTCGGTTAAACTATGACAAAGATAACAGATTTTAGATGACAGATACGAATATAACAGATGACAGATAATAAATTAGAGATAATAGATAATAGATTTAAAAAAACATGTGATAGATGAAAGATACAAGAACAAAACATGATAAAAAATAAACGACGGAAATTCTACTATTTAATTTAAGTTGTATTTTGCAGACGACAAACGACCCATGGCAAATAACTAATAATAGCTGACAGATTATAGTTTTCTGTTGAAGTATAATATATGACACAGTACAGATGACACATGCAAATATTACTGCTCTTAAAGGAAACAAAAAACTGTTAATGTGAAGGATTTTGGCTGACAAAACAGATGATAGATGACAGATGACAAATATTGTACAAAATTTATATTTATTTATAAAGATAACAGATGATAGATAATAAACACGAATGTATAAAATTATAGATAGAAGGCAAAATAAAAGAAATGATAGATGAGAAAAGACAAATGGCAGAATAACAGATAGTAGATGGCGGATATAAAGAAAACAGATGATACATGTTAGAAAACAGAGAATAGATGGCAGGTATAAACAATAGTAGTATATACAAGTTTAATAAGTAAAAATATAACAGATAGTAGATTAAAAATTCAAAATAGATGACAGATGGCAAATAGGATACAAAATTAACTGGTGATATTTGGCGGATACAAAAGCAATATATGACATTATAGCAGAAAGAAAGAATACATATAATACACGACAGATTACAGACGCAAAGATAACAGATACTAGATGGCAGAATAAAAAAAAGAGATAATACATGATAGATAAAAAAAGAACACGGATAACAGATTAAAAATAGATGACATATGACAGGTACGAAAATAATAGGTAATAGATGACAGATAGAAAGATAACAGAAAATAAATAACAGATGGCAGATTTAATCATAGGAGGTAATAGATGACAGAAAAAAGACAGATGGCAAATAAAAAATACACAGATTACATGTAATACATAGTACATAATACAAAGATAAAAATTAAAGATGGAATGTGGTAAAGGACAAATACAAAGATAAATGATAGAAGACAGACCACAAATATACAAAAATAACTAGTGATATATAATAGATAAAAGGATGGCAGATTATAGACTTAAGAAAAAAATTAAAATATTTAAAATGACAGACAACAAATAACAAATACAAATGATAAATGACAGATAATAGATATAAACGAAACAGATGACAAATGTCAGACAAAAGAAAAAGATGCCAGATGACCATTAATAAATACATAATTTACAGGTAATAGATGGTAGAAAAAAATCAAGTACCTAAAATAGGAGACAAAAAGAATACAGATGATAAGCAGAAACCTTGTTTAAAATTACAGATACAAAAAGAATTAGTAATAGATTAAAGATCTAAAGATAACAGATAATAAGTTAAAGAAAACAAATTCAGGTAATAGATGGCAAAACAAAAAATAACAGGTGATAGATACGAGGATACAAATTATACATGGGACACCAAAATAAAACAGATAGAAAATAGGAAAATAGAAAAAAGATAATATATGGTGTTTTATGGTGACAGACGACCGATGATAGATTAGAGAAAATAATAGAAAAAGGTGATAGATGACAGATAATAAACAACAATAATAAATAAAATAAAATTACAAAGGTTAAAGGTAACGCATGGAAGAAACAAATAGTTGCAAGTGATAGATATGAAGATGATATAAAACAGAATTAAGATACAAATTTAACAGATGATAGATCAAAAATAACAGATGATAGATGATTTATGGCATATGACAAATGATATAAAAAGTACTGGTGATTAACACAAAAACAAAGAGAGTAGGTGATAGATAAGAGATACAAAGAGATGAGATGGGATGGGATAGAAACTCAGAAGGTAGATTGTGTTTTATGATGATAGATGATAAACACACAGTTTGCAGGCAATAGATGATTTAGAAATAAAGATAACAGAGTATAAATGACAGATGTCAGATACCAAGATAACAGATTTTACATGGGGGTAAAAAGAAAGTGACAGATGACAGATACGAAAGTAGCAGATGATAGATGGTAGATACAAAAATAACAGATCATAGATGGCGTAAAACATAAAACATATCATAGATGACAGAGCCATATGATAAACGATACATATAAAAAAAATAGATGATAGATAATAAAGATAACAGGTGATAGACGACACAGATACAAATATATAAGAACGGTAGATAACAAATGGTAGATACAAAAATAACAGATAATAGATGGCAGACAAGGAATGACAGATGACTGAAGACAAATACATTGATTACAGGTAATAGATGGCAGAAAAGGGATAACAAGATAACATATTAAAACTAAACTAGTAATAGATGAAAAATACAAAGAAAACAAATGTTAGATTAGAGAAGGAAGAAAACAAATAATTGAAAAGATGTTAGATAGCATAAATTTAAAAAAAAAACAGGTAATAAACGCTAAATACAAAAGTAACTAAGGCAACCAAAAAAAGCAGATGATAGAAAACCAAAGATAGATAATGATATAAAATTCAAAAAATAATAGATGACAGATCACGTAAAATTTATTAATAACATATTCCAAATGATACAAAAAACAGAGGTGATCGACGCAGAAACAAAGATAACAGGTAATAGATAACAGATACAAAGATATAGATGGAAGACAATGGCAAAACAAATGATAGATGCCGTAGAAAATAAAACAGATGATAGATGACATATGATAAACACCTAAAAGAAACAGATAATAGATGACAGAGCCATATAACAAATGATACATGCAGGAATGAATAAAAAAATAAATGATAGATAACAAAGGCATATGTTCAGTGATGGATACAAGGAAACAGATGATACTTAACAGAAACAAAGATAACAGGTGATAGATAACATATGTCATGGGTACAAAAAAACAGAAGATACTGAGCAGAATCAAAAATAACAGGTAAATAACAAATGTTAGATACAAAAATTACATGTAATAAATGATAGACAAAATGACAGATGGCAGATTGACAGATTGACAGATGGCAGATTGACAGATTGACAGATTGACAGATTGACAGATTGACAGATTGACAGATTGACAGATTGACAGATTGACAGATTGACACATTGACAGATTGACAGATTGACAGATTGACAGATTGACAGATTGACAGATTGACAGATTGACAGATTGACAGATTGACAGATTGACAGATTGACAGATTGACAGATTGACAGATTGACAGATTGACAGATTGACAGATTGACAGATTGACAGATTGACAGATTGACAGATTGACAGCTGACAGATTACAGATTACAGATTACAGATACTAAGAAAACCGATTTTACATTAGCCTAAAATTAAAACAGCTAATTGATGATGGCTTACAGATAAGAAACTAATAGATGATAGATGGCAGATAATAAGATAACAGACAGATTATAGATGGTGTAAAAAATAAAACAGATTTTAGATGACAGAACCATATGACATAATGATCTAAACAAAAAAATAAAATAGGTGATAAATGATGGATACAAAAAAAAACAAGTGACACTTAGCAGAAAGAAAGATAATAGGTAATAAATAACATATATAAATACAGCAGATGGTAGATAACAAATCGCAGATACAAAAATAACAGGTGACAGATAACAGACAAAAGAAAACGATGACATATGACAGATGACATATACATAGATTGTAGGTGATAGGTAGTAGAAAAAAGATAACATATTAAATATGGCACAAATACAAAAACAAAAAGTGTTAGATGTAAGATACAAAGACAACAGATGATAGATTAGAGAAACTTTTTTTAAAAGATGATAGAAACATAACAAATAATTGTTGGAAGACAGAACAGAAAGTTATGATAGATGGATGGGTGATAGAAATAACAAATTATCGAAAAAAACAGATGATAGATGACAGCTGGCAAGTAATACAAAGATTACAGGTAATATATAGCATAAACAAAAAAGAAACAGATGATAGATACTAACTATAAAGATAACAAGATTAAAAAAAAACAGAAGATTAATGCAAAAGTCACAGATGACAGATTAAAATATATTACAAAAAGCAAATTATAGATGGCTTAAAGAATAAAAGAGGTGATAAATACACAGATTGCAATGAATAGAAAATAAAGGTAACAGATGATAGATGACATGCGCAGTGATTAGATATGAGACGGGGGTTTAAACGTAATAGATGACAGAAGACAGATACCAAAGTAACATACAATAAAAGGTAGAAACAAAGTTGACAGTATCAATGATAATAATTGATAATGGCCACTTTGTGTTTGAAATGTACATCTTGTTACAAATAAAATAGTGAAGAAAGGTTTCTAATTTTTTTAATCAAAAAAGTTAACAGATGATAGATGAAAGAGGTGAAGAAAATAGATTTTAGATAGAGGCAAAAAGAAAACAGATGGAAAATAACCGATGTTAGATAAAGAAAGTAAAACAGATAATGGATGACACAGGAATGTGACAAATAATGGATACAAAAAACAGGCGATAGATAAAAGGTGATAGATGGCAGATACAAAGATAAGGGATAGTACATAAAAGGTCACAGGTACAAAAAGAATTAATGATAAATAAAAGTTACAAAGATATCAGATGGTACATGAAAAAAAAACAAACGTGGTGGTAACATTTTCTTTTGGTGCAGTCATTTTTAATTTCTGATTTAATAACGACTATTCCACTCCTATTGCATGTAGCCAATGAAAATGAGGCATGTGATATTTTTTAACCAATCACGTCAATTTATAAGTGAATAAACACCAAGTTGCTGTTTATTCACCTGAATAACCTGAAGTTAGCAATTTCCCGACAAATGAATTGAATTAGCCTTGATAAAAAAGCGAAAAACGTTGTTTCTACGTATGTCAGTTGCAAGTAGGTTATAAAATCAAAAGGTTTGGTAACACTTCATCATCCATAATAAATGCGACGGTGACAAGTTCTGCACCAAAAAATCAAACTTAAACGAGATCGTGTGTTTGGAAACGATTTGAAGAAATCTGCGCCGATAAAAACTACCAGTTGTTAGCAAAACTTTAATGGAAACTCTTGCCGCGATTATAATGACTGGGCGTATAATATAAAGAAGGTAAATGCAAATGATTATAAGGGAGGTGTTATTTAATCAATGTCGAATTTTTCGACCAAAGTACTGCAGGAGATATATCATAAAAATTTTAATATAAACATTGAACCATTCACCGATATTCGTTTCAAGTCGTGGAATAGTCTTTCCAAATACCATTCGTGATGACAATTAAATCGGAATAAATTTTGTTTTTAGCGCATTCAAGTTTGTTGCTCAATCGCGATTTTTATTCGAGCAACTGATAGAAAAAATCACTCGCCTGGCGGCTCGTGATTTTTTCGTGACAGTTGCTCTCATTAAAATCGCTAAGCAACAAACTTTCGTGCAAAAACAAAATTTATTCGAGTAAATTGCCATCACTTATGGTATTACTTGTGAATATATTCTTGTGAGTAATATTTTAATGTCATTTCAATAATTCAATTAATGAAAACATATTTTACCCGCAGTGCACTAATGAAAGCGTTACTTAGCAACCAGTAAACAAATTGCACAAATGTCGGCCGCCATTATTATTTTAGGAAAAAATGTTAGCTTTATTGTAATCGCTTCGACTTGCATTAAATGAAATCTTCGGAGTTCCTAAATCTGTCATTTCGTTTGTATTATATATTTTATTTATAGTTCATTAGTTATTTGTATCAATTAATAAAAAATTTAGTTTTTCGTCGAAAATTTGTGCTATAATATATTCATCTGTCAAATTTGACAATTCTGTGCAACAAAAACAGTTTGACATTACCGTGCAATAAAAACGTAAAAAAGCACTAGTGCTTTAAAAAGCCACTTTTACAATGAAAAATGATGCAAAAAGCGTCTACTTTCTGTACGATCGTAGATAAAAGTTTTTTTTTGTCAGATGATATATTTCTACCAGGTAAAAGATTGTAGAAACAAAGATAACTATTGATAGATGACAGATAAAAATATAATAGATGATAGATGGGAGACAAAAAGAAAATAGATTACGGACGACATATAAGATGCTGAAATAAGTGATGATAGCGAATGCAAAGATAACAGATGATAGATGGAAAACTAAAGAAAACAGATACAAAAAAAACATAGATTACAGATTAAGGATAGATGACGTATGACAGGTACGAAGATAACAGGTGATAGAAGATGTATACAAAGATAACAGCAAATAGATAATAGAAGGCAGATCTAATTACAAGAAGTAATAGATGACAGAAAATAGAAAACGAAAAAAATGACAGATGACAAATAAAAAATACACAGATTACAAGTAATAGATAGCAAAGACAAGGATAAAAATTAAAGATGGGAGATAACAAGAAAATAGATAATAGGCAGAAATAATAGATAGAAGGTGACATATGACATATACAAAGATAAAAGATAGATGATAGATCACAAATATATCAACATAACTAGTGATAGATGGAAGATACAAGGAGAGCAGATGATAGAATAAAAAATTTAAAAAAAATAAAAGACAGATAATAAATAATAAAAACAAATATTTCAGGTAATTGTTGACATTAATCAAATTTTACACAAATTTTACAAATTTTAAGCATAATGCTTACTATATTAAGTATAAATTAAAATAAATATCTACAGTTGTAGAAATAATCCGAAGAAATTCTGGAATATATGGAACATTCCATCAGGGTCTGACTGGAAGAACATTCTGAAGAATGAAGTCCGCCTGCGATTCCTGTGCTCAAAATTTATTGTATTTTTTATATATGTATCTATGAATATCTTTTGTTAACAGGTAATCCAAAGAATTATAATAAATAATAATAAATAAATAAATAATAGTTGACAGAAACAAAAATAATAGGTGATGGATAACAGAGATGGATATAACAAATTATAGATGCGAGACAACAAGAAAACAGATGATAAATGGTAGATGATCTATGTGAAGGAAACCAATGATAGATGACAGAAAAACAACATTTGATAGATGAATTAACAAACACAAAGATTATGGTTATGGTAGGAACAAAAAACAACAGGTAAGATATGAAAATAACAGAATATCAATGGTGGACCAGAAGAAAAAATATTGCAAAAATTCAGAAGACAGATACAAAACTGTAAGATGGCCGATTCAAAAATAACAGATGGCAAATAAAACCAAAACAAGTGATCGACACTAAAACAAAGATAGCAGGTGAAAGATAGGAGATACAAAAATAAAGATAAAAGGCAACAAGAAAATAGATGATAGGCAGAAACATATATAGAAGGTGATATATGATGTTCAAAGATAAAATATAGATGATAAAATAGCGTAAAAAATAGAAGAAGTATTAGATGACAGAGTGATATGACAAATAATAGATACAAAAATAACAGGTGATAGATAATATAAATAAAGATAACAGGTGATAGATTCCAGATACAAAGATAGCAGATGACCGACACAAATATAGCAAATAATAGATGAACAAGAAAAAATATTACAGATGAAAGATGACAAATAATAAATATATATTTTACAGGTAATAGATGCAGCAAAATATTACATATTAAAAATAGGAGACAAGAGGAAATAGGTGATAAACTGAAATCTAGCTAGCATGTGATAGTTGAATAAGATAAAAAAACAGATAACAGACCACAAATACAAAAATACACTAGTGATAAATTGAAAATGTAAAGATTAGAAAATATAATGGTATTACTGACAATAAATGGGAGAAATAAAATAAAACAAATTATAGATGGTAAAACAGATGATATAAAACGAATCAATATAAAAACAGATGTTAGATGGTGTTTTATGATAATAAATGATAGATAACAGAGGATACACAGACATATTGTAAGTAATAGATGGCATAAACAAAGATAAGAAATTATAGAAGACAGATGACAAAAACAAAAGAACAGATTTTACACGAATGTAAAAAGTAAACAGATGATAGATGACAGATTGGAGATACGAAAGTGGCAGACCCTAGATTGCAGGTACAAATATAACAGATAATAGATGGCGTAAAATACAAACCCTATCATCTGTTTTGACCGATGATAGATGATAAACACAGAAATTGTAGGTAATAGATGGCATAACCAATGATAACTGATTATAAATGACAGGTGATAGATACCAAAAGAGCAGATTTTACATGAAAGTAAAATGAAAAGAAATAGTGAATGATAAATGACATACACAAAAATATCATACGATAAATAGCAGATACAATGATAACAAATTATAGATGGCGTAAAATATCAAACAGATGATAGACGACTAATGGCAGATGACAAACAAATAGATCATAGATACTAAGAAACCGATTTTACTTTGCGATGTAATAATATAACAGTTAATAGTTGACAACACACAGATATGAAAGTAACATACGATAGATGGCTCACATAAAGATAATAGATATAGATGTTGTTAAAAGAAAATAAAAAGATAAAAAGACGATAAATAACAGAGCCATGTGACAAATCATGCAAACAAAAAATGAAACAGATGATAGCAGCAAATAAACACATATATATTGCAAGTAACAGATCATAATCAGAAACAAACATGACAGATGACAGATGACAGATGACAGATGACAGATGACAGATGACAGATGACAGATGACAGATGACAGATGACAGATGACAGATGACAGATGACAGATGACAGATGACAGATGACAGATGACAGATGACAGATGACAGATGACAGATGACAGATGACAGATGACAGATGACAGATGACAGATGACAGATGACAGATGACAGATGACAGATGACAGATGACAGATGACAGATGACAGATGACAGATGACAGATGACAGATGACAGATGACAGATGACAGATGACAGATGACAGATGACAGATGACAGATGCTAAGAAAACCGATTTTACATTAGCCTAAAATTAAAATAGCTAATTGATGATGGCTTACAGATAAGAAAGTAATAGATGATAGATAGCTGATACTAAGAACCAAAAAATAAAACAGGTGATAAATGATGGATACAAAAAAAAGAAGTGACAGGAAAGAAAGATAATAGGTAATATATAACATATACAGGGTGAGTTTTTTTCGATGTTCTCTATGGGGATCTCGGAAACTATAAGAGATAGAGAAACGGTTAAATGGGGAAAGAAGTGTAGATTTACGAGACGAATAAAATTCCACTTTCAAAGTTTTTAAAAAAGTCGAGGGTAACTAGATATTTTGAAAAAAGTAAAAAGTGAAAAAAATTTTGTTTAAGTTTGTAAAACTAATAATTACAATATTGCTATTATTATAAACAACTGCAATTGTTTTACTTTCATCTTTTTCATGAATAATAAAACTAAAAATGACTATAACTCACTTATTTTTAGAAATAACTCTATCGTATGTCATATTGGATTAAAGAGAAAAAATTTACCTTTTGAATGAGGCCATAGCCAACTATGGTCTCCATTTAAAAAAATGTAAGTTTGCGTCATATCTCGGAAAGTAATGGCGATAAAAATTTTATGATTATTTTTCATTAATCTACATAGAATTATCTAAAACTTTCTCCTTTACAGTTTTTTTCTATCTGTTATAATAACCGAGATATATTGATTTGAAAAAATTTACACTTTTTACTTTTTTCAAAATATCTAGTTACCTTTGACTTTCTTGAAAACTTTGAAAGTGGAATTTTATTCGTCTCGTAAATCTACACTTTTTTCCCCATTTAACCGTTTCTCTATTTCTTATAGTTTCCGGGATCCCCATAGAGGACATCGAAAAAAACTCACCCTGTATAAATACAGCAGATGGTAGATAACAAATCGCAGATACAAAAATAACAGACAAAAGAAAACGATATACATAGATTGTAGGTGATAGGTAGTAAAAAAAAGATAACATATTAAAGATGGCACAAATACAAAAACAAAAAGTGTTAGATGAAAGATACAAAGACAACAGATGATAGATTAGAGAAACTTTTTTTTTTATAGATGATAGATAGAAAGATAACAAATAATTGTTGGATGACAGAACAGAAAGTTATGATAGATGGATGGATAATGGAAATAACAAATTATCGAAAAAAACGGAAGATAAATGACAGCTGGCAAGTAATACAAAGATTACAGGTAATATATAGCATAAACAAAAAAATAAACAGATGATAGATACTAACTATAAAGATAACAAGATTAAAGAAAACAGAAGATTAATGCAAAAGTCACAGATGACAGATTAAAATATATTACAAAAAGCAAATTATAGATGGCTTAAAGAATAAAAGAGGTGATAAATACACAGATTGCAATTAATAGAAAATAAAGATAACAGATGTTTGATGACATGCGCAGTGATTAGATATTAGACGGGAGTTCAAAGGTAATAGATGACAGAAGACAGATACCAAAGTAACATACGATAAATGGTAGAAATAAAGTTGACAGTATCAATGATAATAATTGATAGAGGATAGAGGTGAAGTAAAACAGATGATGGATGACACAGGAATGTGACAAATGATGGATACAAAAAACAGGCGATAGATAAAAGGTAATAGATGGCAGATACAAAGATAAGGGATAGTACATAAAAGGTCACAGGTACAAAAAGAATTAATGATAAATAAAAGTTACAAAGATATCAGATGGTACATGAAAAAAAAAACAAACGTGGTGGTAACATTTTCTTTTGATGCAGTCATTTTTAATTTCCGATTTAATAACGACTATTCCACTCCTATTGTATGTAGCCAATGAAAATGAGGCATGTGATATTTTTTAACCAATCACGTCAATTTATAAGTGAATAAACACCAAGTTGCTGTTTATTCACCTGAATAACCTGAAGTTAGCTATTTCCCGACAAATGAATTGAATTAGCCTTGATAAAAAAGCGAAAAACGTTGTTTCTACGTATGTCAGTTGCAAGTAGGTTATAAAATCAAAAGTTTTGGTAACACTTCATCATCCATAATAAATGCGACGGTGACAAGTTCTGCACCAAAAAATCAAACTTAAACGAGATCGTGTGTTTGGAAACGATTTGAAGAAATCTGCGCCGATAAAAACTACCAGTTGTTAGCAAAACTTTAATGGAAACTCTTGCCGCGATTATAATGACTGGGCGTATAATATAAAGAAGGTAAATGCAAATGATTATAAGGGAGGTGTTATTTAATCAATGTCGAATTTTTCGACCAAAATACTGCAGGAGATATATCATAAAAATTTTAATATAAACATTGAACCATTCACCGATATTCGTTTCAAGTCGTGGAATAGTCTTTCCAAATACCATTCGTGATGACAATTAAATTAAATTAAATAAATTTTGTTTTTAGCGCATTCAAGTTTGTTGCTTAATCGCGATTTTTATTCGAGCAACTGATAGAAAAAATCACTCGCCTGGCGGCTCGTGATTTTTTCGTGACAGTTGCTCTCATTAAAATCGCTAAGCAACAAACTTTCATGCAAAAACAAAATTTATTCGAGTAAATTGCCATCACTTATGGTATTACTTGTGATAAATGACGCATACTAAAATAACAGATTATAGATGGGAGAAAAAAATAAAAGAAATAAGATGATATGTATAAAGGCAACAAATGATAGATGAAGAAGGAGATGTACCACAAAGTAAACGCCTCTACAATTAAATATTAAAAGATAAATGGCAAAAAAATATGATAGATATATTTAGATAGCATAAACAAAAAAAAAGCAGGTAATTAATACTTAATACAAAGATAATAACGGAAGGACAAAAGAAAACAGATGAAAAAAAAACAGAATATTCATACAAAGGAAACAGATGACAGATTCAAGTATAATTGATGAAAGTTCGCCTAAAAATGCAACAGATTCTAAATGATTAATGGCATATTTCAAATGACAAAAAGAAAACATATGATTGACGCAGAAACAAAGATAGCAGGTGATATATAAGAGACACAAATATGTAGGTGATAAAAAAATAGATGATAGATGACGTGAAAAATTATATAGATTAAAATTATAAAAATTTAGGTGTTTATCATCTGTTAACCATCACAGATGATAAACACCTAAATTTTTAAATAATAGAGATGACAGATGCAAATAGAACTTGAAAGGAAGCAGATAGTAAATGGCAGGCAAATGCTAAAATAACAGACGATATATGGAGAAGAGAAAAGATTTTAGATAGAGGGTAAAAAGAAAACAGATGACAGATAACAGATAATAATAATAATAATAATAATAATAATTTGTAGGTTTCAGAAACTACAAAAAAGTTGTACGCAAGTCAAAAAATACGCGCAAACTGGTAGAAGCAATTAATATAAACAATTATTTAAAGAATAAAATAAATACATGTAAACAAAATTCGTATTTAGTAAAATTAATTACAATTCCATCGATAATAGTGTGAAATTTAAAACAGGTGATAGATGATAAAGGCATATGACAAATGATGGATACAAAAACAGGTGACAGATAACAGAAACAAAGATAATAGGTGATAGATGACAGATTTAATAGGAATAATGAATAAAAGATCTCAGATATAAAAATAACTAATGATGAATAGGAGTTAAAATGATATAAAATGATAGATGATAGGCGAAAGAAAAAAGAAAACACACTTTTTTGAAGCACTCTTTTTATGGAATCATTTTCAATTTCTATTTGAACTAATAAAAACTCTGCCCATCATGTTTTCTTCTTATGCAGACTCCTTCAAAAGCTATTTTAATTTACAAAATCATTGCACTAATATTTATTCTTTTACTGAAAACCTGTTGTAAAACATAATCATTTTCTTCTCGTCAAGAATTCATTAATATGACCAATAAAATCTTTATTTATAATCAACAAAACATTGCTCAAAAAGTATCTTTTGTAATAAAAATTAATTGCTTAAAACATTTTCTTCTTGTTAAGTTTTTATTAATTTCTATTCTGACTAAAAAAGTTTTTATCCACAACATTTATTTTTTCATTAAGCCTTTTTCAAATACTATTTAATTTTACAAAATCATTGCTCAAAAAAGTTATTTTTCATAAGGTCCTTCTTAACAAACATAATTATTGCCAAATCTTTTTTTTAGTAAACTATTCTTCAGTTTTTTATTACTAACTGAATCATTATCCACCATATTATTTTCTCATTCGGTTTTCCTAAAAGTTATTCTAATCAGCAAAAACATTGCTTAAAATTTTTCTGCCTTATTTAGCACTTCTTGTTTAAAACATTCTCTTTTTGTTAAGTCTTCTTTAATTTCTATTTTGACTAATGAAATAAATTTGTATCCATTACTTCTCATTCAGTCTTTTTCAAAAGCTTTTTTAATCAACAAAAATATTGATCAACAGAATTCTTTCTCATTGACAAATAAAATTAATGCTTTAAGGATTTTCCTTTCATTAAGCCTCCTTCAATAACTATTTTGGCTAACGAAATCATTGTTCAAACATTGGTAATTGAAATAAAAGCAAAGAAACTAAAAGACAATTCTCGCAAGTTAGTAAATTGCTGCAAATTCCGAACGGTTAAAGATAGAAATAGCAATTCTGTAAGAAAATTCTTGCAATTATAAAGAGAATATATTAAGAAATTTGTTAAATACTACACTTTTTGAAGAGAAGTACGAATATCCCAAATAATTAGGCATAATGTGTGCTCAAATGCACCTTGAACATGATTATCATTCACACCTGAAAAAGCACATATAACAAATGGTGAAGATATATACAAAATCACAGTTAATAGATGATAGATTATAAATTTATATAGTTATGTTTAAGAAAATCTTAATACGGTTTAAATTTTTGTAGACAAAAATGTAGCCAATTTCTGTATTTGTACATTCACAAATTGGCTATACTTTTGTCTAAAAAATATAAACCGTGATAAGATATTCTGAGACTTAACTAAATAAATTTATAATCTGTCATTTGCCATCAATCAAATCAATAAATTCCAAATTACAGGAATATATCTACATGATTTGTTATATGTACTTTTTCAGCTGTGAATGATAATCAAAGCTATATTAAAGCATTAATAAAGGTAATTAAATATTTTTTCTACGTTATTCTGCATTTATTCAGTCAGTTATCACAGTATATTATTTATTTATAAATTGTACAGATACTAATAATTATATTTAATTGACATTTCAGTTTAGCAAATGTGTGACGCGGATAAATAAGGCGGTTTATCGTTGCGCAGCGTGTTTATTTCTCACTGCACGAGGGGGCTGGGTGTAGATGTTTAGGGGTGTGAGTCCGAGGGCTGCTCGGTGCAGATAACGGCGCCTCTGTACTGTCCTTAAACACGCACCATATAAATTACAAGACTGTGGGGGTGCTGGGCGTCGCGCGCGCCGGTAATTGAAAAATCGACGCCGTCACTTGAAATCGAATCACGATCGAGAGATAAACACCGGATTTGCGTGTCGATCAGATAATCACCGGCAGAAACAAATGTAATTTAACAGATACCTTTCCTTTTTACCCCCTAATAGAATCGATGTTTTTCATTTACAGATACATCTCGTTTTCGCTTTTAAAGTGATTGCTATCGATTACTAATCGTATAAATTGTATGAATGTGTGGGTGTTTATATCTATATAAATTCAAATAAGTGTTAATCACATAAACATAAAAAAATATATAAATGACAGAAGTAAAACGAATTTTAATTTACTCAGCTTAATTAACGTTTAGACATTATTTACATAATATTATAAACTGCTGAAATTTAGGTTTTTAATTAATCGATCAATTTTATTATTATTCTATACCTAGTATCAATTATATAAATGAAACTTTTTTGATACAACAAAGATAATTAAATTGAACGTCTATTATTAATTCAAATATAAAAGCAATTACTTTATTGAAAAGTACACTCATTATCCTAATGAAAATAATTAAATTAATACAGCATAAATTACAAACGGAAAAAAAAACGTTTATTTATCCATTAATTATTCTGATTACTCGATTACCAAATACTACACGTAAACAATGTTATGTTAACAGTTACCTGAATTAATTAAGCAATTATGTTACGGTTAATCAATATGGAAATTCGTTACTCAATCAATTACCAATAATTGGAATTTACGTAACTGTAATAACGTTATTTTTATATGCACGTGTATAGTATTACATAATACACTTGAGTTGTGTGACTTATAGAACTTATAAAAGATAAACACGACAGGATTTCGTACGCAAGAATTAATTATAACGGTGCAAATAGCTGGAAACTGTGCTGAAATTCTATTATTTGAGTTGAACAATTCTGACATTTGCATTAGTACAATGCATGCACACCAAACATTCAGTATCGACCTGGTGCTTCTGTTTCAATTAATTTTCCCACGAGACGGTATGATCAAATTTTAATAAGGCCTAGACCACTTGATCGTAATTAATATTGATCTGCGGTGTGGTGTAATAAATTTTGCGACCTTTGCCGTAATAAGGTCTCAAGATTTATGTGCGGGCCCCCGGGTCCTTATTAAATACACCTGTTTACCGAATATCCGATGATTGATTAACATTGCGTTCAAGTTCGCTATTAAAACGACGAGAAATTCTGTACCGATTAATCATCCAATATGATGATAACACATTCACATAAGCACAAAAAAATGACATTATCCTGCTTTTGCACAATAATTGATGTTTTGAAACTTAAAGTGGCGAACATAAAATTGTAATCGACTAATTGAAAATTACTAGAATAATATATTATAATCTGCGGCCCTATTTTTTGTTAATCGTTGTGAATTTAACACTTTCCATGAGGCACGTTACTTGTTCTTGGTAGAATTAATATACTTGTTATTTGCATCAATTATATTTCTCTAAAGTGATGTTTTATATTGTATACGATAATTATTACGAATGGATTGTGTATTTCAGGTTGGATTCTGTTTATAACATGCGTCTATAAATCTCATCCTTTCTCTCATAAATCGCAGTTCAGTATTGAACCAAAACACATTTTTTTCTAATTTGTGTACTGTTATTTTTAATTATTGTTGGAAAAGAGTAATTTATACCTTGTTTTAACAAGTTATGTATAATATTTAATTGTTGATTGATGTCAAGCGTATCATTACAAACAAAATTCCAATTTGTATCGTTCATCGCATTGTAGAATATAATTTTGCCACATTCTGTAATGTCTAATTTCAAAAATGCTGTTTTCCGTTTTCCATTCATTTAACAATACTTTGATAACAAAACCTAAATGATCGGTTATTGCTGTATCTAAAGCCCCTACTTTTAGGTAATCAGCACCAATGTTTTTGAATATATTGCCAACATAAGTTTCTTTTCAAGCATTTATGTAAACGCAGTTTTTAAGGTCGTAAGTAAGTAAACAATCAATTATATATTGCTCACGGATATCATTAGAATATGATGGTCAATATTATATAAAAATTATGGTAAGCAGTAAAAACTACGCACATTTTACATGCTTTCTCGGTTGATAGTTTACCTGTGAGCAAGTTATATTCTTTGGTTTGAATACTATCATTGGCACAGATTATAGACCCTCTGTAATATCCGGAGATACGTGCATAACTGATGCCAATAAATGAAATTTACTTATCAATAATAAAAGCTTCAAATTT
Source organism: Ontholestes murinus (assembly GCA_963969525.1). NCBI lineage: Eukaryota > Metazoa > Arthropoda > Insecta > Coleoptera > Staphylinidae > Ontholestes > Ontholestes murinus. The sequence continues at coordinate 107,854,114 of OZ018387.1, forward strand.
TTAAGGAATTTGGGGTTTGTTCCCGATGCGTTGTAAAAAATTATTTACTCTTACATCTTCAGGCCATATTTCCGGATTGTTTTCAAGGACTCCAATTTTAAAGGAGGAATACTGTTTCGATTGTAGTTAATGGAAACCGACACTCATTAGGTAATCAGTTAGATCGACAGTTGTTAAATTAGGTTCGAAATAAAATATATCGAGTTGCTCCCTATACCACTTCTGTTTTCCTTTTTGCAGGACACTGGATGGTTTCTTTTTTATATCGGTTAGGTCTATATTTCGTATTTACTGGTGACCACTTCTTCGTTTGATTTTCTTCTTCTTTACGTACATCTTCAATAGATATTCGGTTATTTTCAGCGGTGCTTGAATAATGTTGATCATCCTGCGGTGAAGATATACCATATTTTTCTAGACTTTGATTTTCTTCTGATGTACTATTAGGTACAATCAGATTTTTTAATCGCTTATTTGTTGCTTTATTTTTTACGTAAATAAACATAACATTATTGCAAAATTTAATAGACTTATTCAAACAAATTTTTCAAATAATTTTTGATTATGTTTTACTGATTGGAGGGTGGGATAGAGGCCACCCACCCACCCTACATATGCATATAAACTTCCTCATTGTCTCGCTGTATCCAATGAAATGAATTACAAAAGTAATTGAATAAAAAAGAAATTAAAATAATATTCATCAAATAACAACATAATAAATATATCATCACAAAATGACAAGGAAATACCAAAAAAGAAATACTGAATAAAGAAATAATGAAAATTTTAAAACAGAAAAAAACACAAAACCGAAATCCTAATGTAGTTACTTGAGTACGTGAAGATTAATATCACTTAATTAAAACACAGTTATATTCCTTTCTTGACTTTTTATTTTTTCACAGCTAAATGTGAATTTCGGGCACTATGTACCCATTATCAATAGCTATTGACCGAAATCCTAGAAAAAAATACTGGAAAATTAAATCAAATATAGTAATCACAGGAATTAAACAACAGCAACAAGAAAATACAAACAAAAATAACCGGAAACATAATAAAAAACCTTTACACTAAAATAGAAAAAAATCAAATAATATCTGCATATAGAAAAGACAAAAACAAGGAAAACAGTCCAATAATAGTTGAACTATTGTATTATCTTAAGATACTTCCTTACCATTAACAGTCCTGACTTCAAACTGTCAAACAGCACACCTCGAAAACCAAAAGTCCGCCATAGTCTTTCTAGACATTCACAAGGCGTTTGACTCTGTTTGGCATCGAGGTTTGCTATTTAAATGCTACTCCCTAAAAACTCCACCCCATCTCCTTAATTAAATTGACAACTTCCTCTTGTTTAGACTCCTTCAAGTAAAAGTCAAAAATACCTTATCCAATTCTTTTGTTCCCCAGCAAGGTGTCCCCCAAGGTTCTCCCCTATCCCCACTCCTCTATAATATTTATGTACACGACCTTTACAGTCCCGACCCCCTCTATCGCAACCCATCCGCCTATTCACTGTTTTACGCAGATGATACAGCGCTCATATCCCACGCACCCACCCTAAACAAAGCCCTTTCCACATTGCAAGGGCTGATTCATACCATACAGCTGTGGTTCGCAAAATGGAGAATATCGATTAATCCAAATAAATCCCTCATGCCCTTCCATCGTCCTTACAATTCACAATACACAATAACAATATATAACCACATACTAACTCCTCCTCAATCCTGCAAATACCTAGGTGTATCATTTGACCCGAAATTAACCTTCAAATCACACACCCAAAACCTTAAAGCGAGTATCAAGAAGAGAGCACGACATTTTAGAGTTTTAAGGTATCAAAATCAAGGCATATCGACACACACAGCCGTCCATATTTATAAAACGATTTGTCGGGCTCTTCTTGAATACTCCGCTATCTTATTCCAAAGAACAAAAAAAAACCTCCAGGTAGCAGATCGATCAGCCCTTCGCATCCTTACTAAAATTAGACCCCCTTTTAATCCCATTCATAACCCATCTAATACCCTCCTATATGAATAAACCCAAGTAATCCCTATTGAAGAGCGTCTGAAATATCTATCCCAAAAATTTGCCACAAATCCCCACAACCTCGAAATCCTTAACCAGTTGTGTAATCCTCGTAACCCTTTAGTTAACCCAAAACCAAAACATCCCCAAATCACCATTCATCAATTCATCTCATCAGTTCGTAATGACATTAGCGATCATAACCTTCGAATGACAGAAGACAGTTAATTTCGTAAGATATTAGTAATCATGACGTTTTTGACAGTTAAATCCAGGCTGAAAGACCGCGGGTCGATATCCGATGATTAGAAGAAACCTCAAGTCTGTACTCTGTTCACTTCATAAAAACTGTATAAATACTTACTTCTAATAATAAAGATGTTTTCTCTCTCTCTCTATAAAAATGGAAAGGCACCTGGAGGAGACAAAATTAATGCAGAAATGGTAAAATTATGGTGGTGAATTAGTAAATGAACAGATAGATAGACTATGCCGGATGAATGGAACAAAGAAACTATAGTACCAATACATAAAAAAAGCGACAGAAGCCAATGTAAAAATTATGGAGGAATCACACTACAACATACAAAATATTAACAATAATGATTCAAAAAAGGCTGAAAGAATACTCAAAGAACATTGTCAAAATCAAAATCAACTGTGGACGCAATTCATATGGTAAAACAGGTAATAGAAAAAGCGATAGAACAGAAAATTGATAAACAATTACTATTTATAGATTTTAAGCAAGCCTTTGACACAATGAACAGAGTACACTTCATCAAAGCACTGAAAGAGTTTAAAATCCCTACAAAAATAATAAATTTGATAAAAATGACAATAAATAAGACAAAAGCCGTAGTACAAACGAAAAATGGAAAAACCAATGAGTTCAAAATAAATAATGGATTAAGGAAAGGCGATACACTCTCAGCTACCTTATTTAACATCGGATTGGAATACGTAATGAGAAAGATAGGCACAAAGGGAACTCTCAGAATGAAAGGGAGCCAAATAATTGCGTACGCAGACGATATAGTCATAGGAAAGAAAATGGGAATGTCAATAAACGAACAAAAAACAAAATACATGATAATCGGAAACACAGGCGCAGAAGAAAAAATAAAAATAGGACAGCGCGTATTTGAGAAAATCAATAAAATAAAGTATTTAGGCATAACAATTAGAAACAGAAACGAAGATAAAACTGAAATCGAAGAAAAAATACAGAAAGCAAATAATGCATTCTATGCAAACAGAAAAGTTCTAAAAAACAAAGCAATTAGCAAGAACACAAAAATAAAAATATATATCACAGTAATAAGACCGATAATCACATATGCAGCGGAAACTATGACAATGACACAAAAAGAACAACATAAATTAAGAGTAGCAGAACGATCAGTAATCAGATAGATGCTAGGACCAAGACAAATAGAAGATGAAAGAAAAAGAAGAAATAACACAGAAATATTAGAAATACTTGTAGGAAAATATGTAGTTAGCATAATTAAGATAGCTCGTATAATGTGGTTAGGCCATGTATGGAGATCGAGAAGTCAAACCAACATAAAAGCGATTATGGAATGGAAATCAAACGCAAAGAAGAGAAGAGGAAGACCAAGAAGTAGATGGCAAGATGAGGTGGAAGCAGACATCAAAAGCGTAGGAATTACCAACTGAAAGAAGAAAGCAGAAGATCAGGAGAAGTCGAGAGAAATAGCAATGAACATCTTTAACATCAAGGCAGCACAATATGAGAAGAATTACGGGGATTAATCCACCCCAATATAAATGGATTGTAAGGGCTTCAATCTGTAATGTCATATATCAAACTTAAAGTTTGATAATGATCAGTTAATGATCGAAACTCGAGTCACTTAAAAATAAAGTGTGATATTAACAAAGTAAACGTTTTTGTTTAATTTTCCAAAATGTATCACGAAGTTAACGCCTCAACCATTAATCAACTACAAGAAACAAATCACTTTTGTAACAACTACTTCTCTAGCTAATACTTCGACAGACATTGAATGATACAAAAGTAATTTGCGTGTTACAAAATAGCAATGCTATCAAAACAACACTAGATTGAACGTATTTAAAATCAGTTTTATAAGAAAGCTGTACTGAAGAGAGCGAAAGTTCGAAACACGTGTCTGCAGATGGTTATAAAATTGAGTGTTGAATTATTTAATTGCTTTTGCTGGTTTATTATTAATTACATCAACCTAACTTCATTTCTTATTCCAAATTTACCATAATATAGTCACTCATAAACTATTTAACGTAGATACAATCATGTTTAGTTCATTTTACAGAAAGAAATACGTTCAATCTATAGATGATGCGTGCTCTAGATGACATCGAACTAAGCAACAGTATAAAGTTTTTAGACCATCAACAATCAAATGTTTCCCAATCTGCCATATATACCCCCATTTTTGCAAAGCATTCTTGCTTATATTTACGATGTGTGTTGCAAACGTGAATTTTGAATCAAATATCTTTTATAGTTTCTACTTTATCAAATTTAAAAGAATTGATGTTATAAGTAAAATTAATATAGTTTCGACATCTTTTTGTAGTCCTAGAATAACATTTATTTACGTTGAGAAATAATTTGTTTTTAATAAACCACTTATTTAAACTGGTAATATCCTCTTGAATAGATAAGCAATCAGAATATGTTTGAACCATTTTGAATAATTTTAAATCATCAGCGAAAAGCACAAAACTACAATGTTTGATAATATTTTGCAAATCATTAATGAATAAAATAAACAAAATAGGTCTACAATATGAGCCCTGAGGTTGCTGTAATAGGATTAGATATAAAATTATTAATACGAACATTTCGGGTTCGATTTATAAGAATTGAGGATAGCCAGTTCAGTGTACTAAGGCAAAATCCATATGAACCCAACTTATCTAATAATAAACCACAGCCAACCCTATTGAACGCCTTGGAGAAATCGGTGTAAACAGTGTCTATTTGACATCGTGAATCCAAGGCTTTTGACACATTCTGCTTGTATTCTAATAAGTTAGAGGTAGTAGAGCGGTTGTGTACAAATCCGTGTTGATTATTACATATTATTTGTTTTGAAAACCAAGCTAACTGATCTGCTACCAACTTATCAAGCATCTTTGGTACAACTTATTGTATAACAACCCCTCTGTAGTTGGTGACTAAATGCCTAGGACCTGATTTATATATCGGAATAATAAAGCTCGTTTTCCATTTACTCGGTACAATACCAAGAGATAGAGATTTAGAAAATAAATTATAAATTGGTCGACATAGTGAGTAAACACAACTCTGAAGAAATTAGCTCGGCACTTGGTCAGGTCCGTGGGAATGTGATGGTTTGAGACTAATTATAGCATTAAATACTTCTTCCAAAGAAATTTCTAGAAGACTATCCAAAATAAGACAAATTAACAATATCTGATCCATTATCTGCATTCACATTATTGTAGTACATTGTGTTTGGTTAACCATCTTTCTCTTTTAGCTGTTTTGCGTACTGCCAAAATAATTGTGCGTCTAACTTAAGTGAAGACTCTATGTTAAATAAGTAGTTATTGTAGCATATTTTGCTAAGTTTTTTACATTCCTCGCGAAAATATGAAAATTAGCAATAATCACTATATAATCTATGCTGTTTGTACTTTATGTGAGCAGCTTTCTTCAGGCGAATTAATTTAATCAATTCTCTAGACATCCAAGGAGGAAACGATGATTTATTGCGATATATGTATTTGTAAGAAACAAATCAATCCATTGCCCCATGTATTATTTCATAAAACTTATGAACGGCTAAATCTATGTCCGAAGTTAAAGAAATAAAATTCCAGTTAATGGATTAACATGTTAAACAATTCATAATTTGCATGATTGAACAAGAATTTTCTTTCTGTTGTAACAATATTATTTACATAATTGATAGAAACATCAATATTGTAAGCATAGTGGTGTGATCTAATAGGGAGAAGGGAATCATCAGCGAGAGATTATTACTGATCGTCTTGCGAATTGCAATAATTTTAATTACAAAATTTGAATTAAAAAAAAATGACAAAGTAAAATAAAAGTGTGAAAATTAATAAAATTTATATACATTATACGTGAAAAGGCTTTAAATAAAGCTTAAATAAGATTAGCTATAGAAGATCATTTATATTTAAACTTAAATTTGGATTTTGCTTTATTTTTTATTACATACAAGGTTTCATTGTTTTGTAAGCAGCAAAATCATCAGCGATTAGTATTTAACGTTATCATGTATATGTAGGGTAGGTGGGTGGCCTCTATCCAACCCTCCAATCAGTAAAACATAAGCGAGGGTTTTAATTAAAAGTTGTAAAATGTAAATAAACACAAAATAATTGCTATTTTTTGAGATTTATTCATACAAATTTTTTACTGATTGGAGGGTGGGATAGAGGCAACCCACCCCCGCTACATATACATATAAACTTAAATTACTGACCGTCTCGCGGTTTGGAGTAAAATAAATTACAAAAATTTTTCAATAAAAAATAAATTAGAAAGGTAACATTTTTGAGTAAGTAAATTAGTAAAAATTTGATACATGATGGGTGGGCAGACTTTAAATCGAATTATATATAATTAGCTATAGAAAGTCGTTTATATTTAAACTTAAATTTTGATTTTGTTTTATTTTTTATTACATAAAGGGTTTGATTATTTTTAGCTGCAAAATCAACAACGATTAGTATTTAATGTTGTCATGTACATGTAGGGTGGGTGGGTTAGCCCTATCCCACCCCCCAATCAGTAAATCATAAGCGAGGATTTTAATTAAAATATATAAAATGTAAATAAGCACAAAATAATTGCAATTTTTGGGGATTTATTCATACAAATTTTTTAAATAACTTTTGATGATGTTTTACTGATTGGAGGGTGGGATAGAGGCCACCCACCCACCCTACATATACATGAAAAATTCAATTACTGGTAATCTTGTCGTTTGCAATAATTTTAATTACAATTTTTGAGTAAAATAATTGACAAATTAAACTTTTTAAGTGTGTAAATTACTAAAAATTAGATTACAATTTTTTTTATTACATATGGTTTATCGTACTCCCAACCTATCCAATGCGTTTTTATTTTAATATATTTAAGGAAGAATATAAGTTTATATGAAACATTTCTAAAATTAGCTAGCAAAAGTTGTGTCTAGAAAACTTCTTTGGAACTGATTATTTGTGAAAAATATATATTTTTGTTTTTTTTTTCAACGAAAAAAAAAGATTAATATCAATGGCTTTTTCTGAAATTTGAAGAAAACTTGAGTAGCAGATTTTTTGAAGGTTTTAATTCTGAATACATCAGTTAACCCAAAATTTTTAATTGTTTGTTTATTGTATAATTATAAGTGTTAGTTAACTTTGCTTTTAATGTTATTTAATTCTCTTTAGGAATTCTCTTAAAAATTAAAGAAATGTATCGAAAAAAATAGTTCTGAAAGTTTGGAAAACTTAAGAAGAATCTGAAAGAAAACTGCTAGTGAAAATGTTTACTTCTGTAGTTTTTTTTAAGAGATAAAAGATTTTTTTCAAAGTTTGTTGCCAAAAACCTAAAAAAAAAATTTAAAGAAAACTACAGAACGAAATTTTTTGAAAGCTTTAGTTATGAAAATTGGTAATAATAAATTTTATTTTTGGGTTTTATACTAAGAGAAAGGGTGAATATTGGTTTAAATATTAAAATCGATAACCCAAAGGGTTTTTCTGAAATTTGAGTTCATTTTCAAGATTTTAGTATTGAACATTTTTTCAGTGGAAATTGTGCAAAAACTATTAAAGTTAAATTTCTCGTTATTTATTTATTTAATAGATATAAGATTTGTTTAACTAGGGTTAAAGTTGTATTGTATTGTAATTTTTCTAAATGTTAATGAAACGTACCAATGATTTTCAAGGTTTGGAAATTTGAAAGAGGAATTCGTGAGAAAACCTTTAATATAAAATCTTAATTTTATGGTTTTTCTAATAGTAAGAAGAGTTGTAAATAACTTTTTAAAGTTTTATTGCAATCACTCAAAGGCTTTTCAGACATATTTTCACGAAATTTTTAAATTTCAACAATTTTATATGGAAATTCTGTAAAAACATTTTTTGAAGTTCATTTTATTTTTTTTTCCAACAGTTTGCTCTAAAATTAAATAAATTCATGAAAATTTAATGTTTGAAGGCATATAAAATTTAAGAGAAACTTCCGGCACCTTGGAAAAACACAATGTTAATAAAGCTCAGCATACGGAATAAGGAATTGACAGACGATTGGAATTATCATTTCAAATTGCAGAAATGTTCTTTAAAGTTTCTAATATTCTCCAGGAATTTCTCAGATGACAGATGTCAGTTTATAAATTGCAGCTAACAAATGACCATTGACTAATGACAGTTAACATATTATAATTGACAGATTTATATATATTTTTTTGAAGATTCTAATATTGTTAAGCAATATCTCAGTTGACAGATGTCAAATTATAAATAATAATTAACATCTGGCCTTTGTCAAAGGACAGTAAATAAATGACAAATTATAAATGACAGTTAATATACTAGAGTTAACAGATGTTAATTGATATTTTCATTCTAACATTTCTAGTATTCTTCAGTAATTTCTCAAATGACAATTCATAAATGACATTTAACAACTAGCAGTTGACAAATTGACAGTTAATAAAATGAATTTAACAAATGAAGATTGACAAATGACAGTTAACCAATAATAATTGACAAATGACAATTGACAAAAGAAAGTTGGAATGTGATTCCTGTGATTCAAAATTGAGTGTATTTTTTTATTTGTATATTATTATTATGTATTTTGTTAACAGGTAATCCAAAGCATCACAATAAACAATAACAACAATATAGTTTACAGACGATTATTGGAATTTTCATTCCAAATTGCAAAAATCTTCTTTAAAGTTTCTAATATTCTTCAGCAACTTCTCAGATGACATATGTTAGTTTATAAATGCCAACTTACAAATGACCATTGATAAATGACAGTTGGCATATTATAATTGGTAGATTTAAGTTTGTAATATTCTTCAACAATATTTCAGATGACAGATGATAGTTCACAAATGACAATTAACAATTGGCAGTTGCCAAATGACAGTAAATAAATGATAATTGACAAAAGACAGACGATATATTACAGTTGACAGACGATGATTCGAATTTTTCTTTTAATTTTCTAGTATACTTCAGTAATTTCCCAAATAGTAGTTCACAAATGACAATTGACAAATAGCATTTGCCAAATGATAGTTAACAAATGAAAGTTAAGGAATGGCAATTGATAAATGACGACAGTTGACAACTGAGAGTTAACAAATGATAATTGACAAATGACAGTTCATATATTACAGTTGACAGACGATGATTGAAATTTTTATTTCAAATTACAAAAATAATTTTTGTCAACTTTCTTTTATTCATCAGCTGTTTCTCAGATATCAGATGGCCGTTCACAAGTAGCAGTTGACAAATAACAGTTAACAAATGATAATAGACAAATGACAGTTAACATATTGAAGTTGAGAGACGATTATATGAATTTCATTCTAAATTGCAAAAATTTTCTTTCAAGACGACAGTTGACAAATAACAAATATTAACTTTTCACGTATTAAAACAATCCAAGAATTAACAGTTGGCATATTCAAAAGTTTCTAGTATTCTTTAGCAATTTCTCAGATGGTAGATGACAGTTAACAAATCAAAATTGATAAATGGCAGTTAACAAATGACAGTTGATAATTGATTATTCACAAAAAAAACTATTGGGGTAGGTAAATAGTACGCTGGATTTATACATGTATCTAGCGTACTCCTGACCTACCCCAATAGTCTAGGCATTGGATAGGTTGGGAGTACGCCGAGTCAACGCATAGACTGTTAGGGTAGGTCAAGAGTACGCTAAATTAATTCATAAACTATTGGTGTCTGTTTAGATTACGCTAGTATAATGTTTAGACCATTGAGTATGGATATTTATTTATACTTTAGTATTCTTACATGATATTACAAAAAGATAATTATAAAATTTAAAAAACGTACAAATAATTAAGATTATAAGATTCCTGGCCGGAGTTCACTCCTTTTTAAAATAATCTTCCACTCACACCCCGATTTTCTTCTAGTAATAGGACATTCCATTGCTCTTTCTGTTATGCTAGAAACTTTATTTTAATTTTAAAATCGTTCTCTATATTATGTCAATATGACAGCCATTACTTTAGCTTAATTTTAGTTTTTGTTCTTTCGTTGAAAACTTTTCAGTTGTATTTTCTTTCGGTAAATCTTGATTGTTGTTATTTTTCTTTTTGATATTAAATTCATTTCTTGTTTTAGTAATTATTTTCCGCAACGCTTGAATTACTTTTAACATGATTAACACTTTAACTTTTTTAAGGCAAAAGTTTAATGATTTTTTTAGTTTAAAATATTTATTTTTAAATAAAATTATTACATTAATTTTGTTAAAATTTATTCAATCAAATATTCCAATTATGTTAAAGTAGATTTTAATATATATTAAAGTTATTTGTTGTAACTAAAACAGTGACTGTGATTGAAACAAACAGATAATGTACATGGTGGGTAAGTGTTTTGTGATACACTTTCCAATCAATAAAACATACATCAAATTTTGATTTAATTAATTAATTAATCATATTCAAATAGTTAATGTAAAAATTACTAAATTACTCTTCAATCTTGTGTATTAAAAAATAAATAAATCTCTTGAATGTTTCAATAGTTGGAGGGTGAATTTGAGGCCACTAATCTACTTTACCACCCTCCAATCAGTAAAACATAGTCATAAATTTGACTGTAGAAACATTTAATTAAAAAAAAATACATTGAATTAAAACCTTAATAATCCATTTCTATGTAATTTACAATTAATAATACTTACAACTGTTTTACGCACAATATCATTCCCAGAAACCGCCATTTGTTATATAAGAAATTGAGGGTGGGATAGTGGACACCCACCCACCCTACATATACATTAAAACTTAAACTAAAACAATGATTGGATTTATTTAATATTATTAACATAAACACTGCTAAGAATAAAAAAAAATTAAAACAGAAACGATTGATAAAAATAAAAATTTCTACAGTAGATGGGTGTTTACTAATCTACTCATCAAATATTGAAATAATCGAAACAGTCTTTTTTTAAAGAGGTATACAAGATTAAAAATGATTTAATAAATCGACTATTAATTAATTATTTGATTATGATTTCTTATTTTTCTTAGTAAAACTCTGATGTATGTTCTAAAAATTGGAGGGTGGGATAGTGGCCACCCACCCACCCTACATATTTCTGTTTATTTTATCTCTGTAACTGCTGAAGTTTCTTGAAAACGTGGCAGTAAAATTGGTGATAATATTAAAGAATTAAAATCAGCTTTTTAGCTTACGTTTCTGTATATATGTAGGGTGGGTGGGTGGCCACTATCCCATCCCTCAATTTGTATGTTATTAACGAGGGTTTTTCAGGAAGTAATTGTGTATTACAGGGGTAGTAAGTGCAATAATTTATAAACTACATTAGTGAGAGGTAGACAGAGGTAAAATTTTAAAACAAGTTTTTTAATTCAAATAATCTTTCATTCAATTTAACTAAAAATATAACAGTGCATGTAACAATAACGTGTTTTAACAGACACAAAAAATATATGATGTCCTATTACTTATAACAAAATGGCAGGGCTTAAAACTCGAAGTGATGAAAACAAAATTGTAATCGATTAATTGAAAATTATGAAAATAGAAATAATCTGTCAGTAGAACTCAAGTAAAAATAAATAATGCATTAAGAAATAACGTATTTAAGTAGACACAAAAAACAATTGATGTTTTATCACTTATAACAAAATGGCAGGGCTTTAAACTCGAAGTGAGGAAAACAAAATTGTAATCGATTAATTGAAAATTATGAAAATAAAAATAATCTGTTTGTAGAATTCAATTGAAAATAAGGTAATGCTTGTAGAAATAATGTATTTTGGTAGTTATAAAAAACAATTGATGTTCTATCACTTATAACAAAATGACAGGGCTTTAAACTCGAAGTGATGAATACAAAATTTTAATCGACTAATTGAATATTATAAAAATAAAAATAATCTGTCAGTAGAATTCAAGTAAAAATATAATAATGCATTAAGAAATAACGTATTTACGTAAACACAAAAAACAATTAATGTTCTGTCACTAATGAGAAAATGGCACGACTTTAAATTCGAAGTGATGAAAACAAAATTTTAATCAATCAATTGAAAATTGCAAAAATAGAAATAATCTGTTAGTAGAATTCAACTAAAAATATAATAATGCAAGTAGAAATAACGTATTTTGGTAGTTATAAAAAACAATTGATGTTCTATCACTTATAACAAAATGGCAGGGCTTTAAACTCGAAGTAACGAAAACAAAATTGTAGTCGATTAATTGAAAATTATGAAAATAAAAATAATCTGTTCGTAGAATTCAACTGAAAATAAGGTAATGTATGTAGAAATAATGTATTTTAGTAGACACAAAAAACAATTGATGTTCTATCACTTATAACAAAATGGCAGGGCTTTAAACTCGAAGTGACGAAAATCTAATTGTAATCGACTAATTGAAAATTACATAAATAAAAACAATATGTTAGTAGAATTCAAGTAAAAATAAAATAATGCATGTAGAAATAACGTATTTTAGTAGACACAAAAAACAAATGATGTCCTATCACATATAAGAAAATGGCAGGGCTTTAAACTCGAAGTGATGAAAACAAAATTTTAATCAATCAATTTAAAATTGCAAAAATAGAAATAATCTATTAGTAGAATTCAACTTAAAATATAATAACGCAAGTAGAAATAACGTATTTTGGTAGTTGTAAAAAAACAATTGATGTTCTATCACTTATAACAAAATGGCAGGGCTTTAAACTCGAAGTGACGAAAATCTAATTGTAATCGACTAATTGAAATTTACAAAAATAAAAACAATCTGTTACTAGAATTTAAGTGAAAAGTTAAAAATGCATGTAGAAATAACGTATTTTGGTAAACACAAAAAACAATTGATGTTTTATCACTTATAACAAAATGGCAGGGCTTTAAACTCGAAGTGATGAAAACAAAATTGTAATCGATTAATTGAAAATTATAAAAATAGAAATAATCTGTCAGTAGAATTCAAGTAGAAATATAATAATATATTAAGGAATAACGTATTTTGGTAGACACAAAAAACAATTGATGTTCTATCACTAATGAGAACGAGGCACGACTTTAAATTCGAAGTGACGAAAACCAAATTTTAATCAATCAATTGAAAATTGCCAAAATAGAAATAATCTGTTAGTAGAATTCAACTAAAAATATGATAATGCAAGTAGAAATAACATATTTTGGTAGACATAAAAAACAATTGATGTTCTATCACTTATAACAAAATGGCAGGGCTTTAAAGTCGAAGTAACGAAAACAAAATTGTAATCGATTAATTGAAAATTATGAAAATAAAAATAATCTGTTCGTAGAATTCAACTGAAAATAAGGTAATGCATGTAGAAATAATGTATTGTGGTAGACACAAAAAACAATTGATGTTCTATCACGTATAACAAAATGGCAGGGCTTTAAACTCGAAGTGATGAAAACAAAATTTTAATCAATCAATTGAAAATTGCAAAAATATAAATAATCTGTTAGTAGAATCAACTAAAAATATAACAGTGCATGTAGCAATAACGTATTTTAATAGACACAAAAAATAAATGATGTCCTATCATTTATGACAAAATGGCAGGAATTTAAACTCGAAGTGACGAAAATCTAATTGTAATCGACTAATTGAAAATTTCAAAAATAAAAACAATCTGCTCATATAATTCAACTGAAAATAAGTTAATGCATGTAGAAATAATGTATTTTGGTAGACACAAAAAACAATTGATGTTCTATCACTTATAACAAAATGGCAGGACTTTAAACTCGAAGTGTTAAAAACAAAATTGTAATCGATTAATTGAAAATTATAAAAATAAAAACAATCTGTCAGTAGAATTCAAGTAAAAATAGAATAATGCATTAAGAAATAACGTATTTAAGTAGACACAAAAAACAATTGATGTTCTATCACTAATAAGAAAATGGCACGACTTTAAATTCGAAGTGACGTAAACAAAATTTTAATCAATCAATTGAAAATTGCCAAAATAGAAATAATCTCTTAGTAGAATTCAACTAAAAATATGATAATGCAAGTAGAAATAATGTATTTTGGTAGACACATAAAACAATTGATGTTCTATCACTTATAACAAAATGGCAGGACATTAAATTCGAAGTGACGAAAATCTAATTGTAATCGACTAATTGAAAATTACAAAAATAAAAACAATCGGTTAGTAGAATTTAACTAAAAATAAGGCAATGCATGTAGGAATAACGTATTTTGGTAGACACAAAAAACAATTGATGTTCTATCACGTATAACAAAATGGCAGGCCTTTAAACTCGAAGTAACGAAAACAAAATTGTAATCGATTAATTGAAAATTATAAAAATAAAAATAATCTGTTCGTAGAATTCAACTGAAAATAAGGTAATGCATGTAGAAATAATGTATTTTGGTAGACACAAAAAACAATTGATGTTCTATCACTTATAACAAAATGGCAGGGCTTTAAACTCGAAGTGATGAAAACAAAATTGTAATCGATTAATTGAAAATTATAAAAATAGAAATAATCTTTCAGTAGAACTCAAGTAAAAATATAATAGTGCATTAAGAAATAACGTATTTAGGTAGACACAAAAAACAATTAATGTTCTATCACTAATGAGAAAATGACACGACTTTAAATTCGAAGTGATGAAAACAAAATTTTAATCAATCAACTGAAAATTGCAAAAATAGAAATAATCTGTTTGTAGAATTCAACTAGAAATATAATAATGCAAGTAGAAATAACGTATTTTGGTAGACACAAAATACAATTGATATTCTATCATTTATAAGAAAATGGCAGGGCTTTAAACTCGAAGTGAGGAAATCCAAATTTCAATCTACTAATTGAAAATTACAAAAATAAAAACTATCTGTTAATAGAACTCAACTAAAAATATAAGAACACATGTAGAAATAACGTATTTTTGGTAAACACAAAAAACAATTGATATTCTATCACTTATAACAAAATGGTAGGGGTTTGAACTCGAAGTGACGAAAACAAAATTGTAATCAATTAATTGAAAATTATAAAAATAACAATAATCTATCAGTAGAATTCAAGTAAAAATATAATAATGCATTAAGAAATAACGTATTTAGGTAGACACAAAAAACAATTGAAGCTCTATCACTAATGCGAAAGAGGCACGACTTTAAACTAGAAGTAACGAAAACAAAATTTTAATCAATCCATTGAAAATGGCCAAAATAGAAATAATCTGTTAATAGAATTCAACTAAAAATATGATAATGCAAGTAGAAATAACGTATTTTGGTAGACACAAGAAACAATTGATATTCTATCACTTAGAACAAAATAGTAGGGGTTTGAACTCGAAGTGATGAAAATAAAATTGTAATCGATTAATTAAAAATTACAAAAATAAAAATTATCTGTTGGTAGAACTCAACTAAAATTATAAGAATACATGTAGATTTAACGTATTTTTGGTAAACACAAAAAATAATTGATGTTCTATCACGTATAACAAAATGGCAGGGCTTTAAACTCGAAGTGAGGAAAACCAAATTTCAATCGACTAATTGAAAATTACAAAAATAAAAATTATCTCTTAGTAGAACTCAACTAAAAATATAAGAATACATGCAGATTTAACGTATTTTGTTAAACACAATAAACAATTGATATTCTATCACCTATAACAAAATGGCAGCGCTTTAAAGTCGAAGTGACGAAAACAAAATTGTAATCGACTACTGGAAAATTACAAAAATAAACCTATTGCGCCCAAAATTTAAGGGCAACACAAAAAAATGGAAAAGGTACGTGCCGAGCCGAAATGTAATTAGGCAACTGGAGATGCCGATCGATTTGAGGTTAGATCTGCTGACTGTGGGGAATTGCCCGGAATTCGAAGTTCGAACAAATCCGGGTTTGTGCTGACCATCCCCCTCTTTTTTTTATGTAAGCAAAATTTCTCTCTAGTGTAAACTACGATACAATTCCTATATAAGAGAGGGTGATATAACAATAAACTTAATAATAATTAAAAGAAGAAATCACATATTAAAATATAAACTATTATATTTGCAAATCATAAACTATAAATTATTATAATATAACAGTAATTAAAATTGTTTAAAAAAAAATATTAGGCAACCATATATACACGTATCATAGACCATACATTAAAAGATTATTTATTATCATTATTACCAATTAGATTTTAACTAGATTAGGATGTAGGAAGGGAATTAAAACGGCGAAAAAGATGAAAATTTAAATTGTAATTTATTTTTTATTATTGTTGTTAAGAGTTTAAATAGTGGTATAAAAACTTCACCCTTTTTTTAGGAGTTTGTATATTTATATAAATTGTTTAAATATTTCATTAAGTGTAAACCAAAATAATTCTTTAAGGTCTTTTTCTTTACCAGATTTTTTATGAATTATTTTTCATTATAGATTAATAATTAATATTTTGTAATATTTTATACCAATAAAATTATGAAACCAGGTAAATCCAATTGCAAAGGAAAACGCGGTTGAATTTGTTGTGTGCGGTGCAATGCAACCCTGATTAACCTGCAGGTCCGAAACGACCTTCAACCCCCTAAACGATTGCCCTAGATGCTGTGCAACGTAATAGTTTCGGGGATGCCCCACTGACATAGATGTGATGGAAATTAACTTTGAATACTTGATGGGGCCAGGATGGATATAGCTTATTTTGTGATACTGTGTTAAGTTTATTGAGCAACGAGAATCAAAATTTAATGTGGCTTAAAAACAACATCCAAAAAAATAATAATAACATTTAATATATATATATATATATATATATATATATATATATATATATATATATATATATATATCAAACACAAACACAAACAAGTGTTAACACTTTACGTCTTCTCTTAAATTACTTTAATAACATTCTAAAGCACAGATCAATTTTAACATTAAATGTAGGAGCTCCATTTTTTTTTAAATCCATATAACTAGATTCGCGGTGAAAGCTATAAATTCTGTATAAATATGATTAAAACGAGTGTAAAACCAAATATGTCCCTTGCTGCTAAAAGATTTCTGCGTCTCCAATCCTTTGCGCAATCAACAGACAATTCGGACACGATGTTTCCACGAATCGGCAATATCCTACCGACTGCGCCATTCTCGATCCTCTCAATAGGACGATCATAGCGACCGTAAAATTGGAGAAGCGCCCGAACGGAACACCCATTTTAATAAAACAATTTCATCATTTGCACGTCTTGTTAAACGCTATATCTGTTCGTGGTGATTTGGCAAAATAAACAGCCTATTTCTTCAACAATATGGCCGCTATCAACTGTCAAAGTTATGAAATCTCTTTAGTACTGACTCTATTTCAATATCTTTATCATATTATATTATTATAAAATAGAAAATCACATTTCTCTCTTTAACACGCGCGTGTAAATCAACAAGTTACCTCCCCATCTATTATTCAAGATATCCGGGGACATCGTTAATTACCGGCGTCGGTGTCGTTGTTACGTAACGATCACGCCGCAGGAACTAATTTAAAAGAAGCGGGTCTTGAATTACGGGCAGCGGCGCGCTTAATTTCGATTAGGTCGCGTCCCGTAAATTTCTGCAGTTTGTTCGAATCACCGTAAATATCCCAGGGGGTGTTGTTGTAAATCTTGGGCGGAGAGTCAGAAAAAAAAAGAGGAAAGAGAGAACGAGGAACGTTCGATTAGGCTTGAGTTATTACACGAGTGCTTTAGATAAGGGATGGTAGCTTAATAAATCTTCTAATCTCTGACGTGATTGTAGAAAAGTTAATCATTTGAGAACGTTTTGCGTTTAAAATTTTTGATAATTTATTGGATTCAGTATCAATAAAGTTATATTTATTGTAATTACTGTGATAGATAATTGTTTGTCTAAGTTTTAAGCATCGCCATTTTGTTTCCAAATAAGTTACAGCAATTGTTTTATAGAGTTAATTAAATACATCATTTCTAAATCGATTTTAAAAATTTTCAACCACATTCCACGTCTGGATAATTTTTTACATTTTTTTAAATTCCGAAATGTAATTTTCAATTCCTCCAGTCTGAGTTTCAAGCGTCGCCATTTTGTTTCCAAATGCGTTACAGCAATTGTTTTATAGCGTTATTAAAATACATCATTTCTGTCGATTTTGAAAATTTTTAATCATATTCCACGCCTGGGTGATTTTTTTCAATTTTTTAAATTCTGAAATGTAATTTTCAGTTCCTCCAGTCTGAGTTTTGAGCGTCGCCATTTTATTTCCAGATGCGTTACAGCAATTGTTTCATAGTTTTAATAAAATACATCATTTTTAAATCGATTTTGAAAATTCTCAACCACATTCCACGTCTGGATAATTTTTTACAATTTTTTAAATTCAGAAATGTAATTATCAGTTCCTCCAGTCTGAGTTTTAAGCGTCGCCATTTTGTTTCCAAATGCGTTACAACAATTGTTTTATAGGGTTATTAAAATACATCATTTCTTAATCGATTTTGAAAATTTTTAACCACATTACACGTCTGGATAATTTTTTTACAATTTTTTAAATTCCGAAATGTAATTTTCAGTTCCTCCAGTCTGAGTTTTAAGCGTCGCCATTTTGTTTCCAAATGCGTTACAACAATTGTTTTATAGGGTTATTAAAATACATCATTTCTTAATCGATTTTGAAAATTTTTAACCACATTACACGTCTGGATAATTTTTTTACAATTTTTTAAATTCCGAAATGTAATTTTCAGTTCCTCCAGTCTGAGTTTTAAGCGTTGCCATTTTGTGCGTTACAGCAATTGTTTTATAGTGTTATTAAAATACATCATTTAAAAATCTATTTTTAAAATTTGCAACCTCATTCCACTTCCGGATAATTTTTTAAATTTTTTTAATTTTCGAAATGTAATTTTCAGTTCCTCCAGTCTGAGTTTTAAGCGTCGCCATTTTGTTTCCAAATGCGTTACAGCAATTGTTTTATAGTGTTATTAAAAAACATCATTTCTAAATCGATTTTGATAATTTTCAACCACATTACACTTCTGGATAAATTTTTACAATTTTTTAAATTCCGAAATGTAATTTTCAGTTCCTCCAGTCTGAGTTTTAAGAGTCGCCATTTTGTTTCCAAATGCGTTACAGCAATTGTTTTATAGCATTATTAAAATATATCATTTTTAAATCGATTTTGAAAATATTCAACCACATTCCACGTCTGAATAATTTTTTACAATTTTTTAAATTCCGAAATGTAATTTTCAGATCCACCAGTCTGAGTTTTAAGCGTCGTCATTTTGTTTCCAAATGCGTTACAGCAATTGTTTTACAGTGTTAATAAAACACATCATTTCTAAATCGATTTTGAAAATATTCAACCATATTCCACGTTTGGATAATTTTTTACAATTTTTTAAATTTCGAAATGTAATTTTCAGTTCCTCCGGTCTGAGTTTTAGGCGTCGCCATTTTGTTTTCAAATACGTTACAGCAATTGTTTTATAGTGTTATTAAAATCGATTTTGCAAATGTTCAACCACATTCCATGTCTGGATAATTTTTTACAATTTTTTAAATTCCGAAATGTAATTTTCAGTTCCTCCAGTCTGCGTTTTAAGCGTCGCCATTTTGTTTCCAAGTGTGTTACAGCAATTGTTTTATAGTGTTATTAAAACTAATCATTTCTTAATTCATTTTGAAAATTTTCAACCATATTCCACGTGTGGATAATTTTTTACAATTTTTGAAATTCCGAAATGTAATTTTCATTTCCTCCAATCTGAATTTTAAGCGTCGCCATTTTGTTTTCAAATGCGTTACAGCAATTGTTTTATAGTTTAAATAAAATATAACATCCCTAAATCGATTTTGAAAATTTTCAACCACATTCCACGTCTTGATAATTTTTTACAATTTTTTAAATTCTGAAATGTAATTTTCAGTTCCTCCAGTCTGAGTTTTAAGCGTCGCCATTTTGTTTTCAAATGCGTTACAGCAATTGTTTTGTAGTGTTATTAAAATTCATCATTTCTAAACCGATTTAGAAATTTTTTACAAACATTCCACGTCTGGATAATTTTTTACAATTTTTTAAATTCCGAAATGTAATTTTCAGTTCCTCCAGTCTGAGTTTTAAGCGTCGCCATTTTGTTTCCAAAAGCGTTACAGCAATTGTTTTACAGTGTTAGTTAAATACATTATTTTTAAATCGATTTTGAAAGTTTTGAACCATATTCCACGTCTGGATAATTTTTTAAAAAATTTTAAATTCCGAAATGTAATTTTCAGTTCCTCCAGTCTGAGTTTTAAGCGTCGCCATTTTGTTTCCAAATACGTTACAGCAATTGTTTTATTGTGTTATTAAAATACATCATTTCTAAATAGATTTTGAAAATTTTCAATCATATTCCTTGCCTGGATAATTTTTTACACTTTTTTAAATTACGAAATGTAATTTTCAGTTCCTCCAGTCTGAGTTTTAAGCGTCGCCATTTTGTTTCCAAATACGTTACAGCAATTGTTTTATAGTGTTCTTAAAACACATCATTTCTAAATCGATTTTGCAAATTTTCAACCACATTTCAAGTCTGGATAATTTTTTACAATTTTTTAAATTCTGAATTGTAATTTTCATTTCCTCCAGTCTGAGTTTTAAGTGTCGCCATTTTGTTTCTAAATGCGTTACCGCAATTGTTTTATAGTGTTATTAAAGTACATCAGTTCTAAATCGATTTTGAAAATTTTCAACCACATTCCACATCTGGATAATTTTTTACAATTTTTTAAATTCCGAAATGTAATTTTAAGTTCCTCCAGTCTGAGTTTTAAGCGTCACCATTTGGTTTTTAAATGCGTTACGGCAATTGTTTTAAAGTGTCATTAACATACATCATTTCTAAATCGATTTTGAAAATTTTCAACCACATTCTACGCCTGGATAATTTTTTACAATTTTTAAATTCTGAAATGTAATTTTCAATTCCTCCAGTCTGAGTTTTAAGCGTCGCCATTATGTTTCCAAATGAGTTACAGCAATTGTTTTATAGTGTTATTAAAATACGTCATTTCTAAACCGATTTTGACAATTTTCAACAACATTCCACGTCTGAATGATTTTTTACAATTTTTTAAATTTGGAAATGTAATTTTAAGTTCCTCCAGTCTGAGTTTTAAGCGTCGCCATTTTGTTTCCAAATGCGTTACAGCAATTGTTTTAAAGTGTTATTAAAATACATCATTTCTAAATCGATTTTGAAAATTTTCAACCACATTCCACGTCTAGATAATATTTTACAATTTTTTAAATTCTGAACTGTAATTTTCAGTTCTTCCAGTCTGAGTTTTAAGCGTCGCCATTTTGTTTCCAAATGCGTTACCGCAATTGTTTTATAGTGTTATTTAAATATATCATTTTTAAATCAATTTTGAAAATTTTCAACCACATTTCACGTCTGAATATAATTTTACAATTTTTTAAATTCTGAAATGTAATTTTTAGTTCCTCCAGTCTGAGTTTTAAGCGTCGCCATTTTGTTTTCAAATGCGTTACAACAATTATTTTATAGTGTTATTAAAATACATCATTTCTAAATCGATTTTGAAAATTTTTAACGACATTCCAGGTCTGGATAATTTTTTACAATTTTTTAAATTCCGAAATGTAATTTTTAGTTCCTCCAGTCTGAGTTTTAATCGTCGCCATTTTGTTTCCAAATGCGTTACAACAATTCCCTTTATAGTGTTATTAAAATACATCATTTCTGAATCGATTTCGAAAATGTTTAACCAGATTCCACGTTTGGATAATTTTTTACAATTTTTTTAAATTCCAAAATGTAATTTTCAGTTCCTTTAGTCTGAATTTTAAGCGTCGCCATTTTAATTCCAAATGCATTACAGCAATTGTTTTATAGTGATATTAAAATACATCATTTCTAAATCGATTTTGAAAATTTTCAACCATATTCCACGTCTGGATAATTGTTTACAATTTTTTAAATTCTGAAATGTAATTTTCAATTCCTCCAGTCTGAGTTTTAAGCGTCGCCATTTTGTTTCCAAATACGTTACAGCAATTATTTTATAGTGTTATTAAAACACATTATTTCTTAATCTATTTTAAAAATTTTCAACCACATTCCACGCCTGGATAATTTTTTGCAATTTTTAAAATTCCGAAATGTAATTTTCAGTTCCTCCAGTCTGAGTTTTAAGCGTCGCCATTTTGTTTCCAAATGCATTTCGGCAATTATTTTATAGTGTTATTATAATAAATCATTTCTAAATCGATTTTGTAAATTTTCAACCACATTCCGTGTTTAGATAATTTTTTACAATTTTTTATATTCCGAAATGTAATTTTCAGTTCATCCAGTCAGAGTTTTAAGCGTCGCCATTTTGTTTTCAAATGCGTTACTGCAATTTTTTTATGGTGTTATTAAAATACATAATTTCTATATCGATTTTAAAAATTCTCAACCACATTCCACGTCTGAATGATTTTTTACAATTTTTTAAATTCTGAATTGTAATTTTCAGTTCCTCCAGTCTGAGTTTTAAGCGTCGCCATTTTGTTTTCAAATGCGTTACAGCAAATGTTTTATAGAGTTATTAAAATACATCATTTCTAAATCGATTTTGAAAATTTTCAACCACATTCTACGTCTGGATAATTTTTTACAATTTTTTAAATTCCGAAAAGTAATTTTTAGTTTCATCAGTCTGAGTTTTAAGCGTCGCCATTTTGTTTCCAAATGCGTTAGAGCAATTATTTTATATTTTTAATAAAACACATCATTTCTAAATCGATTTTGAAAATATTCAACCATATTCCACGTCTGGATAATTTTTTATAATTTTTTAAATTCCGAAATGTAATTTTCAATTCCTCCAGTCTAAGTTTTAAGCGTCGCCATTCTGTTTCCAAATGCATTACAGCAATTGTTTTACAGTGTTATTAAAATATATCATTTCTAAATCAATTTTGAAAATGTTCAACCACATTCCACGCCTGGATAATTTTTTACAATTTTTTAAAATCCGAAATGTAATTTTCAGTTCCTCCAGTCTGAGTTTTAAGCGTCGCCATTTTGTTTCCAAATGCGTTACAGCAATTGTTTTATAGCGTTATTAAAACACATCATTTCTTAATCGAGTTGGAAAATTTTCAACCACATTCCACGTCTGAATAATTTTTTACAATTTTTTAAATTCCGAAAAGTAATTTTCAGTTCCTCCTGTCTGAGTTTTAAGCGTCGCCATTTTGTTTCCAAAAGCGTTACAGCAATTGTTTTATAGTGTTATTAAAATAAATTATTTCTAAATCGATATTTAAAATTTGCAACCACATTCCACGTCTGGATCATTTTTTAAATTCTAAAATGCAATTTTCAGTTCCTCCAATCTGAGTTTTAAACGCCGCCATTTTGTTTCCAAGTGCGTTACGGCAATTGATTTATAGAGAGTTATTAAAATAAATCATTTCTAAATCGATTTTGAAAATTTTCAACCACATTCCACGTCTGGATAATTTTTTACAATTTGTTTAAATTCCGAAATGTAATTTTCAATTCCTCCAGTCTGAGTTTTAAGCGTCGCCATTTTATTTCCAAATGCGTTACAGCAATTGTTTCATAGTGTTAATAAAATACATCATTTTTAAATCGATTTTGAAAATTTTCATCCACATTCCACGTCTGGATAATTTTTTACAATTTTTAAATTCCGAAATGTAATTTTCATTTCCTCCAGTATGAGTTTTAAGCGTCGCCATTTTGTTTCCAAATGCGTTACAGGAATTATTTTATAGAGTTATTAAAATACATCATTTCTAAATGGATTTTAAAAATTTTCAACTACTTTCCACGTCTGGATAATTTTTTAGAATTTTTTAAATTCCGAAATGTAATTTTCAGTTCCTCCAGTCTGAGTTTTAAGCGTCGCCATTTTGTTTTCAAATGCGTTACAGCAATTGTTTTATAGTGATAAATAAATACATCATTTCTAAATTGATTTTAAAAATTTTCAACCACATTCCACGTCTGGATAATTTTTTACAATTTTTTAAAATCAGAAATGTAATTTTCAATTCCTCCAGTCTGAGTTTTAAGCGTCGCCATTTTGTTTCCAAATACGTTACAGCAATTGTTTTATAGTGTTCTTAAAACACATCATTTCTAAATCGATTTTGCAAATTTTCAACCACATTTCAAGTCTGGATAATTTTTTACAATTTTTTAAATTCTGAATTGTAATTTTCATTTCCTCCAGTCTGAGTTTTAAGTGTCGCCATTTTGTTTCTAAATGCGTTACCGCAATTGTTTTATAGTGTTATTAAAGTACATCAGTTCTAAATCGATTTTGAAAATTTTCAACCACATTCCACATCTGGATAATTTTTTACAATTTTTTAAATTCCGAATTGTAATTTTCAGTTCCTCCAATTTGAGTTTTAAACGTCGCCATTTTGTTTCTAAATGCGTTACAGTAATTGTTTTACAGTGTTACTAAAATACATCATTTCTAAATCTATTTTGAAAATGTTCAACCACATTCCACGTCTGGATAATTTTTTACAATTTTTTTATATTCCGAAATGTAATTTTCAATTCCTCTAGTCTTAGTTTTAAGCGTCGCCATTTTGTTTCTAAATGCATTACTGAAATTGTTTTATAGTGTTATTAAAATACATCATTTCTAAATCGATTTTGGAAATTTTCAACCACATTCCACGTCTGGATAATTTTTTACATTATTTTAATTTCAGAAATGTAATTTTCAGTTCCTCCAGTCTGAGTTTTAAGCGGCGCCATTTTGTTTCCAAATGCGTTACGGCAATTCTTTTATAGCGTTATTAATTAATACATCATTTCTAAATCGATTTTGAAAATTTTCAACCACATTCCACGTCTGGATGAGTTTTTACAATTTTTTAAATTCTGAAATGTATTTTCGGTTCCTCCAGTCTGAGTTTTAAGTGTCGCCATTTTGTTTCCAAATGCGTTACAGCAATTGTTTTATAGTGATAATTAAATACGTCGTTTCTAAATCGATTTCAAAAATTTTCAACCATATTCCACGTCTGGATAATTTTATACAATTTTTTAAAATCAGAATTGTAATTTTCAGTTCCTCCAGTCTGAGTTTCAAGCGTCACCATTTTGTTTCCAAATGCATTACAGCAATTGTTTTATAGTGTTGTTAAAATACATCATTTCTAAATCGATTTTAAAAATTTTCAACCACATTCCAAGTCTGCATAATTTTTTGCAATTTTTTAAATTCCGAAATGTAATTTTCAGTTCCTCTAGTCTGAGTTTTAAGCGTCGTTATTTTGTTTCCAAATGCGTTACAGCAATTGTTTTATAGTGTTATTAAAATACATCCTTTCTAAACCGATTTTAAAAATTTTCAACCACATTCTACGTCTGGATAATTTTTTACCATTTTTTTAATTCCGAAATGTAATTTTCAGTTCCTCCAGTCTGAGTTTTAAGCGTCGTTATTTTGTTTCTAAATAAGTTACAGCAATTGTTTTATAGTGTTATTAAAATTTTTTAAATTCAGAAATGCGTCAATTGTTTTCGGAGATTTGTCAAAACCGTAGAGATTGGTGAAAAAAGATTCTAAAAATTTCGAAAAAAAATTACCCAAGATATGCCAATAGCTTTTCAGAAATGGCATATAGGTGTATTAAATGATGGTTATTAAAATGTCTTGTTTTTGTAATCAATGGCAGTACATTTCGTGTAAATGGAGAGGTTCCAATTAAAATAAACTTGCTCCGGTGTGAAATAAACGGTTTATTCAAATGGGCGGCCTTGTCGTGATAACGAATGTACATTATCGCGCACGTTGGATCACCTGGAGAATTTCAATCAGTTACAGTTCGATAATGATCCGGGCGTTACGTGTAATTTATGTGCAATATCCATTCTCAATATAATAACGAGAGAGCACGTATTTTTTTTGTTGCCGATAAGAGATGTTTGCCGGTTGGACGTTTAGTGTGAATTTCGACGATGATTCGACCCGAACATGTGCCCACCATCACCACCGTATGGATAACAATAACTTTTATAATTACGTGAGTAGTTTTTGCTAGTAAATAAACAAGGATTTTCATGAAGGACTCTTAAAGAAACAATAACCATAAGGGTTGCAAAATCTAACTATGCAAACTGTATGTTATCCTTCAATTTCTAAACTATAAAACTTTCATCAATGTTTTAATCATCAAAAAATAACCATAATTAAAAGTGTGTGGTATATTTGACTGGTTAAAATCAAGGATAGATAGTGACGACCCAAGGTCAGATCACTTCGATCATTATTTTGTTTACCTCCAACTTCACACCATCCTACTGCATCCTCGCACTGATGTAAAGAAAGCTTGTCTCAAAATGAAATCATTTATTTGTAGGCTTATGATGATAACAAATTCCTAAACAGAAAGACCAATTCGTAGTTTTCTGAGTTCTCAATCAATTTTGTTTATATAGTCTTGTTGATTACAAATTGGTTAGATTGAATCCTAAAAAACGACTCAATTTACAGCTTTCCGTACAAGTTCCTATTGTGTGATAGTATGAGAGGCTAACGGTTACAGAAGCAGATCTCCTGAAGTACTTACACAAGTAATATTAATTCTAAATGAGTTCATTAACACTTGTTCCTTAATTACTACCATAGAAAATCCAATTTTTCAACATATCACAAACGTTACCAAAGATTTTCTAAATACTGTTAATGTTAATTTGCCTAGAAGAACTTCTCACTTGAAAAATTTCATCACAAATTTTACAAAATTAGTCCTAGATTGATTGATTGAGTTACGTGAAGATCAAAATAATTTGATGAACAAAGCACTAATGACCTGTCTTCATACAAAAAGTGTCACTAGATGATGATTTATTTATCGTGGTTAGTATTTTTTTCTGATGGAAACTGTAGTACTCGTTAAATAAACGCGTATATCGTAATTATTCGGCGATAACAAATGCGATTGTGCGCATGGCGTGAAATAAAACTGGTGCATACGTAATCTCTTTGTAATTTGCTATAATTAATCATTCCGTGTTTACATGGAAGCTTTATCCGAAATAAAATAAAAAAACGGACGTGGCGACAGCTGTTCAACGCTCGCACAATCGCATGTTTCGTAAAACAAACAGAGAATTGGGTTGTATTCTATATGAAATCCTGCTAGAAAAAAATATTTTATTTTAAAACCTTAAATGTTAATGTCTATTGATTACCATCGTCTCAAAGAAAGAAGTCAATTTCAGAAATTATTTTGCGTGGTATAAATAACAATTTTGATATTTTTCCATTCAATTATTCCACTTGAAAAGCGTCAATTTTGTTCATAAAACAATTAGATTTAATACGAGGGTGGATCAAATATAAACCTGATTTTTTTTATTAATCGTTCGCTAAGGTACATACATATGTTGAGCAACACATCATCATTAAATTTTTATGGAAGGCGTAAAACCTTCCGATTCATATGTTTGCTACACTCAAAGATGAATTAGGAGGACATCATTTTTACAATGACCAAGAAGTGAAATCGTTTATGAGCAATTGGCTGAAGATAATTACATCAAGAAACTTCCTCTTCGCTAAGAAAATAGTGCGCAAAAAAGCGGAGACTATGCAGAAAAATAAAGTATATTATTAATTTATTTACAATAATACACATATATTTTTTTTATACTAAATTCCGTTTATATTTGATTCACCCTCGTAGCATATGCCGAGTATTACTCAAATATAATTTCTAGAAAATGCTATAGAAGATACAAATCTTCACAGCTTAAAAGACGAATTAATAAAAATTAAGGAGAAAAATTTCTGGCAAATTCCAGAAGAAGAAAATTAATATTTTGAAAATCTGATAAGATAAAACTAGATTTTGATTGATGCATTCCCAGAAAACGCAGATAAGTTAAGCAAGAAATAGAAATCTGTAAAAAAACTACTTGAAAATTTTAAAACACTAGTAAAAGGAAATAATCGCAGTGTGAAGTCAAATAAATCTGGAAGAAACATTTCTGAAAGACTCTAGAAAAAGAAAATGTTTGAAGTAAGAAAACCAAACCACAGGAAAATTCAGGTGAAGTGAAGCAAGAAATTATGAAAATTGCTTGAAAAATGAAAGCAAAATATCTAGAAAATTAAAAATTTCTGGAAGAAAATTGCTAGAAAATTCAAGAAAATAGCATAAATTTTAATACAATTTCACACTGAAATTCTTTTAAAAATATAGTTAATCGTTTTTACTTTTTTTTTCTCGGAGTCATCATTCGTTACAGAAGTTTAATACATAGAACTATAATCAACTACAATAAATAATTGTTAATTCTTTTAGAAGTTTTACTTTGTCTTTTGCATATTATTTTTAAATTCAGATTCTTAAGCTTAATGTCTTTAAACTTAAAATTTCTAGTTAAAAAGTTATTGATGAAGAAGTTTTCCATAAATTTCTCCTATAGACTTCCAGAATTTTCTTACATCTCTTGCGTAGAACTTAAAAAATTCTAATATTAGTCAACTTTAATTTAGAATTAAAAAGATTTCGGTGGAGAAAGATCTAAACTTTTCCAACAATTTCTCTGATAGATTTTTAAATTTTTTTGGCACCTCTTACGTCAATTGATCAAAGAATCTCTCCAAAATTTGCAGATTTCTACAATTCATCAATGTTCCACATTACGAAAAATTTCTTTGAGAGTTTTAGAAAATATTTCAGCAATATTTCTTCTGTTTTAAAATTCTTCAGCCCCTCCGATGATATATCTTTGTATTTCTTTCCTACCTTTTCAAAACTACAAACATTTTCTTTCTAGAGTTTTCCTTTAAGTTTTTTTTTAATACTTAACAATTTCTAGAATTTCTCTCCCAGCTATCTCAAATATTCCAGCATCTATATTTTCATTAGTTCAGACTATTCTTTAGAAATGTTAGAATTTTCCAGCCCTATTTAAAAATTTTCTTTAAGGGTTTCAGGTCCATTCTCATTTATTTCTTTTAAATTTATCTCTCCAAATTTTCTTTAAAGGTTCTTTTTTATTTTTTTAAGGAACTCTTGACTTTAATATAGTATTTGGAGAGTGGAATAATGACTTAGCATCCAAAATGCATCTAGAAAGTTCTAGGCAATAGAAGATAAAAATATTTGCAGTTTCAAAGACAAATTTGAAAACATGCAAAAGTAAAATTCATTTATTTCTCCAAAATTTTCTTAAAATTGAGAAAGAACTCAATTTTTTCTTAATTTTCTTCAAGGGTTTCAATTCATTACTTATTTCTTTCTTTTAAATGTATTTCTCCAAATTTTCTTTAAAGGTTCCTTCTAAGAAAATCTTGATTTTATTAGAGAGTGGAATTATGGGTAAGCAGCTAAAATTTCTAGAAATGTTCTAAATAATAGAAAATGAAAATCTTTGCAATTTGGAAGAAACATCTGAAAATATTTAAAAGAAACATTTCTGAAAACTTCCTGAAAAGGAAGAGCAAAACTAAAACTAATTCTTAATGATAATTTCAAGGGAAACTCATAAAATTTAAGCAAGAAATGATTTTAAAAATATCAAAAAATTTTGAAGAATAAAGGGTAGAACTGAAGTTTGGATGATTTTATTGTAATTTTAATTTAATTATAATTTTATTTTATTTTAGTTATTTTTTACTCGTGTTATGCTTTAGTTTATTTTAATACCAACTCATATACTTTGTTCTTTGCATTATTTCTTTATATGTATATAAAAGGCGAATCCGTAAATAAATAAATAAATGACAAATTCCAAGAACACTCAGATTAGATCTGAGCAAGATATTATACAAAATCTGTTGATGAAAATATATTTTTTAAATATGAAAGAAAAACGGTTCGAAAATGTTAGATCATTAAAAGAAGAAAATCATTACAGTATGAATAAAAAGGTTAATAAATCTTTTAAAAAAATCTGGAAAGTTCTGAAAAAGAAAAATTTTTGAAGTTTGGAAGAAACATTACAGGAAAGTACAAGTAATGTAAAGCATAAATTGAAATGAAAAGTGCTTGAAAAATTGCTAGAAAAATTTAGATATCGAGGAAAAAAATTCAGAAAATTCTAGAAAGCTAGAAGAAGAAAATCTTTGCAATTTGGAGTAGTAAATTACAGTAAAACATTTATGAGATAGGTAAGCATTTTTATTTGAGATTATCAGAGTCGTGGTTGATTACAGAAGTTTAATATACAAAATTATAACTAATTTTAATATATAAATTTAAAGTCTTTTAGAAGTTTAACATTCTTTTACATTCTATTCAGGTTCTACACATTTTAAATAATTTCCCATCCAAATTCTTAGAATTTTTTTCACGTATTCTAACAAATTCTCCTCTAAATTTCAAATTATTTTCAGCAGCTTTTTTTCTTATTTTATCTGACATTTTTTCATAATTGTAAAATTTTTTGTCTTTTGCATTTATAAAATTCTCTTCTTGATTTCTAAAATGTTTCAGCACTCTTCCCTTAAAATTCTAATATTCTTTGTGTTTAAAATTGTAATATTTTTTCCAGCAACTTTCTCTTTTAAAATTCTACAATTTTTAGGTAACATCTTTTCCATATGGTTAAGGATTTGCTTCTAGATTCCTAAATTTTTTAGCATCTTTTGTTTCATTTGGTCAAAAATTCTAGAATATTGTAACAATTTCTCTTATTTATGGAGCAGTTTAAAATTTTATAGCTCTGCTGTCACATTTATTTTTTCAAATTTATCCAAACATTTCTCTTCCATATTTTTACACTTTTCAGATTCTCCTCTACATTTACTAAAAATTTTCAGTGGCTTTTGATTCATTTTATCTGATTTTTCTTCGAAATTCTAATATTCATTGTCTTTCAGATTTCAATTTCTTTTTTAGAATTTAAAATTTTTTCAAAAATTTCTTATTAGGGGTTGTTTTACAATGAGGCACTTGGTTGGTTTCACAATTTTTTACAATTTATTCCGACTAGTTTCGATTGTTACATCATTATCTAGGAATGGTCCACCATTCTAACCCCTAATATTAAATATGTTTCACCTGTGATAAACGAGAACCAAATTTAACAAATACAAACAAATATTTCTTTCTTATATTGTTGGAAATTCTTTTTCAGATTTCTAAATTTTTTAACATGTCCATGTTTCATTTGGTCGGAATTCTAGAATTTTAAAGCAGTTTCCCTTCCAGAATTCTAGAAATTCTCTTCTAGATTTCTAAAATAATTCAGCATCTCTAGCTTCATTTTACAAGATTATTCTTTAAAAATGCTAGAAAGAATTTTAAGCAACTCTTCTATTATATTATCGGAATTTACTTTAAAATTCTAATATTCTGTGTCTTTCAAAAATTCTTGAATATTTTTTTGGAAAGTTGCAAAAATTATCTACGAGTTTTAGAATTTTCCAACTTTTTTTTCAGAATTTTAGCTTTTTTTAAGTAATTTTCTTTTTATAATGTTAGAAATTCACTTCCATTTTTTAGCATCTCTTGTTTTAGCTTGTCAGAATTCTATAATTTTGAAGCATATTTTCTTACAGAATTGTAGAATTTCTCTTCAAGATTTCTAAAATACTCCAGCATCTCTAGCATCATTTAATCAGGCTATTCATTAAAAATACTATAAAAAAATTTCAACATCTCTTCCCTTATTTTATCGGATTTTGATTTCGAAATTCTAATATTCTTTGTCTTTCAGATTTTTTTAAATTCTTTCTTACTAATTTTTGAAGTTTTTTCAATGGTTTTAATTATTTACGAAAATTTTCTTCCAACCATTTTCTCAGAATTCTAGATTTTTTTAAGCAATTTCATTTCCATAATGTTTGAAATTCTCTTCCAATTTGTTAACATCTATTGTCTTTATTTGTCATAATTCTGTAATTTTTAAGCAGTTTCTCTTCCAGAATTCTAAAAATTTTCTTCTAGATTTCATTGAATCAGATTGTTTTTTAAATGCTTAAATTTTTCAGTGGTTGCAGATTTTTAGAATTTTCTTCGAGGGTTTTCGACTTAAAATTTAGAATTTTATTGTCCCATTTTTTTCTCTAGCAATTATTTGCTTAAACTTTTTTTGCAGATTCTTAAATTTTCCCTAAATTTAGCTTCCAGATTTCTTATTTTAATAATAACCCTTCCAGAGTCTTAGAATTTTATTCACGGGTTCTCCTACGGATTTCAATAATTTTTCACCATTTTTTCCATTACTTCCATAACTGTAAATTTATTTTTCTAATTGCAAAGGCTTTCTTCTTCTGGCGTTCTGAAATTTTCTAGCATTTTTTCTTGCAGACAACAATCACTTTTATATTATTTTTCACTTTGTTTTACCTTTCCTATACTTAACATCCCAAACTAAAGTTTGCAGAAAATTTTATTCCAGATTTATTGGACAATGATTTTCTTCTTCTTATGGCATTCTAAAATTTTCTACCAGATTTCTAAAATGTTTTATGTTGAGAAAATTTATGATTATTTTTTGCTTATCTCAACTGAGTTTACTTGGAATGTATCATCCAAAATTCACCTCGTCCGATATTTTATAGAATTTCTTCCAAATATAAAAATTTTGAATTTACAATTCAAGAATTCAACTTAAAAAAACCATTAAATTTAAAACAGAAGAAGGATCAGAAGAAGAACAAAAAAGTAGAGAAAATGAAAAGTCAAAAAAATAAGAGGCAGAAAAATTAAGACTAATTACAGAAGAAAAACTACATTAAGAGACAACGAAATTTTAAAGGAAGTATAAGAAGACAGAAAAGATGAACAGACATGAAACTTAATTAACCAAACTGGCTAAAATGAAGGACAGAGAAAGAATTTAAAAAATTAAACAATTATAATAATAGAGAAAGTGATTACGAGTGTCTTTATTATTACTATTCATCTTCACGTAATTCGACAATCAGTATTAATACTATAATACTTTTACGTCTATAATGGCTATTATAGAAGTAGAATGACATGGAGAAGTAAAATCAAAGAAGAACATAAAGAGGCAGAGAAATGAAGAATTGTTGCAGAAAAAAAACTAGAAAGAGATACAGAGGAAGAACCAGAAGACAACTAAAGAAGCTAAAAATAGGAATATGCAAGATAATTAGAAATTTAGAAGTAGAATAAGAGACAGAGAAAAAAAGCAGAAATTTGAAGAATTATTGCAGAAAACAAAATAGTATAAGGGACAGAAAATTAAGAATTATTGTAGAATAAAAAACAGCTTCATATACAGTTCATATTGTTATTGAGCAATTCAGTCATGTATGGTCTGTTGTTTGAAGGGTGAACTAGATAGAAAAATTATACTAACAATAATATTATTTGAATATATCTTTTTTTTTCGATATTTCTTTCATTTTCATTTACATCTTGGTAATCAAAACGTAATGAACCACTTTAATATCTTCCACAACTGTTTTTCTTGATTATATCTACCCTTCCCTATTATATCTTCTACTTCTATAGTATCAAGGGGCAGAGGAAACCCTAAATTCTTTGAATTCGTATTTATCCTATCCCTTTTCTTTTATAGTTTCCCCTCATATCTCGGATAACTTTCCCATTTTAAAATAATTGTGTTATCATTTCTCATACAAATTGTCTTTACTTCAACTGTTTATATGAGGATATCAAATGAAATACTTCTATACATTTTTGCTCTTAACACATTAAATTTTTAATTCTAGATATACGATATCGGTGCACAACGGACATGTTTACTACTTCCTGCCTTACATCAGTGACACGGGGGCGCTTCCG
Organism: Ontholestes murinus; assembly: GCA_963969525.1. Classification (NCBI taxonomy): domain Eukaryota; kingdom Metazoa; phylum Arthropoda; class Insecta; order Coleoptera; family Staphylinidae; genus Ontholestes; species Ontholestes murinus. Next base: position 107,888,265 of record OZ018387.1, read on the forward strand.
CCGGAAAGCTGCTACTTCGCCCAGATGCTGAACGTGGGGCCCTACTGTGTGAGCTTTACATTATTTAAGGACGCTGACGTGGATTTACGGGCGCATAAACAAACATCGGCCACGCCATTAGCCGTATATCACTCAAATTAACATTGCGAGAAACGAATCAATCCCTTTTCCGGCTGATGGACGCCCTTACCACGGAATCCATTCATTTTTGCACGTGCTCCCCCTTTGATCATCACCTACCGATCGATAACGAGAAGGAGATAATTTTTATTTTCACGAAACCAAACACTCAGAGGAGTAACGTAGTTGTTTTATTTTTTTAAGTATTTTCAACGATGTTCCTAAGGTACAAACAAATCGAACAGACGGCCGAACTTCTCCACTTGAAGAACGTGCACAAATGGAACACTCTGTCGAAGTGGTGCGCGGCCATCGCCTGCATGGGATTGGATCTGGTCGCCAACTTTCAGGAAACTACCGTCCTCATCCCGCATATCATCGGGGCCGTTCTAACTTTCGCAATGGGCTCGTTATACTTTATAATCCAGGTGAGTTTGCTCGAAGAATGTACGAAACGATTTGATTGCTTTCTTTTCATGGAAATTCTTTTCACAAAATCTAAAGATTTACTGTAGATAACTAGCTTATAATATTGTTTCAATTAATGAGATTAAAATAAAAACCTATTACAATATAACCAAATAAGTGACTTTATATTATTTATAATAGAATTAAAATAAAGCGGTAAAACAAAGTCATCGTGTACCACAGAGTAAACTTAAATATTACCATTGTATTTTTTCTCTTTACGCAATTTATTCAAATTATTACTTACGTTCGTGATATAGAAATTTTAGGATGTGTTAGAGGACACCCACCCACCCTACATATATTCTTAATCTTAAGCTAGAAACTTTGTTTTAGTTTGCACAAATTAAAATATAAACAACATTACAATTTCTTCTCCTAATTTAAAAGAGTTTTAGACTGTAGGGATTCAAAATAAAGTGTAAATTAGGTGATAAATAATATCAAGATGTTGGCAGGTTAATTTACTCAATAAAAAAAAACTTGAGTCTATTGCGCATGCGCTTCTTTTACTGCGCATGAGTAGGAAATGTTGCGCATGTGCGAATATTGAAGTCGAAGCGTAAATATTTTTTAAATTTAGTTGTCTGATAAATAAATTGTATTTCCTCAAAAACTGCAACTATTTTTTAATATAGATTTGACAAAAATACTTTTAAGGCTATTATTTCGATCAAAATCTCTATATTGGACTCAGTCTAAACACCAATAAATTATTATTATTATTATTAAAAGTGTACATCATAAGATCAGAATACTGTTTTTGGGAGAAAATAAATACTTGGAGACAATCCAAATAGGGAAAGAAAGAAATAATTTAAATTCTAGACAAATCAAACATTGTAGAAATTTGGAAATCAATCTACTATAAAAATGTCAAACCTTTAAGAAACATTCTAAAAATATAGAAAAAAATGTTGGTGAATTATGAACGACGAAACAAATTTGGAAGCAGTTTGGAAGAGAATTTTCTGAATATATCTAAAAAGGAAATTAAAGAAATGGTGTAAAATTATCAACTTTGATGAAAAAATCTTTGAACTTAGATGTCAATCTGCTAGAAAATTATAAAACCCTTGACAAAAAGATCCAAAAAATCTAGAATAAATGTCTTTGGAACGGTATAAATTCTTAAAGAGAAATTCTTGAAAAATTCCCAAAAGTTAAAATGTAAACTAAAAATATCAGAAAAATATTCCTAGAAATCAAACTCCTAAATAACCCTCAAACCTCTAAACCAAGATTCTAAATATTAGGAAGAATTGTTGGAAAGTTATAGACACTTTAAAAAAAATCGCAGGGTGATGAACAATTTTAAAGAAATAATTTAAACTACTGGAAAAAAGGAAAAATCAGCTTTAAGCCTACGATGAAAATTAGAGAAATTTAGAAGAGAAATTCTTTAAAAAAAAAGTGAAAATTACTAGAAAAATGGAATAAACAATTTTTTGGCAAGTTATGCAGGACGAAAAAAATTCTAGCAATTTGGAAGACAAATTCTGCAAAAAAATCGAAAAAAAAGAATTAAAACTCTAGAAATATAAAAGAAACGTTACTAAACTCTTGTAGAATTCTACAAACTACTGAAAAATGTTTAAACTCTAGAAGGAAATCCTAAAAATTTAGAATAATTAAAAAGTTGGAAAGTTATCTTCAAAGAAAAATGTTTGCTGTAAAAATAGAAATATCTACAGGTCAAACTGCTAGAAAATTATAAAATCCAAAAAAAATTCAAAAAACTCAAAAGGAATATTTCCGAAAAGTTATGAACAAGGAAAATTTGAAAGAAAATTTCTTGAAAAAAAAAAAATAAGGAAGGAAGAATAAATAAATAATTTAAATTCTATAAAAATCAGAAAATCTTGGTGGAATAAATTCCCAGAAGATGAAAAGAAAACTAAAAATATCAGAAAAATATTCCTAGAAATCAAACTTCTGAAAAACCCTAAAACCTATAAACCTATAAAGATTCTAAATATTTGAAAGAATTGTTGGAAAGTTAAAGAAGCTTAAAAAATCGCAGGGTGATGAACAATTTTAAAGAAATAGTTTAAACTACTGGAAAAAAGGAAAAATCAGCTTTAAGGCTTCGAAGAAAATTCTAGAAATTTATAAGAGAAATTCTTTTTAAAAAAATGGAACGAAATAAATAGTAAAAATTACTAGAAAAATGGAATAAACCATTTTTTGGCAAGTTATGAAGGACGAAAAAAATTTTAGCAATGTGTAAGACAAATTCTTCAAAAAAATCCGAAAAAAGAATTAAAATTCTAGAAATATAAAAGAAACGTTACTAAACTCTTGTAGAATTCTACAAACTACTGAAAAATGTTTAAACTCTAGAAGAAAATTCTAAAAATTTAGAATAATTGAAAAGTTGGAAAGTTATCTTCAAAGAAAAATGTTTGCTCTAAAAATATAAATATCTACAGGTCAAACTGCTAGAAAATTATAAAATCAAATAAAAATTCAAAAAACTCAAAAGAAATATTTCCGAAAAGTTATGAACAAGGAAAATTTGAAAGAAAATTTCTTGGAAAAAAATAAGAAAGGAAGAATAAATAAATAATTTAAATTTTATATAATCAGAAAAACTTGGTGGAATAAATTCCCAGAAGATGAAAAGAAAACTAAAAATATCAGAAAAATATTCCTAGAAATCAAACTTCTGAAAAACCCTTAAACCTATAAACCAAGATTCTAAATGTTGGAAAGTTAAAGAAGCTTCAAAAAAATCGCAGGGTGATGAACAATTTTAAAGAAATAGTTTAAACTACTGGGAAAAAGGAAAAATCAGCTTTAAGTCTACGAAGAAAATTGGAGAAATTTAGAAGAGAAATTCTTTTTAAAAAATTGGGACGAAATAAATAGTGAAAATTACTAGAAAAATGGAATAAACCATTTTTTGGCAAGTTATGAAGGAGGAAAAAAATTTTAGCAATTTGGAAGACAAATTCTGCAAAAAAATCGAAAAAAAAGAATTAAAACTCTAGAAATATAAAAAAACGTTACTAAACTCTTGTAGAATTCTACAAATCAAACTACTGAAAAATGTTTAAACTCTAGAAGAAAATTCTAAAAATTTAGAATAATTGAAAAGTTGGAAAGTTATCTTCAAAGAAAAATGTTTGCTGTAAAAATAAAAATATCTACAGGTCAAACTGCTAGAAAATTATAAAATCAAAAAAAAATTCAAAGAATTCAAAAGGAATATTTCCAAAAAGTTATGAACAAGGAAAATTTGAAAGAAAATTTCTTGAAAAAAAAAATAAGAAAGGAAGAATAAATAAATAATTTGAATGCTATAAAAATCAGAAAAACTTGGTGGAATATTGAAGAAATCTAGAAATGAAATTGCGGAAAAATGTGAAATGAAAATTTAAAGAACTTTCGAAGAAAATTTTCGCAATTTAAAGTACAATTCTAAAAACTAAACAAAATTGTTTAATAATAGTAAAAATCTGTTATCAGACTGAATCAAATAAAAATCTGTTATCACACTGAATTGAAAAAAAGTAAGTATGGATTACCACGTAATAACGGTCGCAACCATTCTCTCTATTTAATCTATCATGAGCTTTCAAAGGAAATTCTAACAATTTGGAAGAGATTTTCCTAAAGCCTTCTGAAATGGGGATGAAATATATTGAGAAACAATCTAGAAATCCGAAAAATTTAGTAGTAGTTAAAATTCTAAAAAAATTCAGAATAAACGCTAATGAAATATTGTAGAAATATAGAAATCAAGTGCTGAAAAATTCTCAAACCCTCTAGGAAAGTTCTAAAAATTTCTAATAATAATTATTGGAAAGTTATATAACTTAGAGAAATAAATTTCTAAAAATATAAAAAAAGCCTTCAAAAAAATGCTGACAATTTGGAACAGACTTTCCTAAAACCTTCTGAAATGGGGATGAAATAAATTGTAAAATAATCTAGAAATCTAGAGGCTAAATGGTAAAAAAATTTTAATACCTTTGGAGAAATTTCTAAAAATTTAGTTCAAATTCTAGAAAATTCAAAATAAACGCTACTGAAATATTGTAGAAATATAGAAATGAAGTGCTGAAAAATTCTCATACCCTCTAGAAAAATTCTAAAAATTTCTAAGAATAATTATTGGAAAGTTATATAACTTAGAGAAATAAATTTCTAAAAATATAAAAAAAAGCCTTCAACAAAATTCTGACAATTTGGAAGAGACTTTCCTAAAACCTTCCGAAATGGGGATGAAATAATTTGTGAGACAATCTAGAAATCCAGAGGCTAAATGGTAAAAAATTTTAATACATTCGGAGAAATTTCTAAAAATTTAGTTAAAATTCTAGAAAATTTAAAATAAACGCTAATGAAATATTGTAGAAATATAGAAATCAAGTGCTGAAAAATTCTCAAACCCTCTAGGAAAGTTCTAAAAATTTCTAAGAATAATTATTGGAAAGTTATATAACTTAGAGAAATAAATTTCTAAAAATATTTTTAAAAAAGCCTTCAAAAAAATTCTGACAATTTGGAAGAAACTTTCCTAAAACCTTCCGAAATGGGGATGAAATAAATTGTGAAACAATCTAGAAATCCAGAGGCGAAATGGTAAAAGAATTTAATACCTTCGGAGAAATTTCTAAAAATTTAGTAATAGTTAAAATTCTAAAAATTCAGAATGAAATATTGTAGAAATTTTGAAATCAAGTGCTGAAAAATTCTCAAACCCTCTAGGAAAATTCTAAAAATTTCTAAGAATAATTATTGGAAAGTTATATAACTTAGAGAAATAAATTTCTAAAAATATAAAAAAAGCCTTCAAAAAAATTCTGTCAATTTGAAAGAGAAATACCTGAAAATTTCCGAAAGGGGAATTAAAATTCTAAATAAAATGGGGTAAACCCAGCTGAAAATTCTAGAAATCTTGCTAGAAAATTATAAAACCCTTGAAGAAAATTCTTAAAATTTAGAAGAAAGTTTGGATAGTTAACGAAAAAAATAGCAATTTGAAAAAAGAGAAATTCTTGAAAAATCATAAAAGAGAAAGAAAGGATTGGTGAAAACTCTAGAAAAATTAAAATAACCTTACTAATACATTGTAGAAATTTAAAAATCAAACTGCTGAAAAATTCTTAAACCCTCTAGAAAATTGGTTGCTTGAGTTACATGAAGATCAAATTAATTTGACAAATAAAGCACTAATATCCTTTCTTCACAATTTTATTTGAAACTCTAGAAAAATTCAAAGAATTTTGAAGAATAATTGTTCGAAAGTAATCGAAGATATTCAAAGATAAATATTTCTAAAAAATAAATCAAATTGCTGGAAACTAGTAGATATCTGTACTTAGCCTTCAAAGAAAATTCAAACATTTTGGAAAAGAAATTCCTGAAATATTGCGAAAGGGGAAAGTTCTAAAGTTCTAAAAAATTGGAAGAAATAAATAATGAAAACTCTAGAAAAATCAGAGAAACATTACTAAAAAATTCAATTTAAAAATCAAACTTCTAAAAATTCTTAAGCCCCTAAAGCAAAATTCTAAAAAAAATATTGTTGGTTAAAGTTATAGAATCTTCAAAAAAAAAATTTGCAATGTTATGAATAATTCTAAAGAAATAAATGAAATTACTGTAAAAGTAGAAACGTATGTTCCGAAAATTCCAAAACTTTGGAAAGGTAATCAGAGAAAACTTTTGAAAGGGAGATGGAGGAAATTGTATAAAAAAATCTAGAAAAATAAAATAAAGCCTGCTAAAAAATTCTATAAATCTAGAGGTCTTACTGCTAGAAAATTCTAATACCCTTGAGGAAATTTCTAAAAATTTAGAATTAAATTTTCTGGCAAGTAGATTCTAGCAATTTAAAAACGGAAAAATTCTTGAACACATTAAATAAGAAAATATTGCTGTTATTAATGTTTGTGTAATTACATGTAAAAGGTGTTAACCGTTAATAAATAAATAAATAAATAAATAAATTGTAGAAACCCTAGACAAACTCGAGAAATGTTACTAAAATGTATGGAAATATTTAAAAATTTTGAAAAGTAATTATTTGAAAGTTACAGAACTTTCACAATTTGATGGACAATTCTAAAAATAGATAAAATTGCTATAAAAATTATGTTATATACTTTAGAAGAAAATTCAAGCAATTTAAAAAGGAAAGTCCTGAAAACTTGTGAAAAATTTTAGAAAAATGGAATAAATTCTACTGAAAAAATCTGGAAATCTCGAGGTCGTACTGCTATAAAATTTTAATATCCTTGAGGAAATTTCTAAAAATATAGAACAACATTTTCTAGCAAGTTATGAACGACGAAATAAAATTCTTGAAAAAAATTCAATTAGAGTAAGAAACACCAAGGAAATTAGAGAAATGTTGCTAAAATATTTTTGGAATCTAGAAAATAAACTGCTAAAACATCTTCGAACCCTCTGGAAATATTCAGAATATTTGGAAGAATAATTGTTTGAAAATTACAGGACCTCAAAAAAATCTTTCGTAATTTGATAGACAATTCTAAAAATAAATACAATTGCTACAAAAAATCTGTTATAAAGGTAAATTCTAGCAATTTAAATGAAAAATTCCTCAAAACTTCCAAAATTGTGAAAATTTCTAAAAAAAATGAATAAATCCTGCTAAAAAATTTTAGAAATCTAGAGGTCATTTTATTGTATATGCTGACTTGTGTAAGACATTATTGTCAAACATCAATAAACTACTGCTAGAAAAGTCTAAAACCCTCGAAGAAAATTCTAAAGATTTCTGGTCAATAATAAATTGCAGAAAAATTCTAAAACCTTTTATGAAAATTGTAAACATTTTGTAGAGTAATTGTTTGAAAGGTTTATAACCTCCAAAGAAAATTTTCACAATTTGAAATCAATTTGAATTTTATCATCACATGACCTACTTTAAATAAATAAATAAATAAATACAATCTTAAGAAAATAAAATGAAAATAATGTTAAACTGTTATGAACCTTCATTCAAGTAACTTGTAAAAGAAATTCCTGAATTTCTGAAAGGGGAATAAAAGAAATTGTGAAAACTTTCAGAGAAATTAACTTTGCTGAAAAAATCTGAAAATCCAGAGGTCAAACTATCATAAAGTTTAATTTCAATTTCAATTTCTTCGTTAATGTGTCAACAGAACAATTTTATCTAATCTAATCTAAAAACCTCATTGAAGATTTAGAACAACATACATACGTTTAAATAAAGTCTCAATTTTTGAAGAGAAATTCTTGAAAATTTTGAGAAGGAAAAAAAATGGTGAAAATTCTAGAAATGTCCGAAAACAGATTTTAGAAGTTTAGAAATAAAACTATTAAAAAGTTTTCGATCCCTCTTGAAAAATTCTGTTTAATGATTATGACCATTGTACAAAATAATAAAATTTTGAAGTATAATAGATTCTGTTTACCGTATGAACCTTCATGTAATGTTATTATTTTGATGAATAGTTATTAAACTAAAATAAATAAGTAAATACGTTTGAATCAATTTTATTTACGAGTTTTTAAGCTTTTATTACCGCTACCTCCCGCCTTCGAACTATCAGACTGGTAAATTTTGTTAGTTTTGGGTTGTACGTTACTAAGAATAACCTTCCCAGGACCTTTTCTGATGAAAGACAGCTCGTCCACTCTCATGAGCGCCTTGTTATACGAATTCGTGTCTACGACCGCGACGTGTGGTTTTCTGGGCGTGGCCAAGAAGTTGAGGCGAGGTCGCAATTTTGATATAGGCACCTTCTTCCTAACTGGTGGAGGATCAGCAGTTGGTACATTACGCGGTTTTGCCCTTATCGCACACCACTCCATCAATTCCTCACGTTTCTCCTTCGGGGACATATTCTTCGATTTCTCAGACATTGATGGTAAAATTTCCGTAGAGGTAGAAAAGCTTACATAATTGATAAATGAGATGATGACATGAAATGTGACGTTTCAAAAAAAGGTTTTTCGGTCGTTATGGATATTTATTTTATACAAACACGATTTATTTCCATATTATTTTTCTTCTAAATCGCAAGCTTTACAATTTTTACAATGATTTAAAATGTCAATTGTGCTCCCATCAATAGATGGAACTTATTTTTCAGTTTGATAATTTTATTACAATTTCCCAAAATGTTGATTGCATTTCCATCAACACAACTCAAGTTTTAAGAGTTGTAATTTCGTTAACAATTGAAATATGGTAGTTGTTTTTGTCCTAAACAACAAATACGTTATTTTAATGGAAGTTCTAAGCTTCGCAACTTATTTTTCGCTTTGATAATTTTATTACAATTTCCCAAAATGTTGATTGCATTTCCATCAACACAACTCAAGTTTTAAGGGTTGTAATTTCGTTAACAGTTGAAATTCGGCAATTGTTTTTATCTTAAATCCCAAACACGTTATTTTAACGTAAATCCTGAGCTTTACAACTTATCTTTCGGTTTGATAATTTTATTACAATTTCCTAAAATGTTGATTGCATTTCCATCAACACAACTCAAGTTTTAAGGGTTGTAATTTCGTTAACAGTTGAAATACGGCAATTGTTTTTATCTTAAATCACAAACACGTTATTTTAACGTAAATCCTGAGCTTTGCAACTTATTTTTTGGTTTGATAATTTTATTACAATTTCCCAAAATGTTGGTTGCATTTCCATCAACACAACTCAAGTTTTAAGGGTTGTAATTTCGTTAACAGTTGAAATACGGTAATTGTTTTTATCTTAAATCACAAACACGTTATTTTAACGTAAATCCTAAGCTTTGCAACTTATTTTTCGGTTTGATAATTTTATTACAATTTCCCAAAATGTTGATTGCATTTCCATTAACACAACTCAAGTTTTAAAGGTTGTAATTTTGTTAATCATAGAAATACGCGAATTATTTTTATCTCAAATCACAAACACGTTATTTTAACGTAAATTCCAAGCTTTGCAACTTAGTTTTCGGTTTGATAATTATATTACAATTCCCCAAAATGTTGATTACATTTCCATCAACACAACTCAAGTTTTAAAGGTTGTAATTTCGTTAACAGTTGAAATACGGGAATTGTTTTTATCTTAAATCCCAAACACGTTATTTTAACGTAAATCCTAAACTTTGCAAATTATTTTTCGGTTTGATAATTTTATTACAATTTCCCAAAATATTTATTGCATTTCCATCAACACAACTCAAGTTTTAAGGGTTGTAACTTTATTAACAGTTGAAATACGGCAATTGTTTTTATCTTATATCACAAACACGTTATTTTAACGTAAATCCTAAGCTTTGCAACTTATTTTTCGGTTTAATAAATTTATTACAATTTCCCAAAAGATTGATTGCATTTGCATCAACACAACTCAAGTTTTAAGGGTTGTAATTTTGTTAACAGTTAAAATACGGCAACTGCTTTTATCTTAGATCACAAACAGGTTATATTAACGTAAATCCTAAGTTTTTCAACTTATTTTTCGGTTTGATATTTATATTACAATTTCCTAAAATGTTGATTGCATTTCCATGAACAGAACTCAAGTTTTAAGGGTTGTAATTTCGTCAACAGTTGAAATACGGCAATTGTTTTTATCTTAAATCACAAACACGTTATTCTAACGTAAATCCTAAGCTTTGCAACTTATTTTTTGGTTTTATAATTTTATTACAATTTCACAAAATGTTTATTGCATTTCCATCAACACAACTCAAGTTTTAAGGGTTGTAATTTCGTTAACAGTTGAAATACGGCAATTGTTTTATCTTAAATCACAAAAACGTTATTTTAACGTAAATTCTAAGCAGTGCAACTTATTTTTTGGTTTTATAATTTTATTACAATTTCACAAAATGTTTATTGCATTTCCATCAACACAACTCAAGTTTTAAGGGTTGTAATTTTTTTAACAGTTGAAATATGGCAATTTTTTTATCTTAAATGACAAACACGTTATTTTAACGTAAATCCTGAGCTTTACAAGTTATTTTTCGGTTTGATAATTTTATTACAATTTCCCAAAAAGTTGATTGCATTTCCATCAACACAACTCAAGTTTTAAGGGTTGTAATTTCGTTAACAGTTAAAATACGGCAATTGTTTTTATCTAAATCACAAACACGTTATTTTAACATAAATCCTTAGCTTTGCAACTTATTTTTCGGTTTAATAATTTTATTACAATTTCCTAAAATGTTGATTCCATTTCCATCAATACAACTCAAGTTTTAAGGGTTGTAATTTTGTTAACAGTTGAAATATGGCAATTGATTTTATCTTAAATCCCAAACACGTTATTTTAACGTAAATCCTAAACTTTGCAAATTATTTTTCGGTTTGATAATTTTATTACAATTTTCCTAAATGTTGATTGCATTTCCATTAACATATCTCAAGTTCTAAGGGTTGTAATTTCATTAACAGTTGAAATATGGCAATTGTTTTTATCTTAAATCCCAAACACGTTATTTTAACGTAAATCCTAAGCTTTTTAACTTATTTTTCGGTTTGATAATTTTATTACAATGTCCCAAAATGTTAATTGCATTTCCATCAACACAACTCAAGTTTTAAGAGTTGTAATTTCGTTAACAGTTGAAATACGGCAATTGTTTTTATCTTTAATTACAAACACGTTATTTTAACGTAAATCCTAAGCTTTGCAACTTATTTTTCGGTTTGATAATTTTATTACAATTTCCCAAAATATTGATTGCATTTCCATCAACACAACTCAAGTTTTAAGGGTTGTAACTTTATTAACAATTGAAATACGGCAATTGTTTTTATCTTATATCACAAACACGTTATTTTAACGTAAATCCTAAGCTTTGCAACTTATTTTTCGGTTTGATAATATTATTACAATTTCCCAAAAAGTTGATTGCATTACCATCAACACAACTCAAGTTTTAATGGTTGTAATTTCGTTAACAGTTGAAATACAGCAATTGTTTTTATCTTAAATCACAAACACGTTATTTTAACGTAAATCCTAAGCCTTGCAACTTATACTTCGGTTTGATAATTTTATTACAATTTCCCAAAATATTGATTGCATTTCCATCAACACAACTCAAGTTTTAAGGGTTATAATTTTGTTAACAATTGAAATATGGCAATTGTTTTTATCTTAAATCCCAAACACGTTATTTTAACGTAAATCCTAACCTTTGCAACATATTTTTCGGTTTGATAAATTTATTAGAATTTCCCAAAATGTTGATTGCATTTCCATCAACACAACTCAAGTTTTAAGGGTTGTAATTTTGTTAACAGTTGAAATATGTAAATTGTTTTTATCTTAAATCACAAACACGTTATTTTAACGTAAATCCTAAGCTTTGCAACATATTTTTCGGTTTGATAAATTTATTACAATTTTCCAAAATGTTGATTGCATTTCCATCAACACAACTCAAGTTTTAAGGGTTGTAATTTCGTTAACAGTTGAAATACGGCAATTGTTATTATCTTAAAACCCAAACACGTTATTTTAATGTAAATCCTAAGCGTTGCAACATATTTTTCGGTTTGATAATTTTATTACAATTTCCCAAAAAGTTGATTGCATTACCAACAACACAACTCAAGTTTTAAGGGTTGTAATTTCGTTAACAATTGAAATATGGCAATTGTTTTTATCTTAAATCCCAAACACGTTATTTTAACGTAAATCCTAACCTTTGCAACATATTTTTCGGTTTGATAAATTTATTAGAATTTCCCAAAATGTTGATTGCATTTCCATCAACACAACTCAAGTTTTAAGGGTTGTAATTTTGTTAACAGTTGAAATACGGCAATTGTTTTTATCTTAAATCACAAACACGTTATTTTAACGTAAATTCTAAGCTTCGCAACTTATTTTTCGGTTTGATAAATTTATTACAATTTTCCAAAATGTTGATTGCATTTCCATCAACACAACTCAAGTTTTAAGGGTTGTAATTTCGTTGAAACAGTTGAAATACGGCAACTTTTTTATCTTATATCACAAGCACGTTATTTTAACGTAAATCCTGAGCTTTACAAGTTATTTTTCGGTTTGATAATTTTATTACAATTTCCCAAAATATTGATTGCATTTCCATCAACAGAACTCAAGTTTTAAGGGTTTTAATTTCGTTAACAGTTGAAATATGGCAACTGTTTTTATCTTAAATCACAAACACGTTATTTTAACGTAAATCATAAGCTTCGCAACTTATTTTTTGGTTTGACAATTTTATTACAATATCCCAAAATGTTGATTGCATTTCCAACAACACAACTCAAGTTTTAAGGGTTGTAATTTCGTTAACAGTTGAAATACGGCAATTGTTTTTATCTTAAATCACAAACACGTTATTTTAACGTAAATTCTAAGCTTCGCAACTTATTTTTCAGTTTGATAATTTTATTACAATTTCCCAAAATATTGATTGCACTTCCATCAACACAACTCAAGTTTTAAGGGTTGTAATTTCGTTAACAGTTAAAATACGGCAATTGTTTTTATCTTAAATCATAAACACGTTATTTTAACGCAAATCCTTGGCTTTGCAACTTATTTTGCGGTTTGATAATTTTATTACAATTTCCCCAAATGTTGATTGCATTTCCATCAACACAACTCAAGTTTTAAGGGTTGTAATTTTGTTAACAGTTGAAATACGGCAATTTTTTTTATCTTAAATCACAAACACGTTATTTTAACGTAAATTCTAAGCTTTGCAGCTTATTTTTCGGTTTGATAATTTTATTACAATTTCCCAAAAAGTTGATTGCAATTCCATTAACACAACTCAAGTTTTAAGGGTTGTAATTTCGTTAACAGTTGAAATACGGCAATTGTTTTTATCTTAAATCACAAACACGTTATTTTAACGTAAATTCTAAGCTTCGCAACTTATTTTTCAGTTTGATAATTTTATTACAATTTCCCAAAATGTTGATTGCATTTCCATCAAAACAACTCAAGTTTTAAGGGTTGTAATTTCGTTAACAGTTGAAATACGGCAATTGTTTTTATTTTAAATCACAAACACGTTATATTAACGTAAATCCTAACCTTTGCAACTTATTTTTCGGTTTGATAATTTTATTACAATTTTCCAAAACGTTGATTGCATTTCCATCAACACAACTCAAGTTTTAGGGGTTGTAATTTCGTTAACAGTTTAAATATGGCAATTGTTTTTATCTTAAATGACAAACACGTTATTTTAACGTAATTTCTGTACTTTTTAGTTTGCAAATAATGATTATTAATATTATTTTAAATAATTGAATATAATTTTAACTTTCAGACAATTCTCTCTTATTTATTAATCAAAGGAATGAAAGGATCACCCCATCGGCTAGGAAAATTTACGTTTCTGCTACGAATCGCACTCTCGGCGTCGTTCATGCCGTTATTTATCATCACGACGGCAGCCAGCATGATTTCGTTTCTAGAATTCGATGGTGAGTAATTTAATTGTAAGATTTGAGTATTTTTCCATGTTAAATCCGTTCATTTCAATCGGTGAAATTTTCAAATGAACAGGACCTGGCTCTGAAAGATATACATCTTTCATGAGCTCGCCCCTATTGTGAAATTGTCGGTCTGTGCCGGACGTGATTGCATTCATTTAAATTATAAACCCAATTACGTCATAAAACGGTTTCCACCACAAAGCGCTTCCACAACAGGAAATTGATGGAAACCTCCTCCCTCCCAGCCAAAGCCCTTCCTTTCTCCAAAGCGTCACACACACATACACAAAGTCCACTTTAATTTATAATCAACTATCAATAAATTCAATCTGCATTGTCTGTTTTATTATTTGATAACTGTTGTAACTGCAATAAAAAAACCATTGAGTTTTAAAAGCTTAATATAAACTATTGAAATAGGTTAGATTAAGATACAGTTTATTGCAGTAGGTCAATAATACGCTACGTAAATTTAGCGCAGTAGTTTAAATCACCTAAAGAACTTTAATATATTGAGAATTTCAATTAATAATCTAAACAAATCAGTTTAATAAGAATACTTTAATTTGAAATTAATACTTCCTAAGCTACACTCTTGATGGAACTGATATTTCACAGGGTTAATAATAATTTTAATAAACCTGTGAAATACTTCAATTGTTAAAAATGTTCTTCCTCTAGAGAGAAAGAAAACATCTTTATTGTAGATAGTATTATAACATATAATAACAATTATTATGTTTTTTCGTCCTTTTTCTCTATTTATTTTCCTTTTGTTTTTTTCTTTCTTTCAGGTGAGCATATTTACTATTGGACTCCACAAAATAATTTAGTGGGGACTTTCACCGAATGGGGCATCGTGTTATTAATGCTCGTCTACATTATGACATTCTCCAATGAATTGAAGGCTTTAAAGTATCACAAAATCGAATTTAGTGTAAATGTAGTTTAAAATAGAGGGTAGTACAATAATTCCATCTCTTTTAATTATCCTTAAAATCCAATTTCGATTATTTTTCAATGCTCAATTATTTAATTAGTGTAAATTTTATTTAAAATAGAGGGTAATACAATAATTCTATCTCATTTAATTATGTTTCAATGCTCTTATTATTATTTTATAATGTATTTAATTCGATAAATCTAAAAAGTTTTAATCAACCGAACGAATCCCCAAGTAATTATAATTATATGCGTGTGTGCGTGTGAAATTATAAGTTCAATAAATAATCTAATATATAGATTCGAAATTATTAATGATGTATTTACTCAATCCGCGTTAAATATTAACAGCGCGTTTGATTATAATCTGTTAATTAAAAATACAGCTGCGGCTTAATGAGCGTTTTATCGATTTTGTGCTAAATTATTTATTACTAGAACATTACTTTGTACTGAATGTAATGTCTGTGTGCACTTGCAATCATTGCATAATGCATTTAGTTGTTGGCTAATGATTTAAAGAGGAAAAATAAACTGTGAAAGCGTAAAAGTAGGAATAAGTAACGTTGTCAATAATCTTTCCTTAAATTAAAGAAAATTCGTAATGAGAAGTAATAAAAACCCTAAGAATTATTAAATAATTATATTCAATTTACACAAATCAGTGGAGAAATTTTGAATTTTACTCGTGAACAAGTTTATATGATTTTTTGAAAATTTCATTAACTTAACGCGCGCATTTTGTGTAATCACCAAAAAAAAATAATTAAATTAGTAATTGGAGATAATAAAAACCCTCAGGATTATTATAAATAAAGGTCAAATTATACAAATCAGTGTAGAAATTTTAAATTTTACTTGTGAAAAATTATATACGAATTTTTGAAAATTTCAATATATCCATCACGCACTTACTGAATAATCGCCTGAAATAAGTGAAATTCGTAATGAGAAATAACAAAAACTATCAGAATTATTATTAATAAGAGTCTCTTCATATAAATAAGTGAAAAAATATTGAATTTTACTCATCGGCAATTTTATATTTTAACCATTTCCATAACACCAACGCACGCATTTTAAATAACCGCCTGAAAACAAATGAAATTCGTAATAGAAAATAATAAAAGCCATCAGATATATTATTAATAAAGTTGTATTAATATAAATTAGTGTAAAAGTTTTGAATTTCACTTGTAAACTAATTTAAATAAATTTTTGAAACTCCAAAGTGAGCGTTTTAAATAATCACCCAAAAATAAATGAAATTCGTAACGGCAAATAAAAATACCATTAGAATTATTATAAATAAGGCTCAATTTACACAAATTAGTGGTGAAACTTTGAATTTTACTCGTGGACAATTTTATATGAATTTTTGAAAATTTTATTTACTCCAACGCGCTCATTTAAATTATCGTCTGAAAACAAATGAAATTCCTAATAATTAATAATAAAAATCATCATGATTATCATTAATAAGGTTTAATTTATACAAATCAGTAAAGAAAATTTGAATTTTACTTATGAACAATTTTATATAATTTTTTTTAAATTACATTAACTCTAAAGCGCGCGTTTTCAATAAACCTAAAAACAATTGCAATTCGGGATCAGAAGTGACAAAAACCATCAGGATTATTATAAATAAGGGTTAGTTTAATACAAATTAGTAGAGAAATTTTAAATTTTACTTGTGAACAATTTTATACGAATTTTTGAAAATTACATTAACTCTAATGCGCTCGTTTTGAATAATCACCTAAAAACAATTGTAATTCGGGGTCAGAAGTGATAAAAACCATCAGGATTATTATAAATAAGGGCTAGTTTAATACAAATTAGTAAAGAAATTTTAAATTTTACTTGTGAACAATTTTATATGAATTTTTGAAAATTACATTAACTCCAACGCGCGCGTTTTGAATAATCACCTAAAAACAATTGCAATCCGACGTCAGAAATAATAAAAACCATCAGGGTTATTATAAATAAGGGTTAGTTTTTATAAATAAGTAAAGATTTTTTAGAATTCTATTGGTGGACATTTTTGTATGAATATTTGAAAATTTAAACAAATCCAATGCGCACATTTTGAATAATCGCCTGAAAACAAAAGAAATTCACAACGAGAAATAATAAAAACCCTCGGGATTATTATAAATAAGGGTTAGTTTAATACAAATCAGTAGAGAAATTTTAAATTTTACTTGTGAACAATTTAATATGAATTTTTGAAAATTACATTAACTCCAACGCAAGCCTATGTCTTATCGTCTGAAAACAAATGAAATTTGTAATAATAAATAATAAAAATCATCACGATTATCATTAATAAGGTTTAATTTATACAAATAAGTAAAGAAATTTTGAATTTTACGTGTGAAAAAGTTTATATAAATATTTTAAAAATTACATTAACTCCAACGCGCGCGTTTTAAATAATCACCTAAAAACAATTGCAATCCGACGTCAGAAATGTTAAAAACCATCAGGATTATTATAACTAAGGGTCAGTTTTTATAAATAAGTAAATATTTTTTTAGAATTCTATTGGTGGACATTTTTATATGAATATTTAAAAATTTAATCAAATCCAATGCGCACCTTTTGAATAATCGCCTGAAAACAAAAGAAATTCGCAATGAGAAATAATAAAAACCATCAAGATTATTATAAATAAGAGTTAGTTTAATACAAATCAGTAGAACATTTTTAAATTTTACTCGTTAATAATTTTATATGAATTTTTTAACTCCAGCATACGCGTTTTTAATAAACGCCTGAAAACAATAGAACAGCGTATTTAGATAAATATTTAAGGTCATGATTAATATATGAGAAACAATTTTAAGCCTAGGCAACTCAAACTTAATAAAACAATTGACTAATCAAGCACACAATTTCAATAGTTAAGCAAATGCAACGAATCCATGCAAACACTTAATATTTAAGGCCCATGTTTGAGAATAGGCAAAATAGGCAATAACAAAATTACATATTGCAAACAGAATATTTTACAAATAGGCATAAGCAGTGAAAAGTTATTTATAAAGAAAGGCATCCAAACAAACAAGAGTACTTATTCGTAACATCATAGGCACAGATTAAAGCCTAGGCAATCCAATAAATTAAGACAATTTAAGAAATTTGTTCAATAGGCAATCCAATAAATTAAGACAATTTAAGAAATGTCTTCAATACAGAGAAAAAACTAAAAAGTTTCAGACACATACGTGCGAACCGTGCAAAAAAATATCAACAAATAAATATATACGTACGTAAACACTAACACGCCAATTGCCTAAAGCAGCATATCAGCATAAACAATACTTATAGGCAATAACCTAAGCAATCCAGAAAAGGAAATTAAAGGCTGCGCATATTTTATAAATATGTACGTACTTATACACACGCCAATTTCCTAGAGCAGCATATTTAGACAAGCAATCCAAACAGGCAATAACCTAGGCTATCCAGAAAAAGAGAAATAAGGCACCCAAACTAATTAAAGGATGCACATATTGTAAAATAAGTTTCAGAGGCACCAAACAATTATCAGTACTTATACGCATAATCGGATAGGCAATCTATATAAAAAGAATAAATCAGCAAAGGTATGACACATATACGCTGCAAATATGCATATGCATCACAAAAAACTTATCTCTCAAAGGCAGTAATTATAACTAATGTCCAAGGCTCAGTTTTAAGCAATAAATATAATAACAAGTCATGCAGAGTAGGCAAAAGCAACTTTTAAAAGTGCAGTAGTGATACGTAACAACGTATCCAAGCCTAGGCAAACCAGATAATTAGAAAAACAGCAAAGGAAGCATATAAGTCATATAGATATATACAGGCAGTTACAGCCATGTGGAGTAGAGTTGTAGGAAACAACCAAAGTAAGAAAAACAGCAAAGGTCACAAACAGAATATACAAATAAATTCGTTTATTACAAAGAAACATGTTCTAAAAGCTGTAAATTTAGACAAATAGTAGTATTTATACATAATATATAAGGCACAGTTGTTAATCTAGGCAAGTAAAAGCAACTGTAGTCATACGTGATAACGTATATAAGCCTAGGCAACCCAGACCTTAAAAAAACATGAAACGCCGAAGGTAAATCGATCTGACAGCACAAAAATATCTCTTATAAACAGTATTTATACATAAATCAAAGGCACAAATGCGACTCTAGGCAATTCAAGTGATAAACAATCAGATCATTTAGAATAGGCAAAAGGAACTCTTAGAAGAAGAGTGATCAGACAAATATCAGTAGTTATAGGTAACATGCAAGGCATATGTTTATGCCTAGGCAATCTAGTGAATAGAAAAACAGCAGAGGTTGCACCTATATCGTACAGATATGCACACGTTGCACAAAGAAATATTTCTCAGAGATAATACAAGTTAAAAATAAAACAGGCAATAAGCAAGAGCCACCATTAAAAGTTGAGTTGGCGTTTGGAATAACGCATATACAGCTAGGCAACCCAGACAATAATAAATCTAATAAAATCAGAACATAGATAGTTTATAAAAGCACAGGCAATACAAAGAAATATTTCTAGGGAGGGATATTTAGACATATGAATACATAAATTAAATGCACAGTTGGGAGTCTAGACAATAAAGGCAATAGAGAAAACAACTACTACAAACATTTAAGATACTATTTAATCCTAGATAACCCAGATAATAAAAAATCAGAAACAGTAAAGCTACCACAGATATGCACAAAAAATATCTTAGAGGCACTATGTTAAAATCAGAATGTATTTAAAACTTAGAAAAGATATTCACCTAGGCAAAAATAATAATTAAAAGCAGGTAATGCAAAACAAATATTAGTTAAGTAGCATCGAAAGCATATATTTGAGCGTAGACAACTTGGGTAATAAGAAATTTTAAAGTCAACACAAAAATCCTACAGATATGCAAAAGCACTACTGAACAACATCTTAAAAGTAATCAAGTCAGGCAAGTAGCAGTATTGATTCATAACATCTAAGGCACAGATGTACATCAAGGCAGTACAGTTAATAAAAAAGAAGGTTATACAAAATAGGTAAAAACAAACAAACAATCATAATCATAAAAATTTTAGTAGTAATACCCAACAAGAACAAATTTAAGCCTAACTAATCTAAAGATTAAATTATTGTTTTCCCGTCAATAACACCCATGGACTGATTTCAGCATATTTGGGTCTTGTCAGCGTAATAGTTAAGCTCATGTTCCGTGGTTCTGTGCAGGCACTACGATTTAGAGTCTGTTGTAAGCCTGAGCCTCTACAGAATTGACTTGTAGTAGAGACATAACTGACAAGAAGCCGGCGTGTGGTCCTGAGTGCTGAGGAGCGTGGTACGTGCTGATGGTACTGGCTGGAGATTGAAGATATCGAGAGGAGAGGTGATGGTGGCGGAGGAGTGAGTATCGGTTCTGTTCTGACTTATTTGTAAAAAATAGTATTGAAGTAGACAAACGCCGAGATTTCTTTTCTTTCTTCTTTTATTCTTTTTACCTTCCCGCTGTTTTTTTTTGTTTATTTAGGGATTAAGGATGGGAGTGATGAGGTGGTAGTAGAGTTTCGGGGGGTAAATTCACGGTTGGATTAAGATTATCTTCAAAATGTTCTCGACAGGCGTAGTTGGTGATAACACTGTAAGGCAGTTTTTTTCGGGGATGAGTGTGTATGGGACAGTGTCAATGAGTGGTTTGTTTATGGGGTAAAAGAGGACGAGCGGGTGGAAAAGTTGTTGTACAGTCTGATTATTTTTTGTTTTAGAGAGGAAGTGGCTGAGTATTTGTCGACCGTTTCGTTAGGGGTGTCAGGCGAGCTGGGAGAGAGTGGAGGAGGTGAAGAATGTGTATTCGAAGACAGTGGTCTGGGAAACTGGATTTTAAGGGAAGCGAGGAGGCAGTGTTATGAGATAACTTTTTGCGAATTTATTTAATGATGGCAGAGAAATTGAGATTATGTTGGAATAGGATGCCAAGGCAGGAAATTTGGTTTTGTGGAAGAAGGGGGTGGTCGCTGACTGAGAGGAAGAGAGAGGAAGAAAACAAATAACGTATTATAACTGAAAATAAAATGGCATCTGCATAAACTTCATTTTGAAGGTACTGAAAATTACAACTCGTGATTTAATAAATTGTAAAAAGGTTATTACTAAACGAATTGATCTAAAAATTCATCAATACGTTAATTAAAAATGTGTTTTTGTTTTACTTAAAAATAATAATTGAGTTAAAAATAGAACAAAGAATAGCAACAGTTTAAACCTTATTTTGAATAAAACTAAAATTACAAATAGTGATTTAAAAAATGTTTAATACATTTTCTGCTTAAGAAATTGATCTCAAAATTTATCAGTATATTCAGAAATATCGTATCTTTAATATACACAAAAATAGTTATCATACTATGATTACAAATAAAATAGTAACATTGTAAACTTAATTTTTGAATTTAACAAAAATTACAACTTGTGATTTAAAAAATTGTAGAAAAATTATTGACCTTCGAATTAACTTTAAATTTTTTAAATGTATTTATAAATAATGTATCTTTAATATACCCAAAAATAATTGACGTACTGTAACTAGAAATAAAATGGCATCAGTATGAACTTCATTTCTACATATAACAGAAATTTCTACTTGTGATTTAAAAAATTGTAAAAAAATTATTGCTCAAAGAATTAACGTTAAAATTCGTAAATACATTTAAAAATAATGTATTTTTAATATACACAAAAATAATTGATGTACTATAACCAGAAATGAAATGGCACCAGTCTACACTTCATTTTCACATGTAATGGATATTATATCTCGTAATTTAGTAAATTATAAAGAAGTTATTTTTAAAGAAATTTATCTCAAAATGTATAAATATATTCATAAATAATGTGTTTTTAATATACTCCAAAAACAATTGACGAACTATAACTAGAAATAAAATGGCAGCAGTCTAAACTTCATTTTTAATATAATGGAAATTACGACTTGTAATTTAGAATTCACTCAAACGAATTTTCTTTTTAATTTCAATTAATTATTAATTAATTTCAATGTTAATGTTTAATATATATCTGAAAAAAAAGACCTCTAAGAGATCTAAAAAAATCACAATTATTCACCCTCTGTAAAAAGTTTTTGATTGCACTTATTAATTAGCTAAAAATTTTTTTTTAAATAATCTTATCTTAACCATCCAATAATTAACTACACTCCACCTTGTTTTCCATAAAACACTTTGATTGCACCTTTTTAGTTTAAAAAAATCAAAAATACATTTCCTAAAGGTGTAAAATTTTTAAAAAACACTTAAGCCAATCTTTTCTTTAATAGGTAATTGATTAACAATGTTTCACCACGAGGTAAATGAGATAACCATTCATGAAATCTTTTCTTTGCCATCCAATAAATGTCTCTTCACTTTTCCCCTCTAAAATTTTCCAAAATTTTCCAATTTTTTTTTTAAATTAAGTAAAAAATTGAAAAGACTCTCAGAAATTTAGAAATACACTCAATCTTATTATCTTTTTAACATCCAATAAATATCTGAAAATATTCTTTTTCAAGATTTCCAAAAAAAAAACACAAATATTTACCCGCTGCAAATTTTTTTTTGATTGCACTTGAAAAACAATTGGTGGTCGCTTCAAATTAAAAAAAAAAATATTTTTTTAACCATCCAATAAATACCTTTAAAATTTCTTAAAAATCACAATGAATCACTGTCTAGAAAAGTTCTTTTAATGCACTTTTCAAATTAGCTAAGAAGAATGGAAAACACTTGCTGGTTGGTTAAGCATTTTAAAATATACTCAATCTAAACTTCTCTTTACTATCCAAAAAATATCTTTATCCACTAAAATTTCCAAACAAATGCAACTATTGTATAAAAAAATCTTTGAATGAACTTTTCAAAATACACTCAAACTAATCTCCTCTTTAAAATTATTCCCTTATTAGATTTCCAAAAAATCACATTTATTCGGCCTGTATAAAATTGTTTTGATTGCACTTTTCAAATTAACTAAAACAAGTAAAAAAATTGCTGGATGCTAATTTTTTTTTAGAGAAAGTAAAAAAATAGGAGTTAAAGAAGAGTAATTGAGGGAAAGTATTTTACAGTATAATTAAGAAATATAATTTGTGTTAATTTAACATGTTTTACTCAAGTATATCCTACGAGTTGGAGGGTGGTATAGAGGCCACCAACCCACCCTACATATACTATTTTATTCTCGTCAATGCCACACGGGTTTCTCAAAATAATTAACAGCTTAAGTTTTGACGTTTTTAAAGCTTTTAAGGCATTGTAAAACCATGTTTGAGTATATATAATACAGTTTCAAGTTCCAATTTATCGGATAATGCAAGATGTTTATGGTCAACAGTGTCCTTCGAAAACCACAGTCGTAGAATGATGTCGGAAGTTCAGTAATTGACGACAATCGACAGCGGATTTGCCAAGGCCGGGCACACCTCGGCATGCGAAGAGTGATGGCAAGGCTGTGCGAGCTGCCATTGTGGAGAATAGGGTTCGTGTTAGAGAATTGGCAGATCGTTTTGATATCAGTGTAGGAACAACCCATGCTATATGGGTGGCACCAACGCCTGTTCCACCGCGACCTTTCCAGATCTATTGTGGATCTAAGAGGAACAACCCATGCTGTAATTCATGAGGCTGGATACCGAAATGTGTATGCACAATGGATTTCCCGTCAACTGATTGATAAACACAAAGCCAATCGCATTGGTCTTTCACTGCAACATCTTCAGTGGTACCGTGAAGAAGGAACATCTTTTTTGCATCGCATTGTTACCGGTGACGACAGTTGGTGTCACCATTATGAGCCTAAGTCAAAATATGAAAGTATGCTATGGAAACATTCATCGTCTCCAAGGATCTGTCACCCTGTGACTTCTATCTCTTGGGACCATTGAAGAAGGCACTTAAGGGACAGCTATTGCAGTCGGATGCTAAAGTCCAGCAGGCAGTTTTGACATGGTTCCAACAACCAGAGAAGTGGTACACCACCGTTATAAAGCATTTTGTAAAGCAGTGGGATACCTGCTTGTCTAGTAAGGGCAATATTTTTAGGTTTAAAAAAACCGCTCATATATACCACTGCATAAACGTGTATTTATTAAAACTGCCTCATATAATCATGGAAAGCGAGGGTGATGTAGCAATTTTTTAAAATTTTAAGGATGATGGCACTTCAGAACAAGCATCACAGCCGCAAATGCACCGTCTGTTCCTTCACCCCCATTACCACAAGCTGCCTCTGCACCATTTGCTTCAACACCCATTCCAGCGTTTTCGGTCGGATCGAGTCCGATGGCTAAACGCCTGGCTGAACAATGAAACATCCATTTACCAGGTAAAGGTTAAGGATTATTTGATTTGATAACTTCATTGGATTTAGGTAAATTGGGCGCCAGTGCTCCTTCAAAACCACAACCCTCGGCGGCAGCTACAGAAACGTCACTACCTCCACCTCCAACTATTCAACCAGTAACGAATTTGATTGCTAAACGACTTTTGAAATCCAAATTACGATGAATATCGATAAGTTATTGAAGCAGAAGAATAAATTCGATGAAATGGCCGAGAAACAAGGGACGATTTTATCATTAAAGCCTACGCACTGGCACCGCAAAAAGTGCCGAAAGCTAATTCTTCTGGATGGATTCCGTTAGTAGACAATACAAAATTGTGGTGTAAGTGTGGCGGTAGTGACGTATAAAGGTCTTATCGCGTCGATTATGTTCGAGGGCAACAATAAAGGTTTGGTTATCATCAGTAAGGAGGTTAAGGAGCTGACGACGATAGCGCGCGATTGTCAATGGCAGCCGTACGAGTTCCTTTAGCGTTTCCAATCTGGGCATGTTTGGCGTCGACCATTTCTGCGCAATTATAAATCCACCGCAGTCGTGCATGTTAGCAGTAGTGCACATTTTCAAGCAGCCAGTTAAGGATAATAACTCTGAAAATAGCTTCAAAGAAACTTTTTCTGTTAATCTCCAGAACTTCTAAGATGTTAAGACTAAATCTCTTAAGCAATTATGGAGAGATGTGATTTTTACTAATAATTTAAAATTACGAAAACATTTCGTGAATCTA
The DNA here is from genome assembly GCA_963969525.1 of Ontholestes murinus. Classification (NCBI taxonomy): domain Eukaryota; kingdom Metazoa; phylum Arthropoda; class Insecta; order Coleoptera; family Staphylinidae; genus Ontholestes; species Ontholestes murinus. Next base: position 107,913,389 of record OZ018387.1, read on the forward strand.
CAACAATGAGTCTTACTAAGACTACAAAACAAAACTGCTTCTCTAGCTATTACTTCGACAGACATTGAATGATACAAAATTAATTTGCATGTTACAAATAGTACAACTATCAAAGCAACACTAATTTGAATGAAATTATTTCTGTTGAATAAACTAATAAATGATAAAATATGCTTTAGATATGGTTACTAGTACAATGTTCTTATATACCTAATTTCTAATACCCATTCAGTTAGTTTTATGTTTCATCAAGAATGCAGCAACAAAAGTATAAATTTTATTCTAAACGCTAATGCCGCGAAATTAGCTGCAATGTATAAAAAACGATGCTGAAGAAGAAGAAAAAGTATTCAAACCTCATATATTTCAACTTGCAGTTACTCAAGTTAAGTTTATACCGTTATCGTTTAGCGTCCGTTCACCGCGGTCTGTGTAATTTTGTGCACCTTTGGATGTTTTACTCACTGTGTACTCCTGTGTCTTATATGAAGTCCATGAGATTCTGCCGGGAATGCTCTTTAGCTTTCCGAATTATTAGTTTTATTTCTTTTTATAAGTTTTTCAAGCTCTAGATTAGATGTTAGTTTTCTATCAAAGTCGCTTATTTTTTCAACTTCCTTCAAACTGTTATTACCTTATTTGTACAAGAAAGTAATACTCGTTAACGTTATAAAAACGCATGATTTTGCATTTATTATTATTTGATTTCATCGCATTGTCGTTACACAATTCTCCTTAAGAATGACAAATAATCTAAACGAGTCGGAGAAATATAATAATAGTGAAACAAAATTAGGTGTTTAATTAATCTTCTAATTAACATAAAAATGTTTCAGCACGGGTTAAGAGAATTTAATTTATCATACAACTTGTTATATCATTTATAATTGATTTAAACCGAAATGGACCCAAATCAGAATCTTGTGGAAGCTTAGAAGTGACCACAATACTATGCGAGATAAAATTTCTAATGGATCCTACGTTTAGTATAGCTTTCTAACCAACTATGCAGCTTAGCAAATATACCTAACTGATGTTATTTAATTAAAAGTATATCGTGGTTTATTCTATAAAAAGCTTTTGCAAAGTCAGTTTACACTACATCTGCCTGGCTATTTTGAGCTAAAGAATACGATATACATTCATTATACACGATTAGTTTTCTAAAAGTCGAACTACGATGAAATTATAGGATTAAATATGGCTGATAATTGATCTATTATTAAGCTTAAAAAACTTAAAATTGAAATTGGCCTATAATTTTCAATAATATTCTTGGCCCCAGATTTGTGCAATAAGTAATAGAACTGCATTGTCACCTGCTAGGGAACCGACCAGCATATACAAAGATTCCATTAATAATAATAATATAATATTTATTGTGATCATACAATAAAGTTTAAACAAGTCATACACTTTCAGAAAGTTATATGCACATATAAGTAAGTAGGTGATATACATAAATAGTAAGTTTATAATTTTTAAAACTATTGTTGGTAGTCAGAACCCCGACCATTTTCACAGTCTAACTGGTCGAATATTCGCACTATATCAACTACACTTAACTTAATTTCTGAAATTGTGGTACTAATACTAACTGCTTCGCCATGATAGTTGTTTTCCTCGTTGGTGGAATAAAAACTGTTGGTTATCAACAGTAGGTCATCCAGGAAACTGTTTTGGTGTACTTGTTTATGTTTATTAGTCTTTAACTTCGTTCCCAAAAAAAATACATATGAATATACACAAATATTATAGAAAACATACAAAGATTTTGGATGGATGAAGCTAAGCAGAGTTCATGCAGCTGCCATGATCTTCCACTTTAACCCTTGAACCATTGTTTTAATCAATGATGCTAAAGGAGAAAATATCTTCCTAGACATCCGGATTCTTCTATAATTGTTTTTATATACATTTTTGTTGCTTTTTTAGAGCAAACTTTTGAACTCTGTTTTGTCTCGTCAATTTTGCATAATTCCAGAAGCTTTTGGTGTTGTTTATTATGTTATATTCTGCTTGATGTACATAATCATCAAAACATATTTTAGATATGTGTCTTGCTTCTTTTCTTAAATTAGAATATATTGCATAATTGTCGCGATTTGGGTTATTTTTGTAATTTTTTTGTGTAACTTATAACTCAAGGGCTGGATGATGTTCATCTTCGTTGATTATTGAATTTACACATTTATCCACAGTATCATATTGGGATATGGAAAATACAAAATCTAATTTATGTACTTAAATCATTAATTATTAATGGATTTTATATACAATTTTGGAATATTATGTAAGCATATTGGAATAAATAAATAATACTAATACTAATACATTAAATATAACGTTTCAATAGAATTTTGCTCATTTACATCATCACTTGGACGTATATTTGCAATAGAGCTGTCATCCTCTATCCCATCTCCGTGTGACAAATTAAAATCTCCCACCAACACTAATTTTGAGTCAGGGTAAATTTCTGCTAGGTTTTCCAACGTTCTGCAGAAAGCAATATATCTATCCACAGTTCCACAGTGGAGGAAGAGGGAAAATATGCATTCCACAACAATAACATTTAAATACTTGCCAATGGCAATACAAAAACATTCAATACATATAAATTTCTTGACTTGATTGACTAAATTTTGCATTCTTTTTTTTAAACATATAAACCTTATCCCACCCTTCATTTTTTCTACATTAAAAGTAAAATTTCAGTTTGAGAATTTTTTTTATCCAACAAAAAGTTAAGTGAAAATATTTGTTGTTGGCCAAGAAGTGGAATTATGTCGTAAAAATTTTCGCGGTTTTGACGTGGATTATCTGAACTTAATTTTGGCCAAGAAGCACCATCAAAAACCACTATATATATATATATACATCCAAAATCGGTTGTTGTTTCAGAAAACGTTGCTACTTTGCTTGAATCATGAGATTAAGGCAATTTTTGGGCATTAACTAACATACATTAAATAATATGTAAAAATTTAGCTACAAAAAAAAATATTTGCGTTAGATCCCGAAATAATTTAACAATCGCTCAAAAAAGCCCTGTGTCCATTGTTCTACAGAAATGCTCAAGAAATACGATTGTGATGCATTTTTAAGCATAATATATTTCAAAATGAGCCAAATCCAACAAAAGTATGGTTGCCTATTTTTTCGAAACAAACGTACATGTAGCAAGTTTAATATTAGTACAATGTCGTACGGTCAATTCTGAATGGGACACAATCATTTATTTGTCGGAAGTCTTCTGCAAATAAGGGAAACAAACCTCTCAAGACACATCTGCCGTTTATCTAAACATGCTGTAGTTTATGTACAGAATGTGCGTGTGTCTAAAGCAGTTTTTCTATAAAATAACAAAGTCTATAAAACAGATTGTACTTACTTGTTACTACTTTAAAAAATAGTACAAATTAAAATTTTACACAAGGTACAGTTTATTTTGTTTGTTCGTAACTATTTGAAGAAGAAAAAATGGAAAATAATATATCAACACATCCATTACACCTAATTAAATATATTTTTTTTTAATTATTAAGTTAAATACTTTAAAAAAACTACTATTATCTTTATCATCATCCTACGCTAATACATTACATCCCTTTATCCACGTTTGACACCATAAAAACATTGATTGATTTCCACCGGCGCATTCCATTCATCACATCGAAAAAAAAAAACGCGATGTCGGAATTCTAATCCAGTGAAAAGCGCCATCCGCGGGAAAACTGCCCTCCATTTCCCTCATCCACCATTTGTCCGCTTTTCTCCCCCTATTTTTTTTTGCCCGCTCGCACGTGAATAGGATGATGGGGAGCAGTTTGCGGTCAGACGATTCAAAAACCGGTCGTCCCGATGACGATAATACAGAGGAGAGCGGAGCGATGGATGTATTTTTATTGGGCACCCCCTCTTTATGAGCCATTATTGCCTTTCCGTGCCCGCCGTAAATCATTTTATATTAACGCTAACCGAATGAGAAATGGCGAAAGCGGAGGAGAGAAAAAAATTAAATAGAATCGTTCGTATTTAGATTAAGCTTTTCAGTTTCACGATGAGGGTTGAATGATGATGGTGGTGGTGTTCGAGTGTGCCCATTTTAATGGAAGAAGGTGCTTCATATCTGTAATCGATAGTTAACTATTTGGAAAGGTACTTGTTGCAGTAATAAAAGTGAAACGTGTATGAGATAATAAGACAAAGATGTATTTAATATTTTTACTAAAAATTTGAGTCCTTTAATTAGAATATTAATATTATGAAGTATTCTTTTATTTATAATACAATTGTGTATTAGAAAATTAAAAAGAAAAGTGGTACCCTTCAACTTCTGAATTTCCTTCTTTTCCTTGTCCTCTTTAATTATTGCTGCACATTTCCTCCTTTAGTATTTTACCTTCGTCGCCTTCGTCTCTTCAATTTTTTCCTTCTTCCACTACTATCTTTCATATGATCGCAAGATTCTTTAATTAAAAGCTTCTTGAAGAGAAAAAAGCAAACAATTTTTATTGAGGTAATCAAACTCTTGATCATAGGGTTAAAATCCTTTAAAAAAACTCTATCAATTAAATTAGAATTATCAGCCTCTTCAAGTAAAAAGAGAATAGAACCTTTATAATTTTTTATGGATATAATTATGTTCCTAAAATCCCCCAAGAAAAATAGTGAAACTTTTCTTAGTATAAAGAAAAAAAAATCGTTCTCTTTGGACTTCTGTAAGAATATTCAGCATCGTAATCTTACAATTCTTAAAGAGGAAGAAGCACCGTTATGATTTTTAAGTAGAATAATCAGCCTCTTAATTAAATGGTTTTTCAAATAAAGTAAGTAAAAGACCTCCATACATTTTTATTGAGATAAACAGGTTCTTAGTTCTAGGATTCGTCAAGAAGGAGGGACAAAATCTCGAAGAACTCTTATTAGGATGTTAGCGGTAGAGGCTTCTACTTCGTTATACATCATTATTCACCAAGAAAATACTTTTAAACTTTGTTTGTATAACAGGGACTTACTAGTTTAAAAATGACATGTTATAATTGTCGAAACTATAGTCACTAAATAAAGTCCGTGTTATACAAACAAAGTTAAAAAGTTTTTTATTTGTGTCGAACTATAGTCACTTAATAAAGCCTCTGCTTGGCACACAAAGTTTAAAAGTGTTTTATTTGTCTTCTTAAGATAATAAGCATCTTGATTCTAGAGTTCTTCAAAGAAAAAGAAGCAACGTACACCCATTCTCATTGCCTCTTAATTATAAGCCTTTTCAAGTAAAAGAAGTAAAGGACATGAATTTTAATTGCAAAAGTGAGACTCTTTATTTAAGTAGACGAAGAAGCAAAATAATTTAGAATTTATCATTGGGATAATTAGCTTCTTGTGCCTGACATAATTTTAAAAAAAAAATTATCCCAATGAATTCTCAAAAAAATCTTGATAGTGAAATTCTCTGAAAAGAAGATTAGAAAATCTCAAAATTTCATTAGGATTATCATTAGAATCTTTGAGAAAAAGTAACAAATAACCCTAATGTACAATCAATAGTATATGAATAATTAACGTTTATATTCCAATGTTCTTTAAAACGAAGTGGAAGCAAAAGACCTTAATGAAATTTTATTGAGATAAACTCTAAATGCTAATATCTTGTAAGTAAGAGAAATTATAAATTCTTATTGGGATATTCAGCCTATTGATCCTAAGGTTCTTTAACCAGTTAACTGAGTTTGATGTCGAGTACATCCATTAATTTTCGTGACACACAGAAATTCGCACTTTCAAAACGTAACGACACAGTTAACTCGTTAAGAAAAAGATTCAAAAAACCTTTATGAATTCTTACGATAATCAGACTATTGATCTTATGTTTTTTTCTGAGAAAAATAAGTAAAGGACTTCCAGAAACTCTTATTGGCATAATTAGTCTCTAGATCCTTAAGGTTTTTTAAGAAAGAAGGAACAACAAAACTCTCTTTTTCCTAAGGTTCTTAAAGGAGAAGAAGCAAAGAACATAAATGAACTCTCATCTTATCTTAAGTTTTTTCAAGAAAAACAAGAAAAAACCTCCACGATCTCTTGTTAGAATAATGAACCTCTTTATGATAAGATCCTTCAATAAGATGAAGCAAAGGACCTCAATGGCTCTCATTGTAATCAAGAAAATTTAGCAAAGGAATTTTTTTTTAAATATACAAATAGCCTCAATAAATACTCAATGAAATAATCAACTATTTCTTTCATGGAGCAACTGATACCAGAAGAATAGAGGGTGTGAATGGAAGAACATATATTTTGTGAATTCAGGCGCTTTCCAAATACGATAAAAAAAATTGTAGTATGTTGGATAAATAAATACCTAATACCTAAGAAGAAGACGATTCAAATTGTATGTGCTAGCTTTTCCCAACAACAACCTTTCTTCATCCATTTGAACGCCTCTTAGAATTGCTATTCCATTGCATTTTGTAGTTTCCTTTTGAGTTTCAAAAATAAGTGACTTTAATTTTCTAAATTTCGAGTTGAGTAATATAATACGTTTTATAAATAAAAATTCTTGGCTTCACTTATTACCTACTTTTATTAGTTAGTATTATGATGAAGTGACTTTCTTTACGTTTTCTTATCAATTCGTGAGATTTTATTATTTAATCAACTTCTTCAAAAATTCTTTATAGTCCTTGAAAGTACCAACATTTAAATTTAAACGCAGTAATTTTGTTGTCTTTTGAATCCCTTAAAGATTCTTAGGAGTCTATGTGCTGTACTTCTTTAAGAATATTCTGCTCGGGTCCATTTATCTTTTTATTTTCTTTTCATAATTCTTAACAATTAGTAATCTGCATTTCTTTAACAACAACCTCCATCTTCTATAGTCTCTATAAATAGCTCTTTTATCAGCCAGGATAAAAATCAATAGCAGAGGTATTTGAAGTATTTCTTTTTCAGTTTAGATAATATATGAGTTCAAGTGACTATTTTTTCTTCTTTTAGCCTTTCTTGAGAAGTATTATACTGTATTTCCTTAACAACAACCTTCTCTTGGTACTCCAAATTGTCCTTCAAATTTCAAAGATAGAAATTTATTTCATTGGTCTCAACAAAAAAAATTTGAGTTTTGAAACAAATTGAAGTTCTATTGTTGATACTTCTACTTTAAAAAGTCTTCATGGTTTTTGGCTTAAAGAAATATTTTTAAAAAGAAAGTGATTTTCTTTCTTTTCTTCTTATATTGATGACTCTAGATTATTCATGTGCTGCACTTTCTAGCAATATCTCATCATCTGAACAGTTTTTTAAAGGTGATGTAAATCTATTCCATTCATCTGTGATGGAATGAGGTGAATAAAACGTAGTTAGACGAAACAGTGTCTCTATGATTAGCCCTCCTCCATAAAGTTACATTGGGGCTACCAACACATCACTTTATAGTTTGCTTGTTAAACTTTAAAAATATACTACTATAAGATAAAATGATTTTATATTTCTTCTTCATCCCTTAATGATTTTTGTGCTATATTTTTTTAACAACCTTCTTTGGTTACTTTGGATAGTTCTAAAAATGATCGATATATGTATATATAATTGCGGACTCATAGTGAACCGGTACATTGCCTCCATTGGTGGCGATACGGTGAAAATTCCGTCGAATTCGTCGCTTACAAACGAATATCGGTCACCGTTTTTTCGAGTGAACAGTCCACATGAACAACAAAAATGTTGAGGAGGCAGTTTGGGTGATCATCGACGACGCCTGTGAAACTGTCTGCAGGATGAAAGGCTCCAAGTGCCAGAAGAGGAATCTGTTCTGCATCATGTTCGATCTTCATGCATGGTTTAACCCGTAAAGAACAAATCCAAAATTTATTGGAAGTCCCCGTATACAAAGCTGTGCTCCTGATCCTCCTCAGCTAAAAGTTCAATGTGATAACTTACGTTTCACTGCTCACACTTAATAATAATATCATTTCGCATCTACAAAACCATTGTCCAAGATGTGTAGAAGACTGGTCATTGCCATCCTCTCGAGGAATATTTGGAAACAGATGTGACATTACCCTAACAGAAGGTAGAGGAACTCACGAAAGTAGCGGTCGCCAATTTGAACGCGGCGCTGGTCGAACTTCGCAGGTTGTTCCTGGTTGAAGACCTCGTATACTCGATCAAGTTCACTGTGCTTCTATGGTGTTTTAACTATTTGGAGCCTGGTTCAATGGCATTACCCTCATCATTCTTGCTTGAGTGGCCATCTTCTCTCTTCCCAAAATTTACGAAACCAACAAGACCCAAATAAATGCCAACCTAGATATCGGAAGACCTAAGCTAGAGAAAATTACATTCAAGGTAAAAGCCCTACCGATAGGCAAGAAGTTCGAGCAGAAGAAAAAATAAATAGAGCACTAAACGAGAAAACAACAAAAATCTAGTGAAATTTTTATAAATACAACCTTCTAAGAAAAACTCTTCAAATCGAAAAATAAAAAGAAATTCAAATATCAAGAATATAAAATCAAATATTCAATTGATCCAGCTGATACTTGATGAAACTCCATGATGAACTGTATAAAATAAAATTCGTTTGTGTTTGATTTGCATAGATTTATTGTTGCAGTGTTTTCAACAAAAAAGAGAATAAGTTCCAAGCGACAATTATTGAGCTCGTAAGTCTTATTTTTTAAATCTATGAATCGACTTCTTGTAGATTATCACCATTGATATAAGCAACCTTTTAATTTTATGGTTCATCAAGAAGAAGAAGAAATAGAGGACCTTAGTGAGCTCATGGGGATAAAAAGTCTAAAATTATTTAAGAAGAAGCAAAAACCTTTAAAGAATCATATTGGGATAATCGGCCACTTAATCTTAGACTTATTCATCTGCCTGATGAGCCACTGTGTGGCGAAACATGTTGCAGTGTTCAACAATAATTGTGAAACCCTCCCAACTGTCTTGTTTTATTTCAATTAGACTTCTTCATTATGAAGCAAAGATTTGTATTCCTGTAATTTTTCAATAAGAAGAAGCAGAAAATTTATTAAAACTCTTATTGGGGTCATCTGCTTCTTTGCCATAATATTCTTTGAAAAGACAAAGTAGATGACCCCAATGACTCTCATTGTAATATTAAGCGTCCCAATGTTAAAGTACTTTAAGAAAAAGAAGGAAGGTATGTCTATAAATGTTCATTAAGAAAATCAAGTCATTCAAGACGAAAGAAGAAAAAACCTACATAACCTCTGCTTAAAAAAGACCATCTATTAGCCCTCGTCTATTTCTTCTAGTGTTAGGTATGATATTTAACAATTTTTGTTTTGTATGATTAATTTGGAATTCAACAATTCTTTCATAATTTTCTAATTCTACGCGATAACGAGAATGTGAGTTTTTAATAATTTTATTAATAGAAATATAATGTTGATTTAATGAGTTAAGTTCATCTTGTATATAGGATATATCAAAGTAATGTATAAAAGTTCGAGAAAAATAATGAAGTTTAGCTTTTCCAATTTTGAAAGGTAGTATACCTGGATTTTCCTTTAGATTTGTGATTTCAATGTCAGCGGAAAATGTAGATATAATTAATCTGTAACAAAAATTATTTATTATTTAGGTGGACGTCTAACTTGATCTTTATGAATTTTAGGACGTTTATTTGTAGATATTGTTTTATTTTCGACTGTGTCAACTATTTGTGGTTCATACACATTTTTAGATTTATCTCTATGATATTGTTTTACAAATATTTCGTCACCTTCATCTACATCAATATCAGCTTCTAAATTTTCATTTCTCTTGGATATTACCTTATCTTTATTTTGAATAAGTTTTTGATTTAATTTACTATAAATAAGTCTTGTTTGATCTCTATGTTTTTGAATATAATCACTAACTAATTATTGTTCTAAATTTAAGTCAAATGGATTATTGTTTTCAATATGACCACTAATTATTTCTACTGGAGTTAATTTTGTTGAAGAATGTATGGTATTGTTGTATGCTAAAATTGCGTATAACATTTTACTTGTAATTGGTTCTTGAGAGAATTCACTATTATTTAAAATTCTTATATGTTCTATAATTGTAGAATGAAATCTTTCTATTGCTCCATTAGATTGCGGATGATAAGGTGTAGTAAAATGTATATCTATTTTGTGAACTTTTAATAAATCATTAACTAGGGAATTTTTAAATTCTTGTCCATTATCAGAAATTATTTGTTTTGGAATTTGATGATGTGAAAAATATTTTAATAAATTGTTAAAAATTTCTATTGAGTTCAAAGAATTTAAAGGATATGCTTGTCCGTATTTAGAAAAAGAATCTATTATTGTTAAGAATTTTTGTTTTTGAATTTGGAATGTATCAATATGTATAATTTCAAAAGGCTTACTTGCTGTAGGTGTAATACTTAACTGTAATTTTACTGGGTTTCTTTGATATTTACTTTTCTTACATACATCACAAGAATTTATATATTTTTGAATGGCTTTATGTAAATTCAGATAATAGTATTTTGCTTTGATACGTTTTTCTGTTTCTTCTATACCTCTATGGTTTGATTTTTCTAAATGATAATTTTCTACTATATTTTCAAAATCTTCTTCTGTTTCAATATCAATTAATTTAATTAAACATCTTTTAAATTTATAAGATGGATATTTAAAAGTTTTCCTAATAATTTCACAAAAAGGTTCATAATTCAAATTTTCTTCAAAATATAAATGATATGTTACATCAGGTACGATATATTCTTTTATAAAATTAATTATATCGGAATTAAAACTTGTTGATGATAACTGCACAATAATTCTTTGTTTATCAAAGATTCTTTTAATTTTTGGCTTCGCTGGGGAATGATAAACATATTGAAAAATAATTTGATTTTTACCAAAATTTAAAGGTGTATCTGTTATTGGTACATCAACTATAAGATTTTCTTCTTGATTAGTATGAACTGTTTCTTGTGGAATATTATCTACTTCTTCTTCTGTTTGCGAACTAATTTCTATTATATCATTTAGAGGATCTGTTTCATTTTCATCTACATTAGCTTATGATTATAGATTGAGTTTCAAGTTCTTTATTAAATTGTTCTATATATTTTTGTAATTCATTTATATTAACTTCGATATTAGTCTTTTCAGGATCTAATTCTACACGTGATAACGCATCTGCATTCGTATTTAATTTACCTTTTTTATAATAAATATTGTAGTCAAATTCTTCTAATTTTAACCTCCATCTTACAAGTCTGGAGTTTGGAACTTTCATATTAAATAGATATTTAAGAGGTTAATGATCACAAATAATATTAAATTCTTTACCGAACAAGTATGGCCTAAAAAATTTCGTAGCCCAAATTATAGCTAACATTTCTTTTTCAATTGTACCATAATTTAATTCTGATTCATTTAGAGTACGTGATTTATTTAAATGATTAGTTTTAATTCTTTCTAAATTCAATTTATATGGTTTGGCATTTATATTAAATGTATTTATTTTATTTATAATATAAACATGTATTTTTATTTCAGTATTTTGAAATATAAACATTATCATTTTCTTAACTACAGAATAATTTAATTTATCCAATCCACACCCTATTTTAGGTATTGATAATATATTAATTTTCTTATTTATGCAGAACTCTTTTAGATTTATTAATGTTTTAAACATATCTTCGTATGTTGGTTTTTCATTGAACTTATTCTTTGTTATTAGATATATGATGAATCTATCATTATCTTTTAGAAAACATATTTTATGTTTTTTTTAGGTTGCTGTGCAATTAATGTTTTTTTCATTTTTAAACTTTTCTTTAAATATTTTTGCAATTCCTTTATTCATTTTTAAATCTGCACTCACACAATGAGCGAGGGAAAAATTAGAGTTGAAAAGATTATCTTTAACTTCTATAATGTTTTCGTTATTTATTTTATTTCTCTTTGATAGCCTAAGAAATGTTTTATAATTAACTTGACATTGATTACTCGAGAGTTCTTTTGTTGCTACAGGAGTAATTTGTTTATTGTTAACATTTCTAGATTGAACATGTGGTTGATTATTACTCAAGAATTCAGGTTCAGTTACAGGAGTAATATCAATATGTTTATTATAAGTATTATCATTATTATTACAATCTATTAAATGATTAGTATTATTCATATTTCCATTATTGTTATTGTTATTATTTTTATTTACAGAATATAACTTAAAATTATTATTATTGTACTTAATTGTTTTAATGGGTTCTAAAAATTTAAATTCCTTAGGGTCTATATTCTTATTTAATGTTTCTACATAAGCAAAATTTTTATTAGCTAAAGTTAAGGTTTCTGGTATTTCAATATTATTAATATTATAATGTGGAATAATAATTTCTCCATTAGGAACATCGACAGGCACTTGAGTTATATGTTTTGTATGTGATTCTAAATATATAGTATGCAATGGTTCTTTTGATTTATTTTGATATTTAATTTTAATATTTGTTCGAGGAGTTTGTAAAATTGAATCAGAAAAATCTATTTTTGCTCTTAAGTTATTTAATAAATCCATGCCAATAATACCATCGAATTCATCATGAAAATTTAAAAGATAAAATTTGACTAAACCGTTTGGAGTATTAAATTCTGAAGGTGTTGGTATAATTACGGCATGTGAATAATTCGAACTTTGAAATACTGTTGTGACAACAAATTTTTCTTCAATTATTTTGTTTTTAAAATATTTTTTAGCAATTTCAGGACTCATAAAAGATTTAGTAGAACCTGAATCAATTAAGAATTTTAAGGGAAAACTATTTTTATGAAATCTAATCTCTATATATGGGAGACCTCCATTTCCTAATGTATGATTTTCTATGTAAGTGGCCTTTTGAGGCTGGTTGAACAAACATTTTGATCGTAATTCTCATTATTAGAATTCCTAGAAGTATTTGGTTCATTTCTATAAAAATTATTTTCTTGATTAATTTCTGTATTAAATAATTCTTCAGCAATATAATTTTGTGTGGGTTTAAAATTAGAATTAGTATTAAATCTACGATTAGTATTAAAAGTATTTCGAGTATTAGTACTCATTGGAGTAGGTTGCTAATTTGGAGTTTGACCTCTGGGTTTCCAAACATTTTGTGGATTAGGTTTTTTAAATACCTGTTGATTAGTGAAAAAATTTTGTTGTACGGGTCTTGTTTGTAATTGTATTGGTTGATTCGGAAAATAATTTCTTGGTAGATTATTTTGTTGATTATTTGTAGAAAATCTATTAAATTGATTATTAAATCTTGGATAATTTCTAGGAATGGAATTTTGATTATTATAATTATTAGATTTAAAATTATTATTATTATTTGTTGATTTTGGAACTTGTTTATTTTGATTCTGAAGGTAATAAATGTTTTCTTCCGGGTTTACAAATTGTAAGGCTTGCGCTAAATCATTTGGACGCATAGACCGAATTGTTGTACCTAGAGGATCTTTTAATCCTGCTAAAAATGTTTTTAATGTTAGGTCTTTGTATAAATTACGTTTAAGATCTCTATTATTAATAAGCGGTTCATGGACATTGACATATGAACAAATAATATTTAACATGTGTAAACATCTTTCATAAAATTGTGTTGCTGTTTCATTTGGTTTTTGTCTAAGGCTAATTAAATCTCGATTAAGACAAGCTTCATCTCTTGGATCAGAAAAATTTCTAATTAAAATATTTTTTAAATCATCCCAATTATTAATTGTATTTACATTTGCTACTAAGCGTGCTCTGCCTGTTAATTTATTTATTAAACTATTTATAATATAGCGATTCTGGAAGTTTGGTTGTGCATTATAAAAAGAATCAATTATAGTTTGTGAGACTTGGATATAATGATCAAGTTCGTCAGAATTTCCATTAAATTCTGGGACGCATTTTAAATATTCTACTTAACCTAAGGTTCTTCAAGGAATGGGAGCAAAGGATCTCCATGAACTCCATTAAATAAAATAATCTCTTGATCCTCATCTTATTCAAGGATAAAAACAAAAACCTCTTATTGGCATAATGAGCCCCTTAATCCTAGTCCTCTTCAAAAAAAAATAAAGCACCTCAATTAACTCTCGTTGATTCTGAGATTTTTCAAGAAGAAGAGGAAGCAAAACCTCCACTATTTCCTATAAATTCTTCTTGAGATCATCAGCCTCTTTATTATAAGATCCTTGAAGAAGACAAAGCAGCGAACACTTATTGAAATATTTAGACTTTCAATATTAAAGTTCTAGGTAGTGAATTGATAAATAATTGGTTTGTTTCGCTGATTTTTGTTTATCAATTCTCTATTTATTATTTCACAATGTTTTATTTCAATAAGAGATAAATGAGAAAATTATTCAAGAAATCTTAAAGTTCGTTAAGAAAAAGAGCAAGATATCTTAATCCCAAGGCCATACAAGACGAAGGAATAATGAACTTCCATGAGCTCTCATTGAAATAATCGACCTCTTTTTCTTAAGGTTCTTCAAGAATAAGTAGTGTCATTTAACTCGGCTCCTTAATCAAAGTGACCTTCAAAATCAAATATTCAATAATATTAACTATTAGTTAAAATCATATCACTTTGTAAAAGTGAATTTTTAATCAACTTTTAGAAATTTTAGAATAAACTTGAGGTGAAGTAATTATATCCTTAAAAAAAATAAATTCGGACAAAACTGGCGGATGGCCAAACGGAGGCCGTCATCGCGTAAACAATCGTACACGTATTCGTGAGTAAAATACATGAATGCGTTACATTTTTAAAGTCTGTTATTGATATAACATCAGTTTCGGTTTCAATACGCCGTCGGAAAAATTTATTACGTGTTTTTAACGTGAACGCTCGAGGACGTTCGGACTGTAAATATTTAAATAGGCGAATAAAAATGCATTTTAGAAATTACCAAACTCATAAACAACGAAAAATATAAATAATTGACATGCAGTGGTAACCATTATGCGGTAATCCATGTTAGAGCACTTACAGATTTAAAAATTTAAAAGTTAGCATAGAAAATAAAGTGTGAAGAAAGGATACATCGATGAATAACACTGTTGTATCTTTATTTTCTATGCTTAGATATATATTTCCAATGCTAGGCGTTCATTATCAATAACAACTTTATTATCTATGACTGTAACAGATTGTTAACCTTCCAATTGTCAAACTGACATATCGTGTTCCCCAAAATTTTTAATAACTCACAGTGGAATGGTCAAAATTCTAAACGGAAAAATATGAATCGTCGAGATGATTTACAAGAAACTCTACCTTTTGCCCCTGTTGGTATGTTTTGGATTCGTCGCCGAATTCGCAATATTGTAAGTGGACGATTTTCGAAGATTTACGTTGAAGGGTTTTGTTCGTAGCTATTTGGTGGCCCTCTTTTTTGGCCACGTCCACCCGCTCATGCCCTTCATCAGTGAAACTGGTACTCACCTTCCGGAGAGCTGTTACTTCGCGGAGATTCTAGGTGCGACGGCATATTTATGTAAGTGCTATTACTATTAATAAATAAATCCTCACATTAAAGTTCTTTACTTTGTTGATATAACAGTTGATTGCTATTATATACAAAATTCACTGCTGTATTCACTTTTATAAAGAAACAGAAGGATTTTACTACTTTTCACAAATTTTGTACTTCAATCGTAACTTGTTAAAGTGATATGAATTTTCAACAAATAACGGCCTCATCAATTAATATGTAGAAGGATTTTACATGAAATAGAACCTCTAATAATAAAGTTGGGGGACTAACATTATGTCAATCAAATATTAACGAAAGTTACCTCTAAGTTTGATGAAGAAAAGCACTTGTTATGTTTCATATTTTTATTTACAGTTTCCTGACACGTGTTTCGAACTTTGCAATTCATTATCAAAGGTAATACTATTACTGCAAATAGTATTACCTTTGATACCTTAATGAACTGCAAAGTTCGAAACACGTGTAAATTGTAAATAGAAATATGGAACATAACAAGTGCTTTTCTTCACCAAACTTATACATCCGGTTCCATCAAGAATGTAGCATAACAAGCATTAGCTTTATTGAAAGTTACTTCACTATCCTTCGAAATAGTCACATAGGAAAGAGATTTGACGTCCAACGAAACGTGACAAGGCTTTTGAACTCCACGCCAAAAGATTCTAGGACATGTATAGCAGATCTCAGCAGTGCAAACTATTGTGAAGGACAGCAAGGTAACTCGTTAATATTTCATCTACGTTAATGTTACTATTCACCGAATTTTATTGTACTTCAATAATTTCGTTATCTCATACAAATAATTTAAATAAGTAAGTTTCTCTGGCGCACCCTGTATTTATATTAGACAATAAACCTCTCTGGCCATTGAATAAATACACTACTTTATAATTTTCAAAGAATTAACTAATCAAAAAGGCAATAAAACTCATTCTTTGTTATTAGCGATTGAATGGTCAAAACAAAAATTATATTGATCTGTTGTTTACAATTGGAGTATTTCTAGTGGCTCTCCTGACCTACGTACGTTACATCCAAGTTAGGGATTTGGTGGAAAGCGATCTGGTCACTAAAAGGGAGAATGTCGCTGCGCTTATTTTCGGATGGTTGAGCGCGTTCGGCGTCAGCATCGTTGCCAGTTTCCAGATGACGAACTTACCCGAGATACATTTAGGTGGTTCCATTTTTGCATTCGGATGTGGATCGATCTATCAATTAATCATGGTAATAACAATTTTTATTCTATTATATATTCTCCGCTCATACTTTCAATTTCTTCATTTCAATCCTCTCAATTTTTGATTAACTGATCACCATTCAATATCCTAATAGAATGGAAAGTCGAGAAGAACAAGAAGAATCACGGAAAAATAGACTTTCTTTTATATCAATCTTCTCATTATAGTTTAACTCATACTCCATTTACAATCCTAATAGAATGAAGAATAAGATATAGGAAAGTTGAAAAAAATTAATTACTGAAAGATAGATAAAATCTAGAGGGAATAATAACAATAATATTTATTGATATTTCATTTTTACCAATAATATGTTTTTTTTTATTTTTCTCTTTCTGATATGAATCCTTTTTCTATTATCACCTCACATGTAATGATTATTTTTATTACTTCTCCTGTCTTTTCTTCTTTTAATCTCCTCTATAATAATCTCATATAATTATTCTTCAGTGTTCTGCATTCCCTATTCTTCTTCTTTTCCCTTCTTTTAACATTATTTTTTTTATTTAAACTTTACTTTTAAGTTCTATTAAAATAAATATACTTAAAAATAAATGCATAAAAATACAACTAACTTATAAATTTGAAGCATAGAACTTGACGCGAAGTTCACGACTTCTCATGTTCTTCCACCCTTTCTACTATCCCCTCTTATTTCTTTAACATGTATTTAATTTCCCTCTAACTGTCTCTGACAAAATAACAAAGATGAGGAGATTGAATCACTGTCGGAGATGAAATCTCCTCATCTTTGTTATTTTGTCTTTAACCATCCTTTTAAAGGATTTGTCTATAAAGAGATAGTAGAAGAAGGACAATGACGAAGAGAAGACAAGGAAAGTCTAAGAGTATTTCATTCTTCTAACCTTTCTTGTCTTTCCTCCATTGTTGTTCTTCCTCTATATACAAAGGTCAAGGAAGAAAGAATAATTAGCAGAAAATGAGACAATTTGTAACAATGAAAAGAATATAATTATTCAAAATAATTATTCACAATACCTTCTTATTGTCAATTCCGTCATATCATATCCTTAATTGTCCTTACTTTTCTTGTTTTCTCTGTATTACTGTCTTAATTCTCTTTAACATTCATTCATCAAATCTAGCATCCTCCCTCACTATTTCCTGTTCCTCCTTTCACTTATTCACTTTCATTTCCTACTTGTATCATCTTTCGGCATTCTTTCTTCCTTCCATATCTGCAAGATCAGTTGGGTCATTTCTTATAGAAATTTGTTCTTGAGTTACGTGACGATTTATTTTATACACTTGGAAATTAAAAACACTAACACTTTCTTCACAATTTAACTTTATTTTGCTAGATGGTAATTTCTAAGGGTTATTTCTTTATTAATTTTACAGTCCCCGTTTTTGTAAAGTTTGCTTGGTGTGTTATTCAGTCCTGATGTCTTATAATTCTTCTGCCTATTGATCGCTTTCTCTACTTCTTCCACAGTGATTATATTTTTCGTTAGGTTCCACCGTATGGATTGATATTGGTTCATCCCATCGATTAAGTCCTGGACTTGTAAGACCTTGGTTTGGTCCACACATAAATGACTCTTCGCCAATCGTACTGCCGTTGATTTTGGTTCTCTCGATTTTCTTGGTTCACTTTTCTAGGTTTTAGCCCCGTTTTGTTGATTATCTTCACTTATCTTCTTAATTTTTTCTCTCTGTATATTCGCTTGGCAATTTTTCTTGCTTTTTGGTACTCCTCCCTCCTTGTCCTGGCCCTGTGTGTATATATATATTTCTCGCCTTTTTTTTCGTATCTTACATTCTTCGTCATACCATGGTTTACTTATTACATCCCTCGTCATAACTCGGTTTACTTCATTTCGGATTTAAGTATATAAAATCGCTTTTATAAAATGCGTCATGGAATGCCTTCAAATACAGTTCCTCTCTCAGCCATTCGACGTTAAACTTCCTGAATGGTTTTGCTTTTCCTTTGATAGTTTTTGACGTTCTTCAGCTAAATTTTGCTTTAATCAGATAATGGCCTGACCCTATATGTAAGCCTCTATAACTTCTCACGTCGATATTATACATACCTATATTAGTATATGGTCTATTTGATTTCTTACTCATCCTCCTGGTGATATAAACATCTGTTTGTGGATGTTTTCGTGCGTTAACATCGTGCTACTCACCACGAAGTTGACTGTAATTGCCGGGTTTATTAGTCTAGCTCCATTATCGTTTGTTTCCTTTATGTAGGCTGTGCATTCCAATCGTTGGCTTCAATTCTGGTTATCTTTCAATTTTTGCGTTAAAGTCTCCTAGCATGACTTATATATCGTATTCTGCCATCTCCTGCAACGCCTGCTCCACCTTTACATAGAACCATTCTTCTTTTTTGGTCGTCGTATTCCTCGTGGAATGCATATATTTGAATAAATGTGACGTTATGAACTCTTTCAATCATTCACATGATGGAGATTCTATCGTCTATTGGCTGAAAGTTAATTACATGTTTGACGTAATTCTTTTTGTTTAAAATTAGGAGAAGTAAAACTCTTGTTATGTTCCATTACTTTATTTTTAGATAACTGACACGTTTTTGGGTCCTTGCCGATCATTATCAAAGTTAAAACTGTTTTAACCTTGATAATTATCCGCAAGGACCGAAACACGTGTCAGTTATCTAAAAATAAAGTAATGAAACATAAGAGTTTTACTTTTACCTTTTGTGTCTTGAATGCCATTTTTGGGCTTCCTGTACTGCCAATACATCGATACCCGTTTTCATTACCTGTCTTGGTTCATGTAGTGCTCCTGGTCTATGTAGTCTTCTTACATTTCATGGGCCGAAGGTCAACTCCTTGTCATTTATTCTTTACAGTCGTCGTTGCCAAGTAATCTAGTCCGACATCCGAGGCGCTTGTTTTGGTTTTGTAACTTACTTGTTTTTACACAAGTTGCAACTGGCCCCACGCCCAACCTCCCTTTTCGGAGGACCATTTCTCCCGCTTTTGTTAGCCCTGGTCTCTTCCTTCATACTCGTTGTTACCGCATCTTAGGCGAGATTCACCACCTCATAAGAGGCTTCGTGAACGCAGCGCCGTTATTCTCCTATTGCCTATTGTAAATTCATTTTCCCTTGTCTTCTCATCTTCATCTTCTTTCTTTATTAACTGCGTTCAAAATTTAAAAGCATTAAGTTGAATATTTAGCTATAATTTTAATTATGTGTATATGTTATTCGTTAACTATAATATTTTTTACTACTATATCTAATCATTGTAAAATTATTATTAGTTATGATGTGTTACTGACTTGTCTTATATTGTTGTTGACAATGAGAAAGACCAATAAATTCTTATTCTTATTCTATTTTTCTTTTGTCGTTAATTGTTGAAGCACTTCATTTTTTGAAAATCCATTATCACTTAATATAATAATAATAGCAATCTATTTATGATTTTGAAGTTTTTATTTTAACTCACTACAATTGTTGCTTCAGGTGAAGAAATGTAATACACCATTTTTTACAAACTTATTTACATTATATACAAATTTCAGAAGAGTGGGCGAAGGGTGTTTTTTTATTCAGCTTAAGTAGGGGATAGTTGGAGAGTTTCAGTTGGTCGTTTAGCAAATTTCCTGACTGAAGATTTTTCTTTATTTCTAAATTTTCTAGTAAATTTAGTTTCCGTCCTTTGTGGAGGATTTTAAAGTTGTTTTCAAAGCGGTGATTTTCTTCAATCAGGTGGTTTGAGTAGGTTGATGTGTTTTTTTTTCTTCTAGTAGTAGTAGTAGTGTTTGGCTATCGACCACTTGGTCCTTCCACCGTGTGTTTTTCTTCTATTATCTTCTAAAATAAAATTTTAAAAAATCACAAATGTTATAATTTTCATAATGATGGTTGCGACCGTTACTACTTGGTAATTCATAATGAACACTGAATAGTAAGTGTTTTATTCAGTGTTCGTTACAATTCTCCTTCATACCCTCGGTTTCGTATTTTATTATCCCTGTTTCATTAGAGAAAAGAAGATTGATTTTGATTTTCATATGTCTACCAGTCCTTTCATTACAGCTACTTCCTACTATATATACA
This sequence comes from Ontholestes murinus, assembly GCA_963969525.1. Taxonomy (NCBI): domain Eukaryota; kingdom Metazoa; phylum Arthropoda; class Insecta; order Coleoptera; family Staphylinidae; genus Ontholestes; species Ontholestes murinus. The sequence continues at coordinate 107,934,205 of OZ018387.1, forward strand.
ATTTAATATTTGTTTAAGTATATATCCATTACTATGTTCTTCTACTTAATACAAGTTAACCCATCCCTTTCCTTTGGTAATTTCTCTTCTTACATTCTTACTAGTCGTCTCTTGCATCCACATCTTCCTTTTCACCTTACGTGTTTTTACCTAATTTCATTACAAATTCCTTCCTTATCTTTCTCTGTCTTCTCATTCTCGCCATTTTCCTACTCTACTTAATTATTTTTTACTTTGTTTTCTACTTATACTTCATCTCACTTGACTGTATTTTCATTATTTTATTGTCATTGATTCATTAAAAACAGGAAAAATATGCAAATTGCCTCTTCAGTTTCATTATTTTAACTTATCTTCTAACAACATTTATTATTCTTTCTGTTGTCTTCCCATTTACTACTTTTTTTCATATTTTCGACTTTTCCTATTTAACCACTACCCCCGAGATATCTCGGGCACGAGTACATTACGTTCAAAAATAATTGTGCGGGAAGAGGTTAATCTTTTATTCGCCTTGTATTACCACCATATCACATATGTGATTCGATGATACCGAAGTAAGCGGTGGCACATCCAAGTCCTCAAGCAAAAAATATTTTTGACAAAATTTTGGCAAGCTCATGTCCGTTGTTCTTCCAAGTCAGACGAATCAAGATGAAGTCTTAAAAACTTGACAGATATCTCTGATGAACTATTGACAGGAAATTTTTATACTCTTGGTCTTATTAAGAGACAGTTTGTTTGTAGCCACGCTCACCACGGTCGTATCATCTGTAAATAATAATACACATAGGCCATCAAGAGACTTTGGGAGATCATCAATAAATATTAGAAAAAGAACAGGTACCAAAATTGACCCTCGAGGAACCCCATGTACTGTGGTTAGCACCTTCTACCAATCAGACTTATTGTTTTTTTTTTTTTTTATCCTCACGAGGTGGTGTCGCTTAGCGTCCCTGCACTGCGGTCTCCGTGGTCCTTTTGTGCGCCTCTGGCTGTTTTACTTCTTTTGGACAAGATACAGGAATCTTCTAAGAAGTCCAGGAGTTTCTGCCAGGGGATATTCTTTAGTTGTTCTACAGGAAGCATGAGCTTCCCGAGTTTCGCCTTGCGTTCTTGTTTGTATGCTTCGCAAGTGCACAGTAGGTGTTCGGGAATTTCCTCTTCTTCCAGACACCCACGGCATAGGGGGCTTTTCTCAATGCCCATCCTATGTTTGTGCTTGTTCAGGTCACAGTGTCCAGTGACTAGTCCTGTGATTTTTCTTAGTTTCAGTCTGCTCAGTCTAGACAGCTTTAACATGCTGTCAGGTACCGGACCATCTAGAAAGAGTCTTGTATGCCTCATTCCATTTTGGTTTTGCCATGCTTTTTTGTGCTCCTCTGCTAACTTGCGTCGGATTATTTCCTTTCCGGTTTCATGGGGTATACCGAAAGCGGGTTCAGGTCCTATGAATTCACCTGTTGCTCCTTGTTTAGCCAGCAAGTCGGCCCCCAAGTGTCCAATAATTTTTTGGTCCTTGGGTACCCATACTAGCTGTGTTTCTCTTGTTGTCGCCAGTGCGTCCAGTCCGTTTATGCAAGTCATGACCAGCCTGGACTGCACTATCGGTGAGGCTAGCGCTTTTATGGCTGCCTGGCTATCTGTCATAATAGTAATTGGTCCTTTTTTAAGTCCCGATTCCATTAAGTGATGAGCACACCCATCAATGGCGGCTATTTCGGCCTGGAAGATAGAGGCATGCTTGCCCAGAGCAATCGCGAATTGTTTGCTCCGGTTGCAGCCTCCATAGATACCAGCCCCGGTTCCTTTAGTATTTTTGGCCCCGTCTGTGTACCAGATGGTTCCTTTACTCGTTCCCGGGTATGTTCCATTTGTCCATTCACTCCGCTGTGGTATGATCGTTTTAAATCTGCGGGATGGGTGTACGATTTTGGTGAAATCGGACCTCATAGTTAGTGTCTCTTCTTCTTGTAGTACTTTAAATGTTGCCGGTCTTGAAGGCCCCATATTTAAAGTATATCCATTTATGTGCATCCTATAGGCTGCATGTCTAGCTTCCATCATTACAAATAAATGTAGTGGTGGTAGCGATAATATGTGTTCCATGGCTGCCGTGGGCGTTGTCCTCATTGCCCCAGTGATTAGCAGACACGCCTGTCTTTGCACTCTTTCGAGTTTTACTGCTGCACTTTTGGTTTGGGTCTTTTCTCCCCAAACGAGCGCCGCGTATGTCACTATAGGTCTTATGACCACAGTGTATAGCCATTTGGTCATACTGGGTCTCAGTCCCCATGTGCGTCCTACCATTTTTCGGGTCGCAAAAAGTCCTCTCATGGCCTTTTTGCTGATGCTCTCTAGGTGGAAGTTGAAGTTCAATCTGGTATCAAGTATGACCCCTAAATATTTTACTTCATTTTTGATTGGAACTTCATTTCATACATACGTAGTGATTTTATGTCATTGGTTTTTCGTCGCCTAGTAAAAGGGACGATCGCCGTTTTGACCGGGTTTACAGTTAACCCTTCATTCCTGCACCATCTTTCTACGGTATTTAGTGCCTTCTGCATCAAGTTTGATACAGTGGTCCCAAACTTCCCGCTTACTAGAATGGTCAGATCATCTGCATACCCCAGTGCATATATGCCCTGGCTTTCGAGTAGCAGCAGAAGGTCGTCCATGACGAGGCACCATAGGAGCGGCGAGAGAACACCTCCCTGCGGGCACCCGCCAGCGACTAACGCTTCTGCTGTTTTTCCATATAGGGTAGTCGTCACAGTCCGACTTCTGAGCATCTTGTTTACCCATTGTCGGACTTGCGGGTTAATTCCTCTTTTCTCCATTGCTGTTGCTATGGAGTTGAAGGTTGTGTTATCAAACGCCCCTTCAATATCCAGAAAGGCCCCTAACGCAACGTCTTTGCATTGTAGGGTCCTTTCGCATCTGCTCACTAGCTGGTGGATTGCTAGCTCGCATGACTTTCCCGCTTGGTAGGCATATTGTTGACGGTGTAGTGGCGAGTCCTTTAAAACTCCTTCCCGTATGTGCCTGTCTACTAGTTTTTCTAGTAGTTTTAACATAAATGATGACAAGCTGATCGGTCTGTAAGATTTAGCCTGGGCATATGAATCACGCCCTGGCTTAGGTATGAATACCACCTTTACAGTCCGCCAGCTGCTTGGGATGTATGAAAGGGCAAGGCTTGCTCTGATGATATCACATAGTGGTTTCCTCAGCGTTGCTATCCCCTTGTGTAGCATGATAGGATATATCCTGTCAGGATCTGGTGATTTGAATGGTTTGAACGTGTTAATTCCCCACTCAACGTCACCTGGTCTAATTATCATTTTCGCTGTTTCCCAGTCCCGTTTTGGAGCCCCTGCGTTGGGCTCGCTTAGGTCCTCGGAAACAGGATTGTCAAGTATTGCAGAACCCGGGAAGTGCTTCTGCAGTAATACCTGCAGGGTCTCTTCTACCGAGTCTGTGTACTTTCCATTTTTGGTCTGCAGTGAGCCGATGTTCCCAGCATGATCTTTGCTGAGCGTCTTGAGTAGACGGGAGCTTGTGGGTTCACTTTCTATGTCCCCACAGAATTTTTGCCAAGATTCCCTCTTGGCTTTTTTAATGGCATTGTTATATGCCGTGAGGGCCGTTTTGTACTGCGCCCATTCACCGTTTCTCTTGGCTGTATTAAACAGTCTTCTGGTGCGTGCCTTAGCCCTATCAAGATCCTTGTTCCACCAGGTGACCCTGGTTGAGGTAGGTTTGGTAGTTCTTGGGCAGCTTGCTTCAAACGCAGCATTGATAGAGTCTGTGATGCTTTGCACCATGAGCTCTAACTCATGCGTTGTTCTCGCTACTGTTGGACAGTCCCCGATTCGGCTGGCTAGTACCTCTTTGTATAGGTCCCAGTCAGTTCTCCTCGGGTTTCTGTTTTGGATTTCAGATGCTTCTTCTGATTCGATATCGAATCGTATATATCGATGATCTGAGAGTGATGGTTCCTCAGATACATGCCAGTGTTTTACCATTTCACTTGCCTTGCGAGAGGCAAGTGTTATGTCAATTACTTCGCTTCAGCGGTATTCCCTTGTGGCTCCCACTGTGTATCAGCCGCTGAATTTCGTCTGGCGGCGGTGGTCCTGGTTGGTCGTAGGGAAGGTAACCGGATCCGAGTATAAACTCCCTCCGCGTTCCCCTTTCCACTACTTCCAGCCGTGCTGCCACTAGGTCTCTGCAACATAAGTCCCATAATGGCATTAAATTCAGTCCATGTTTTGCTATTATGCATGTGCGTGGGTTACACATTGGTTAGGCGACAATCAGTCGCCTGCCCTGTATGTTTAACCCCTTTACTGTTCCCTTGTGAAGCCATGGCTCTTGTACAAGTGCAATGTCAATATTTTCTCTTAGGATATATGCACTGAAGGCAGTAGATGCCGCCTTATAGTGGTGTATATTAATCTGTAGTAATTTGGACATTACTTACCCTTCGGCGATTCGGGCAACGGACTGTCGTCCTCTCCGGGCACTGGAATTCCTTCCTTTGCTACCTCTTCGGTCTCCTCAGGTCTGCCGACGGTTTTTGCCGCCAGCGCCCTGAGGGTGATGGTTGAAAGGCCGAAGTGCAACTTCTTCCCTTCGCTCACCTTCCCCCACGAGACTTTGTCCATCAGTATGATGTACTGAGTTCCCTTGGGGTCCGGTTTTTGGTTGACTACTCTCCAGGTATCGGTGCTTACGTTGTTCTGCACCGATATTCTTTTGAGGAAGGTGGTGGCCTCTATTGGTGGTCCTGGAGCCCACGTTAGTACTCTCACTTAAATTACTCGAGTACCATCTACAAACTCTATGCATTTTACTTTATTACAGCAGCTGAGATTGTAGCTGTTTCCGCACCTTATTCACACAAGGGTTTTGCATACTGTATTGGTGCAGCACTTTAAATAAACACACGTTTCTTCCGGCCCGCCATCACAATTTGATTATAAAAATTTTAATCATCTTTTGTATTCTTCCATTTAATTCTCTTTTTATTTCTTTTATCTTCTTTGCATTATGTCTTGTCGAAGTTTTTTTTTTCTATCTACTATCTTTTCACCTATTCTTTCATTTCTCTCCTCTCTCCTCCTTTTATCATCTTCAAAACTTTTCTAAAATTATTTTTCGTCAAGGTCTCATTTTCCATCTTTTTCTGTTTTTATTTTATTTTTTTAATATATTTTTTACTTCCCTTCTAACGAAGGACGTTAGTTATTTTTGCTTTTCCCTTCTTTTTTTCTGTTTTTCGTGTATTCTTTTCTCTATTTCATAAAATGTTTCATTTTATTGAAATATTTGCATCTTCTTTCTTCTTTCTTTTCTCTTCTATTTATTTCGCATCTCTTTAAGTGTTATTTCTTATTAAAGTTTTTTCTATTTTCCTCTTTATACCATGCTCTTCGCATCTATTTTATATTCTCTTGTAATAACATTTATGGTCTTTTCTTACTTTTTTCTTCTTGAATTTTGTTTTTCCTTTACCTGCTTCATCTTCCTTATACGTTTAGAAAAATCCTCGTTTACTTTCGTTTTCCTTCTATTTGTGTCTTTTTCGTACTCTTCCTTTAATTTCTTTCATTTCCCAACATCATTTTCTATTGAGGTGATTTCTCTTTTCTTCGTTTCTGTTTCATACAAAAAAGAGGTGAACGCAAAATTAAATACGTGGAACGATGTAAGAAAAGAGGTGAAATCTTTCTCATTTTCTTTGTTTTTATTGTTTTCCTATTTCTTTTTCTTACTCTACTTCATCTTCATCTTCACTATTGCAAAATCCTTCGTTAGTTTTCTTGCATTTTATGTCTTATCTATTTATACTATTTTATTACTTTCTCTTCCATTATCTTTATGTCTTCGTGAATTTTATTTCTCACCATTATATACAATAATCTTTATTTGGACACATTTACAATACATAATAACATTTAACATACAAATAAATAAATGGTGTTAGTCCGTCAGGGCTATAGACCTGAGGTCTTTCAGCCCTCTCATCATTATTTTCCTGCACTCTTTCTTCTCTTTCTTCTCTTTCTTCTTTTTCTTCGTATTTTATTGACCGTGTTCTTATTATTCTTTAGTTTGTCTTCTTTACCTCTCTACTCCTATTTTTTTCTTCTTCTTTTTCATTTCACATTCTTTAATATCTCAATATTCTCTTTTTATTACGCTATTCAGTTTTCTCATTTCACCTTCTTATCTTTTCTTTCTTTAACTTGATTTTCTTGTTCTCTGTTTTTTTGCTGTAGAAATCTCTACTCCTCCTATTTTTTGACTTATCTCGTTTTTCTCATTGTTTCTTCATCTTACCTCGAATTATTCCTTCTAAAAAATCTCTACATATCTATTATCTCCTTGCAACTTTTCTTCTTTTCTCCAGGTCTTTTACCTTGGTTTCTCTATTCTTCCTTATTTCCCATTTTCCTTCTTCGCGTATTTTATTTAATTGCTTATTACAGTTTTACACATATAATTTATTTATATTTCTATTTGCCTTATTCTCTTTCATTTCAACTTGTTTCTTTGTCTTCCTCCTACTCCGCATATTTTTTTCTTTTCTCCTCGTAATGATCATTTTCTTCTTCGTTCTAGTTATATTTTATCTCCATCTACTGCGCATTAAAAAAATCTATTATTATTTCTTCTTTTTCCCTGGTTATTCTGTTTTTTCTCCTACAAGTTTTCCATGTTATAATTCTCCATCTCTCTCTTATTTCTTTTCAATGTTTTCATTTTTCTTCCTACTATCTTTCCTCTAACTCCGTACCGCATTGGTTTTTCTATTTTCTCTTTCTAATGCTATTATTTTTAATCCATCATTTTCATTTTCTCATCTTCTTCTTCATTATAGTTTTATACATCCTTCTCCTTCACCATCATCATTTTCTAACTTCTTTCTAACATCTCTTCTCTTATTTCCTTCTCAATTTTCTCTATTTACTGTGCATTCTTTTTTATCTTCTGCCATTTCTTCTTTGTTCTTACTTCCTCTGGTCTTATTCTCTTTTATCCTAGATCATGTCTCTCCTTGGCCTCCATCTTTTTTTCATCATCTCTCCACAAAATCCGTACCTCACACCTCCTGTCCTTCCAAATTCTACTGATTATTCTCTTTAATCTTTTCTCTTTCCCTTCACTTACCATCCTTTTTCTCCTCCTAATTATTAACACCATCTTGCCTAATCTTCTATTTATTAGATTTTCCTTACCTATTTTTCATTTCAGTGGAAAATTTCACTATCCCTTAAGGACGTCATTCCGATACCGAACTGGCTGCACCCGATCAAGCTCATCCTCGCCATCACAAGTTTCTGCACCTTTGTCACGATGTACACGCTGATTGGCGTGGCCGATTTTTATTATCATGGTGGGTGGTCTTCGCCCGCAAGGATTCTTCCACCAATCGCGATGCTGAAATTTTGCTTGAAACGTTTTAGGAGATTATGTGTCGATATGGACGGAAGCTGACGGCGGCTATGACTATCATTTGGGCAGCACTACCGCTGAATGGATATGCGCCATCTCCACAAGCGTCTACATCGCCACTTTGGCCGCGGATTTTAAATACTTCAAATTGGAAGAAGCCAAGATTACCAGAATCGAAAATGTTTGACGTGCTTTTAAATAAATCTTCATAAATGACTAAATTTAATAATCAAACATCTCTAGCCTGTAGTAAGTGAATGAGTATATTTTTTGATCTTGGGAATTATAAAGTCTATGGAGTGTTTGAACGAGGAATTATGCTAGTTTTCGATTATCGTTATTAATCTTACATGATAACTCTATGAAGAGTTTCAACAGAAAAATATAATTATGAAATATTTTACGAAATTATGGTATGCTAAGCTAAATCTTTAATCAAAGCTTTAATTTCTTCTTCTAATCTATAGATAAACACTAAATATAAGATCTCACCTACAAACATCCTAAAGATTAAGCATGCATCATGTTTTTTTTTTGTATTATAACCTTTTAATTTTCATTTCTGGAAGAATTTTTCATTCCGAAATACTGCCACTAATCTAAAAGCTTCAGGAAAATTTAAAAAGTCACAGCGGGCATAAATTCAGGATCCGGCTCGCGTATCCTATAAGTAGTTCAAGTGATCCTCGGCTAAAAGCCTCCCAGCTCCGGAATTGAAGAGGCCAGTTAAGCCGCGGCGCAGAGTGAGCGTTCCACCGCCGGCGAAATCCGGCGATTCCGCATCGAAACAACACAAATATTTACGCGGAAGTATAAATAACTCCCGAGTTTCGCATGCACACGTACACAATTATTAATAAAGCGCCGCCCCCGCCCCGCGTTTCCACTCTCTAAGCTCGAGCCGGCGGCAATTAAGCGGAGTGCGGTTTTATTTAGGGCCGTGCGGCGTTTATTTTTAGTTAGGCGTCTCCATGTGCAGCAGAGGATAGTTTTGTAAGTGTTATCGAACGGAAGTTTAAAAAAGTTGGTCGATATGTTTGCTACGTAGTTTTACTTTTTTCGTGAGGGCTGTGTGAGAAGTGCCGAATGTGAATTATTGAAGTAGGAGAGGAAAAATTTGCTGGGTGGTGGCGGAAAAGGAAAGGTTAAAGCAATTTGTTGTTTCAATATTGCAGAAGGATGGTCTTAAAGTAAATGCAAAGATCGATTAGAGTGTGGGCGGTGGTTTCATCTATAATTCAAGAAGATCTAAATTGAGCTTTATATGCTTTAACAACATCATAATCTATTGATTATTTCTTTACGAAAACGATAATTAAGAAAAAGCCATAAGTATTGTAAGGATAAATACTTATGGCTTTTTCTTAATTATCGTTTTCGAGTTGAAGTTGCTATATTGTTAGAAGAACAGTAGATCTGGATTTTTGAAGCCCTCCCCACCATTGAAGATTCTTGTAGATGGTTTCAATTCTTTGACGTAATTCTGTAATTGAAAAATTTTGATAAAAAAAGGTACATACGATAAAGAAATCTATTTTCAAAGCTTTATTTGTCATTGAAGATCGCCCAAATTAATTACTACTACAATTCTTCATTAATGTTGTATTTTTATAATTCCAGAAGAAAATCTTCATTTATCTTCATCAAGAATAAAATTTGGTTGCTTTGAAATTGTAATTTGTATATGAAAAGTGCATATTATCAAGAAATCGAGTTTTAAAACGTGTCTTTGCCATTGTAGACTCTTCAAAATGTTCAAACTTCTTTATAAATATGCGTTCTTTTATTATCCTAACAAGAAATCTTCAATACTTTCATCTATAACAAAAAGGCGCGGTTTTAAAATTGTAATTCGTATGGAAAATGTGCTTTTAATGAAGAAACCTATTTGTAAAGCGTTATTTTTATTATAGAACACTCAAATTGGCTTTATTTCTTTATTAATGCTGCGTTTTTATAATTCCAGAAGAAAATCTTCATTATCTTCATCAAGAATAAAATTGCGTTGCTTTGAAATTGCAATTTGTATACGAAAAGTGCTATTATTGAGAAATCAACTTTTAAAACATGACTTGACTTGACAGTATTGTAGACCCTTAAAATGTTTCAATTTCTTTGTAAAGGTTCGATTTTTATCTACAATATCTTCATTTATAACGAAAAGGCGCAGTTTTGAAAATAATAAGTAATCAGCTTTTGGCACATATTAAGTATTTTCTTTTGGACGGACCGCGACTGAAATTTGACGTGTGCTTTACGGTAGCGTACCGCGTGCGTTTATTTTTGGCGTCGCTTACACGCTCTTCATGTGCAGCACGTCGGCTGAAAAGTGTTATCGAACTGAAGCCGTAGTGGCTGGTCAACGAGCTCGTGGGTCTTCCCAGCTGCCCACTGGTCGATATGCCGCGTAACATACATTAGCCGCCCCGCCGTAGTTTAGTTTTTCCGCTCCGGCTCACTTTGTTTGTGTTAAGTGCAAAGTGCTAAGTGCGAAGTTTACGATGCGCCGGTGAATTATTAAAGCGTTTTAATATTAAAATGGGACCGTGGAGATGGCCGCGACGATAACGCGTTATTATCGGAAAACGATCATGATTCAATGATTGTGTAATTATTACAACAACGCCAGTCGGGCCCGGGATGTCTTGCAAGAAGGTCTACATCCTGCCGGCGGTGCTCTGCTCCTGGTTCATCGTCACGTTCCTGCTCTTGTGAGTCCCCTAAAATTGATGGCTGGCAGGAAAACAGGAAAACACGTGTTTGAGTTTTTTTTTAGGTACATTTTAGCGGTTTACTCGGACGATGTGGAACCGGTGTTTCCGTACATCAGTGACACCGGGACGAAAGTGCCGGAAAGTTGCATTTTTGGACAGTTGTTGAGCGTCGGCTCAATCCTTCGTACGTATAGAGAGATGGATCAATACGAAAACTGTTGCACGGAAGCTATGAATCTTGCCACGGCCGCCGAGCTCTGATCAATATGAATGTTAATTGCACGATTTCGCCCCGGGGTCAACGAATTTCAAACTGACTGACGTTGTCGACAACGAAAACAATTGAAAACGTGACAAAAAACAAAATACAATCTCTAAGGTTATTTTTTTTTCAAAAGCTAAATACTCAATCGAGGTATGTAGAATATTTTCGACAATATAATTTATAAATTTAAAATCTGTTATAAGAATAAATCAATCTTTGAAAGATAAAATAAAAATGTGTTTATTTATCGTAAGAAATATTATAACATTATAATAAACAACCAGAAGGACCTATTATTCTCTTCTTTATTTAAGGCCTTATAATGTTATATATATATTTCCACGGTAAAATTTAATTTTAATGGTTTGACAATGACGAGCTCAACTTGTCGAAACTGCAGTCACAATAGTAAAAAATTTTTGTGATACTTACAAAGTAAAAATTTTACTGGAATTATAGGTTTTTACTAATATCTAATATTATTAAGTGTAAGCACATAGATTTCCGAGAAAACTTACATGAAATTCACAAATGTTTATCTAAACAATCAATTGTTAGTGTTCTTTTTTTTTCTAAGGCGTTTGCCTTGTACTCACTCTGCCATAGTCACAGCTGGGATGATACCATTTTAAGGCCTATTAGCAATAAAGAACAATTATTTCCATTAATTTCAACCAATTGAACTACACTAGTGAGATTCAACTAGACTGAAACTGGTCTTTTAAATTATAAATAAAACTAATAGAAAATGATTTTTACTTCGTTGTGCATGTTAAATATTCAACAAAAACATTTTAATTCTTGAAATTGTTAATCATAAACTGCAGTTTTGGCAACACAACTTGTCAACTTGTCAAACTTAAGTTGTCGAGTCATTCTTCGCTAAAATTGAAAAAAAAAAAGCAATTGCACTACACTTATCAGATTGAAATAAACCGAAACTAGTCTACGGTTGTGATTAAATTAAAATCAAATAAACCAAATGGTGATGAGGCCATCATAGTACTTTCCCTATATTTTTCTCGAAAACTATGAGGTTTACGCAATTTTTTTTTTTAATTTGAATTAAATATTAAGTAATTTCAATTTTAATAATCCTGTAAATATTGTATTTATCTATTTTTAAAAATTGATATGTATGTTAAAAAATTTGAGGGTGGAATAGTGGCCACCCACCCACCCAACATAAACATTTGAACTTTATTTATTTATTTATTTTTTTATTTTTTATTTATTCTTTATTGGTGGAGCAGATCATAATTATATAATTTTCACAAGTCAATTACACAGATATAATATGATTATAATAAAACTTAAGATTAATAATATTTCACAAATGTACAAAATACATACATAAATATAAAATATTACAGTCAAGCAAATAAAAATTACACAAATAGAATGCATAGTCAAGTATAAAGTAAAATAAAATCTATGATTAAAATATTACAATAAATAGATATGTATAAAACATCACTGTAGTATAAAACAAACATAACATTTTAAAATAGAAACAATTAGACAATCATTATGTATATTACATTTAATTTAGGAGTGTAGGTAGTTGCGCACGTTATAATATGGATGTTCGGTAAAAAAGTGTTTTAGTAATTTTTTGAAACATATTCTATCAATACAATCTTTTATGTTCTGCGGTAGTTTATTGTATACCTTCACCCCTAAATAAAATGGCCCCCTTTCATATAATGCTGTTGTATGAGATGGAACACATAAGGCGTTGCTGTGTCTTGTTTGCATTCCAATATTCAGGTCGGATTTTTTTTGAATGGCGTTTATATTATCTCTGACAAATATACACAGGTTGTACATTAACAAAGAGTATAGTGTCATTATTTTTAATTTTATAAATAGAGGTTTTGCATGTTCGTCCCATTTAGCATTTGCAATCAGGCGAATTATTTTTTTCTGCAATCTTAGCAGACAAATTGCATGAGACGAGGTTCCCCAAACAATTATACCATACTCGAGGTGAGAACGGACGTATGCATTATAGTATGTAATAAGGACCTCTGTTCCTATATATTTTTTTAGGTTAAGTAAAGTATAATGTGCTGTATTCATTTTTTTGACCAAATGAAGCACATGGTCTTCCCATGAGAGGTGATTATCAATGTATACACCTAGAAATTTAGTAACACTTTGTACTTTTATAGTTTTTTGTTCACTTTTTGCCATAATACTACACGAATCAATATGTTTATTTTTGTTTGAGAATTGAATTACTACTGATTTATTTTGATTTAGTATCAGTTTTTGGTTTTTACACCAATTCTCCATTTTATTTATTGCTATTTGGCAATTTTTTGCTGCACTTTTAATAGTTTCGCTCTGAGTCAGAATTGTTGTATCATCGGCATACTGAAATATTTTTAATTTGCGAGTATCCGGTTCACACAATTTATTCGACAGATCGTTGGAGTAAAGTAAAAATAATAATGGAGACAAAATGCCACCTTGAGGCAGTCCCGTTTTAATTATTTCACATTCAGACCTAAATCGAGTATTTATTTCTTGTGATGTTTCCTCTCTTAATTCCACAAATTGTTTTCTATTTTCTAAATATGACTTAAGTAATTCTTTTAATCCACCCCGGATACCATACCTTTCCAATTTGTTCAATGATTGGCTAAGTCAAATGCTTGACTTAAGTCAAAAAAGATACCAATTGCAATTTTTCTTTTTTCTAATATTTCTATTATTTCTGTCACTGCTTCATATAAAGCCCCTTTGGTGCTTCTGCCTTTTCTAAAGCCATGATGTGTTACCGATAATATTTTGTATCTTTCCAGAAAATCACTAATTCGATTATATAGACATTTATCAATTATTTTTGCAAATACAGATAAATTAGATATCGGTCTATAATTTTCTATATTTTCTTTTTCTCAACTTGGATACACTCCTGTAGCAAATGCACAGTTTATAATATTAGTTAAAGGTGAAGCTATAATGTTTGCTACATTTCTTGCAATAAAATAAGGAATTTTATCAGATCCTTCTGTTTTTTTATTTGCTACCGTTTTAATAATGTTTTCAACCTCTGATGAATCAACATCCAGAAGAACCATACTACTAGGATGATTTTTTACAGAAATTTGTTCGTTTGTAATATCTGTGGGTGGTATACGTCGTAAGGTAAAATGTTTATTAAATTCATTGACTATTTCTTGGGTATTATGTATCGGTTTGTTGTGAATATTTAGTGTTATTTTGTCTCTTCTTTTGTCACTTTTGATGTCGTTGTTAATGACTTCCCATGTAGTTTTAATTGCATTTTTCGCGTTAAGTATTTTTTGTTCATTCCATTGGCGTTTCGCTAATTTTAATTTAATGTTATATTCTTTTTTGAGTTCAATATATTTAGATTTAGTATCTATACAGTCAGTGGCTTTATATATCCAATACAGATCTTTTAGTTTTTTAGAAATGTCTTTTAATTCTTTTGTTATCCAACGGTTTTTATTTAAACCCCTTGGTACTTTCCTCGATACAAAAGGAAATGCATTTTCAAAATGTTTATAAAAAATATATATAAAATTATCGTATTTATCATCCACGGTTTTGCTGGTATATACCTTATCCCAATTTTCTGTAATTAATAGATTTTGGAATGTATCATGATTACGTTGGGAATAAACTCTGTGAGATAATTGTTTATTTGTTATTTTGTTGCTTAAATCTGAAGTTATATTTAATAGTATGGAGTCGTGATCAGAAAATTCTGTATGAATTAATTTAGTCTGAATATCCTCTGTATAATTTGTAAAAATATTGTCTAAGAGAGAAGACATTCGAGTTGGTTCAGATATAACAAATCTTAACCCAAAACTATCCATTGTGCTGAGAAATTCTCTTTTAATTTGAGTGTCTGCCAAAATATTTATATTAAAATCACCACATATGAATATATATATTTATATTTTACAGACAAAATATTCAATAAAGAATTTAGATTATTAAAAAAAGTTAGATAATCACCTGTTGGAGATCTATATAATGATATCATTATACTTATTTCACCATTTAATTTAAATGTACATCCTGTATATTCAAAATGTTTTTCGATGCTTATTATTGGTGTATGTATTGACTTAAAATGATTAATGTCATTACGTCCATACAGAGCAACGCCTCCTCGCCCTGAAAAAATAGTTGAGTAAATTGAAATTATCTATTTTAAAATTATTTATTTCAAAATCTTGGAGCCAGTGCTCACATACACTTATCATTTCAGGGTTATATTGAGATATTAACATATCGATATTTATATCGATATTAAGTTTTTTTGCTTTCACACTTCGAGCGTTCATATGTAATATTTTCATTCCTTTGTCGGTTAATCTTCTATCACTTTCTTGCGACTTCGGTAAAAAAATTTGGAGACGTACGCTCCCGCGGGCCATTTAGTAGGGTCTGAAAGTTCGATCAGTCGGTCATGATTGAATGTAACCTTAAATGATGAATATATTTGAGGGTTTTTCGATTCCAAGGATTCACAAGTTACTTCGTCATATGTTGGTTTAAAGAAATTAATGATGTCTTCCTTCTTCGTTGCTGGATCCATCCTCGATATAAAATATGATATTCTTCTAGGTATAGTCTTAAGATTGTTATGATTGCTGTTTTTGTTGTTGCCAACAATGCCCTTTGATCTTCGTTTGCTATTCATTTGTGGAGTCGGTACTTTATTGTTGTCTTCATGCGTTATATCGCCATTTTTGTTTGTTGTTATATTTATACTATTTTCCTCATCCACCATCACCTGATTTGGGTTCGTTGAACTATTTGTATGTTTATTTATTTTATTTCTGTCAGCGGTTTTTTCCTTCAAATTTTGTCGCTTGTGCCTTTTTGTCTTTTCCTTGTCTTCTTGTGTTTTTTGTGTAATGATTGATTGAGTGTCCATAGAGTGTATATTCTTTTGAATTTTTGAATTAACGTTCTCATCACTACTTTTATTTAACTCGTTAATAATAGGTGTCGTGTTTAGTCGTTGCTGTATAGTTGGTTGTCGCATTAAGAGATCATTAAGAACAATAATTTGTTTTTTTAGAAAACGATTATCATCAGTTAGAATTGATATTTGATTATCTTTTTCCACAATAATCATTTTTAAATATGATATTACCACATTGTCCATATTGTCCGTAATTGTTAAACCACTTTTAAAGGATGAATTGAGGTCCTCGATTTCACTATCGGTGTTAACATTACCATTGTCACTTTTCTCACTTTTGTTTTCACAACAGATTATATAGGTTTCGTCAATTTTTATAATGTCCGGAAAATAACTAAAACATCCGCGATGCATCATTCCACCGCACTTTATACATTTATAGCCAGTTACCGGAATATTATTACATTTGCGACACTTTTTAGTCGGAGCACAAGACTGAACATCTATATTCGACGCCATCTTGAATATATTTAACTAAAAGCTATGATTTTATTTATTTTCGGGCCACACCAATAGTAATGCAGTTGTAGTTTTCAGGAATCTAAAACAGTGTCAGTGGTTGAAGTAAAATTATATATATACAGGGTGTCCCGTTAATGCGGGGAAATGGCTGGACCATAGATTCCTGAGGTCAAAATATGACGATTTAACGCAACTTATCTATATCCAAAAATTTAAGGTTAAGCCGGAATTTGGCTTCAAAGTTTCAAAAAATTTTATTTCTTTTGTTTATAACAATTGAACGCTTTATTTGATTTTAATGAAATTTATTAGTAATAAGTACCATAATATCATACATCATTTTAGTTATTTTGGCCATTCATGATTGACAGGAAGTATAAAAAACAGTAGTACCACCACTTAAAAACTAAAATATTTTTTTTATTGGTGCATCCAATAAAATCCAAAAAAAATCTACTTGAAAGGTTATTAGATTTACAAACTTTTTTGACTCTTACTTGTTTTTGATATCTTGTACGGTTTTTGCACAAAAAATAAAATATGAATATAGTATACACATTATGCACTCATTAATAAGTAAATAAACTTACTCAATTGAATAAAAATTAAATAACATCAATTAATAAAATAAATCAAAACAACATCTAACACTTTTCAAACAATTTTCTTTGCAAAATCCTAATATAAACGAGATATCTGTTTATTCCAAATATGAATATTTATGAACTGTAATAAAGTTAAAAATTAATTGTCAAAAGATACTAAATAATAATTATTATACATAATTTACATTTTTTAAACAAAGACGGCCACGAAAAACATTTATTTTCGATTCGATGAAAAACTAGATTTTGTTTTTACTAGATAAAAAATATATATTTTATTTTTTTGTGGGAAAACCGTAAAAGATATCAAATATTATTAAGAGATGAAAAAGTTTTTAAATTAAATGGTCTTTCAAGTTGTATTTTTTTAGTTTTTATTGGATCCACCATTAAAAAAATATTTTAGTTTTTAAGTGGTGGTACTACTGTTTCTTATACTTCTTGTTAACTAATAATAGTCATAATAACTGAAATAATGTATTATATTATGGTAGTTATTAAAAATAAATTTCATTCAAATCAAATAAAGCGTTCAATTGTTATAAACAAAAGAAATAAAAAATTTTGAAACTTTGAAGCCAAATTCCGGCTTAACCGTAATTTTTTGGATATAGATAAGTTGCGTTAAATCGTCATATTTTGACCTCAGGAATCTATGGTCCAGCCATTTGCCCACATTAACGGGACACCCTGTATATAGGGTGGGTGGGTGGCCTCTATCCTACCTTCCAATTCTATACTACCTTCCAATTCATGCATCATAGCAAAAGTTTTTTTAAATTTGTAGTTACGTTCAAAACTAGACAGACGTATATATTTTCAACAATCAAATTTTGATGATTTTTTAATTTCTAATTACCTTAGAGTAATTAATTTTGGAAATAACCTAAATAAACTCTGGATTGTGGTGTAGTGGTTGGAGGGTGTAATAGAGGTCACCCGCCCACCCTACATATACATTTGAACATCAACTAAAACTCTGATTTAATTTTTATGCCAAACCGACATTGATACTGTTGTAGTTTTCAAGATTTTAAAAGAGTGTCAATGGTTGATGTAAAATTATATATATAGGCCTCCAATCCATGCAACATCATAAAGATTTTTTTTAATTTATCATTACGTTCAAAGCTTTGTAGACGTTCAAATTTTCAACATTCAAATTTCAACGATTAATGTTTCTTAATTTCTAATTATGTTAGAGTAATAATTTCAGAAATAACTTAAACAAATTCTCGTTTATGGTGTCGTGATTAGAGGGTGGGATAGTGGCCACCCACCCACCCTACATATATAATAAAATTTTAATCACTGACACTGTTTTAGTTTCCAGCATTACAAGACAAAATATTGTTGATGATGTTGACAAACTTAAGCAGTGTTTAAGATTATTTATAAAGTTATACAGGGATGATTTAACACAACTTATCTATATCCAAAAATTTACGGTTAAGCCGGAATTTGTCTTCAAAGTTTCAAAATTTTTTATTTCTTTTGTTTATAACAATTGAACGCTTTATTTGATTTGAATGAAAATGAAATTTATTTTTAATAACTACCATGTGTTTATTTATTTAAATAAACACAAACTGTCTTAAACAAATGATAGTTAATAAATAACAGATGACAGGTGACAAGCAATAGATGACAACTGATTTATGGTATCCACTTCATTGGGAAAGCACTTATAGAATTCAAATAAACAGTCTTTGCTAAATATTCAGTTACCTACCTCATTTGTACTAAAACCCTTGAGAAAAAAATATTTTCTTTTTATAAATAGGTGATACATAACAGACGACAGATTAGAGATGACAATGACAAATGACAAATTACAAATGACAAATGACAAATGACAAATGACAAATGACAAATGACAAATGACAAATGACAAATGACAAAAGACAAATGACAGATGACAGATATTTATAAAAATGTTTTCGTCATCTGTTAGCTGTGGTTTGTTAAAAACATCTGGAATATAATTTTTATTTTGGTATTACGTAAGGAAATATTTTTTTATAACAGTAGTTTTGGTAACTGAAATTGTAATGTAATTAATTTGTATTGTTATATTGAAGAACCTTTTTTTAAATTTAAGTTAATATTATTACTATTATTATTATTATCAAATTATTATTATATTTAAAATATTTTTATTTATTTGGCCTGTTTATAATAGTTGCAGACAGGTTTCGATCGCCTTGAATACAGATAAATAATATATCGTTCCTCTCATTTATTATTTGTTATCTATCAATTGTTATGTGTCATTTTTAATTTATTATTTGTTATGTGCTATATGTCATTTATACTATCTTATCTATTTTCTTTCGTATCTATTTATCATTTGTCACCTCACTTTTTTATCTGTCATCTTTTATCTGTTATTTGATATCCGTGAAATGTCATTATGTTGTTTGTTAGTTATCTGTTTTCTGTCATCTGTCATCTCACTTTTTTATCTGTCATCTGTCATCTGTTATCTGTTATATGTTATCTGTTATCTGTTATCTGTCATCTGTCATCTGTCATCTGTCATCTGTCATCTGTCATCTGTCATCTGTAAACTGTCATCTGTCATCTCTCATCTCTCATCTCTCATATCTCATCTATCATCTGTTATTTGTACTCTGCCATCTGCCATCTGTCATCTGACATCTCACTTTTTTATGTGTCATCTGTCATCTCACTTTTTTATCTGTCATCTGTTATTTGATATCTATGAAATTTCATTATGTCGTTTGTTAGTTGTTATCTGTCATCTGTCATCTACCATCTCTCATCTGCTATATGTCATCTGTCATCTGTTGAAACAAGGACCTCGATCAAATAGATGACAAATACCAAATAACTTATGACAAATGAGAAATGATAGATAAAAGATGCAAGATGAAAAATTAAATTTGTAAGATGAAAGATGAACGCTGACAGATATTAGATGAAGCATGAAAGATGAAATATTGCAAGAGAAAAATTAAATATGAAACATGAAAGATAAAACGTGAAAGATAAAAGATAACAGATAAAATATGAAAGATAGATGATGAAAAATGAAAGATAAAGGATGAAAAATAATAACAGATAACAAATGAAAGATAAATAATAAAAGATGAAAGATAACAGATAGAAGATAAGAGATGAAAGGTGAAAGATATGTGATAAAAAATGAAAGATAATGTATGGAAAAGAATAACGCATAACAGCTGAAAGGTAAAAGATAAAAGTTAAAACATGGAATTTAAATGATAAAAGATGAAATATAAGAGGTAAAAACTGAAAGATAAATGATGAAATGTAGCAAATGACAGATGAAAGATAAAATAGAAAAGATGAAACATGAAAGACAAAAGATAAAAAATAAAAGATGACAATTGACTCAGGAAAAATTACAGACGGAATACAGATGCCAGTTAAAATATGACAGATGATAAATGGTAAATGACAGATGACAGTTGAAATATGATAAACAGATTATAGCATATAATAACTGACAGATGATATCCTTTTTAAATGAATTAAGTTCGTAAGATTCAAAGGAATTGAAACCAATCAATAATTGTTTTATTAAAGATGACAAATTCCAGATAACAGAATATAAAAGACGAAAAAAAGGACGACAGTTGAAATATTACAGGTGGTAGATCACAGATTCACATGTAAATCGAAGATTCAAATAGATAGAAGCCGCCTATACCTGCTGTTAATAATATAACAATAATGACTCATACAGATGACAGATGACGGTCAATAGGAGAAGAAAAATAAATACATTTTTGCTTGGATGGAGCAGCACTTTTAATTTCACTTGATCAAATAAAGTAATATTTTTCTATGATACAAAAACAATGATAATTGCACTCTGGTGACTGATGATAGATTGCAGATGACATATGACACATGTCAGATGACAGATGACAGATGAAATGCAAACGCCAAATGGGAAATGACGTATGACATATACACATGACATATGACAGATAACATATGGCACTTCTAACACTTGTTATGTTAGAAGTGCCATATGTTATCTGTCATATGTCATGTGTATATGTCATACGTCATTTCCCATTTGGCGTTTGCATTTCATCTGTCATCTGTCATCTGACATGTGTCATATGTCATCTGAAAAGATAAATATTATAGACGACAAAAAGGAAATAACAAATAATATACTCTCAAGTTTTATTAAGATGAATTGGCAGGACAAATATATAAATATACAGGGTGAACCATTAATGTGTGGATAGGAAATTGTGAGTTTATTAACGTACATTTATAAAACGATCCGTTATCGTGACATGTTGGAGGACCCTTAAGGTTACAACCTAAAAATACTTTCGACTGAGTTGAAATTCACAAATAAAAAACTTTTTAACTTTGTATAACACTGACTTTATGAAGTCACTATAGTTTCCACAATTTTAGCGTGTCATTATCAAACTAGAAATTATACAAAAAAAGTTTTTTATTTCTGAAGAATAATGTATAACAAAGTCGAAGCCTCCACCGATAACAGTTTGAGTTGCAATTGTTATACAGGGTGATTTATACCAAAGTCTCATGTTTGTAAAACGGAACACCCTGTATATTATTGGATATTTGGATTCTAATTGGATTTCAATCTAGTGATCATACATCGTGCCTAAAATAATTCGTTTAGCCGCAATTTGTCTTTTTAACAAAAAATAATTATTTCTGCTACACTGAAATTTAAACGAGGCTCCTGAAAACAATAGATGACACACACCAAATGACAGATGATAAATGATAGATAGATGACAGGTAATAGTTAAAAGATTAAAGATGAAAAATGAAAGATGACACATGACATATAACTCATGAGAAATTATAGACTATAGATGATTCATAATGGGATATAGATGACAGATGTGTAATCGTAGATGATATATAGTAAATTACAAGTGGCAGTTGAAATATGATGGATGATAAATTGTAAGTAGCATATAATAACTCACAGGTGATGTCCTCTTTAACTGAGCTCTGTTTATAATATTCCAACCGATCTGTAATTGTTGTTGATGATAAATAACAGATGACAGATATCAGAAGATACAAGACGACTGTTGAAAGGCAAAGACAAATAACGACCAAAAGACAAAAGTTGAAATAGGAGATTCAAATAAATGGAAACAGGTTTAATAATTGTTTCAAATAAGGCGATACTAATTTTTATACTGATGATAGATGATAATTGACAGATGTCAAATAACAGATGACAAATGACTTAACTGAGTTACGTTTATAATATTCAAACCGATCTGTAACTGTTGTTAAAAAAGGACAAATAACAGATAACAGATAGCAGAAGACAAATGATGACCAAAATACGACACTTAAAAGATGGCACATGGTAAATAGCTACGAAAAGGAGATTTAGATAAATGGAAACCGGTTTTTAAGGACAGAGGACATAGATGATAGAGGAGAAAAAGAACAGAGGACAGAAAGGACAGAGGACAGAAAGGACAGAGGACAGAGTATGGAGAGGAGAGAGGACATAGAGGATAGAGAGGACTGAGGACAGAAAAGATACAGGACAGAGAGGATAGAGAGGACAGAGAATAGAGGACATAGAAGGCAGAGAACAAGGAGGACATAGGTCAGAGAGGATAGTGGACTCAGACACAGATGACAGAGAACAGAGGACAGAGAAGACAGAGGTTATATAGCACAATGGGCAGAGGACAGAGAGGACAGAGTACAGTGAAGATAGAGAATAGAGAGTACAGAGGAGAGATAGGGCAGAGGACAGAGAATACAGAGGAGAGGAAGGATAGAGAACAGAGAGGACATATGACAGAGGGGGCAGAGGACAGGCGACAAAAGGCAGAAGGTATAGAGGACAGAGGACAGAGATGGCAGAAATGACAGAGATTACAGAGATTACAGAGATGACAGAGAGGACAGAGAGGACAGAGAACAGAGAAGATAGAGAACAGAGGAACTAGAGAAAAGGGGAGAGAGAGGACAGGGGAAAGATAAGATAGAGGACAAAACAGGAAAATAATACAAAACAGAAAAGATAAGGAGAAGGACAAAAGGACCGAAAGGACAGAGGACAGACAGGACAGAGGACAGAAAAGATAGAGGACAGAGAGGATAGAGGACATAGATAGCAGATAACAGAAGAGAACAGAGAGGACATAGGTCAGAGAGGACAGTGGACACAGAGGACAGACGAGAAAGGGCAAAGGGGATAGAAGACATAGATAACAGAGGACAGAGGACAGAAAAGACAGAGATAATATAGCTCAAGGGGCAGAGGACAGAGCACAGTGAAGATAGAGAACAGAGAGCACAAAAAAGAGATAAGGCAGATGACAGAGAAGACAGAAGACAGGAAGGATAGAGAACAGAGAGGACATATGACAGATAGGACAGAGGACAGAGATGATAGAGGACAGACGAGAAAAGACAGAAGATATAGAGGACAGAGGACAAAGGACAGAGATGACAGAGATGACAGAGATTACAGAGATGACAGAGAAGACAGAGGACAGAGAACAGAGAAGTTAGAGAAAAAAGAACAGAGAGAGCATAGGACAGAGATGACAGGGGACAGATATGATAAAGGACAAAACAGGAAAAAGATACAAAACAGAAAAGATATAGCTGATTCTAAAAAAATAGATGACAGATAACAGATAATAGATGACAGATGACAGATGACAGATGACAGATGACAGATGACAGATGACAGATGACAGATGACAGATGACAGATGACAGATGACAGATGACAGATGACAGATGACAGATGACAGATGACAGATAATAGATTACACTCATGATAGAATGCAGATGACGGATAACAAATTTGTAATTGGAAATGATGAATAACCGATACATATGACATATGACACATGACAGATGACATGTCACATAACCAATTTAAAAAAAAACTATAAATGACAAAGAAGATATAACAAATGAGAAACAATATACTCTCCATTTTTATTAAAATTCATTGACAGGATAAATATATCTAAACATTTTAAAGATATAAAATAAATGACAATTGAAACATGTTAGATGACAGATTGTAAGAAGTATATAATAAAAGATGATGCCCTCTTTAACTGAGCTATGTTTATAATTTAAACCAATCTGTAATTGTTGTTAAAAGATGATAAATAACAGATGCAAGATAACAGAAGACACTTGACAGTTGAAAGATGGCAGATGGTAATTATTTTTAATAAGGCGACACTAATATTTCATACTGATGGAAGATAATAGATATATGTTGTTAAAAACTAAGTAAAGATAATAAAATAACAGATGACAGATAGCAGAAGACAAATGACGATAAAAGGACAATAGTTGAAATATGTGATTCAAATAAATGGTAATCGGTTTAATAATGGTTTCAAATAAGGCGATACTATTTTTTCAATTGTCCATAGTGATTATAGATGATAGCAGATGACAGATGACATTTTGAAAGTTAATTATTCTCAAAAATGAAGTTTTAACGTCACTAATATTGAAGCAAAGCTTTCGCCTATAACTCAACAGAGAAATGTCATCACTTTCAATTTCACTTATAAAGTGAAAATATATTTATTTTAAACAGATGTCAGATGCAAATGACATATGACAAATGACATAGTTAAAAGATATAAGATGAAAAATAAAATATGACTGATAACAGATGGCTCATGACAAATTACAGACCATAGATGATTAATGAGGGAATACAGATGGCAGTTGAAATATAACAGATGTCTGGCAAGGCCTTGAATATGATAAATAACATATGAGCGTTAAAATATAACAGAAGATTATAAGTAGCATGTAATGACCGATAGATGATGTCCTCTTTAACTGAGCCATGTTTATAATATTCAAACACGTCTGTAATTATTGTTAATATATGGCAAATAATAGATGACAGATGACAGAAGACAAATGACGACAAAAATACGACAGTTGTAAGATGAGAGATGGTCTACGGCTACAAACATGAGATTCCAAAGAGATGGAAACTGGTTTATAATTGTTTTTAATAATGCGACATTAATTTTTCATACTGGTAATGCGATGTATAACATTCGTATGCAATCTGCATCTGACATCTGTCATCAGTATGAAAAATTAATGTCGCATTATTGCATATGACACATGGCAGATGATGGTTAAAAGATAAGAGATGAAAGATGATGAAAAGACAAATGACTCATGACAAATTATAGACCATAAATGTATTATAAAAGAATGCAGATGTCACTTGAAGTATGACAGATGTCTGATCGCAGATGATATATGATAAATGGCAGATGGTAGTTGAAATATGCTACATGACAGATTCTAAATAGAATATAATATCTGATAGATGATGTCCTCTTTAACTGAGCCACGTTAATATTATTAAAACGGATCTATAATTTCTGTGAAAGGATGACAAATAAAAAATGACAGATATCAAAAGACAAATGACGACAGTTAAAAATTAACATGTGGTGAATAGCAACGAATAGTAGATTCAAATAAATGGAAAACGGTTTATAATTATTACAAATAGTGCGATACTAATTTTTCATGCTGATGAAACATAATAAATGGCAAACAGCAGATGACAGATGACATTTTTTAAATTAATTTTTATTTAAAAATATCAATTTTAGCTTATTGAAGCGAAGCTTTTCCCTATAACTATTCTCGACAGAGAAATTTTATCAATTTCAATTTCACTTAGAAAAATAAAATAATATTTTTGACAGATGTCGGATGCAGATGACATATGGCATATGACAGATGCTAGTTAAAAGATGAAAGATGACGGATAACAGATGGCTCATGAAATATTACAGGCCACAGATGATTTATATGGAAACATAGATGACAGTCAAAGTATGACGGATGTCTGATCGCAGATGATATACGGGAAATAACAGATGACAGTTGAAATGTGACAGATGACAAATCATAACATAACTGTTAGATAATATCTTCTTTAACTGAGTTGCATTTATAATATTCAAACCGATCTGTAACTGTTGTTAAAAAAGGACAAATAACAGATGACAGATGGCAGAAGACAAATGATGACCAAAATACGACATTTGAAAGATGGCACATGGTAAATAGCTACGAAAAGGAGATTCAGATAAATGGAAACCGGTTTTTAAGGACAGAAGACAGAGATGATAGAGGACAAAAAGGACAGAGGACAGAGAGGACAGAGGACAGAGAGAACAGAGGACAGAGAGGACAGATGACAGAGGACAGAGGACAGAGGACAGAGGACATAGAGGATAGAGAGGATAGAGGAGAGAGGACATAGAGGATAGAGTACATAGAAGACAGAGGACAGAGAGAACATAGGTCAGAGAGGACAGTGGACACAGAGGATAGACGACAAAGGACAAAGGAAATAGAAGACATAGATGACAGAGGACAGAGAAGACAGAGGATATATAGCACAAAGGGCAAAGGACAGAGAAGACAGAACACCGTGAAGATAGAGTACAGATAGCACAGAGGACAGATAGGGTAGAGGACAGAGAAGACAGAGAAAGAAAGGATAGATGACAGAGAGGACATATGACAGAGAGGACAGAGGACAGAGATGATAGATGACAGAAGACAGAGATGATAGAGGACAGAGAGAACAGACGACAAAAGACAGAGGGGACAGAAGATATAGAGGACAGAGGGGACAGATATGATAGAGGACAAAATAACAAGCAAAAAACAGAAATATGATACAAAAAGAAAAGATATAGCGGGTTCTAGAGGACATGCAAAGAATTTAAAAAAAGTGATTAAAAGACAGAGAATAAAGGACCGAGAACATAATATCGAGAATAGGAAATAGTCGTCAGAGTACAATGGTCAGAAAAGATAATAGGAAACAGATTAAATATCACGGAGGACAGAGTATATAAAACAGAAAACAGAGGAACAGAAGGTATAAAATAAGGGACAAAAGACAGAAAACAGATGACATATAACAGGGGACAGAGGGTAGAGAACACAGGGCAAAGATCAGAATAAAGGAGCTGTAAAAATATAAGAGAGGGTAGAAAACAGAAATAAAACATTGAAAATAAGAAACAGGGAACAGTGGTTAAAGGGCAGAAGGTAGAGAATAGAAAGTAAATATCAAAAACCAATAAAATTATTAGAGTTCTTTACGTTCTAATAACTAGAAAAACAAGAAATATTTTCGTGTTTTTTTCGAATTACTCATTAAAATTGGGGTTAGCAAAGAGAGAAAATTAGAGAGAGAATAAATGAACATAAAATATGTGACAGATCACAGATGATAGAGGAGAAAGAAGAGAGGACAGTTAACAGAGGATACAAATCAGAGGACATAGGACAGAGATCGTAAGACATAACAGAGGAAAAAAAGTGTACTAGAAACAGGTTACTAAAAACAGAGAATAGAGGATAAATATGAGGGGACTGCAGACTAAAAACAGATGTCAGAAGTCAGAGGCCAGAGAATAAAGAATAAAAATAGATGACAGAGAAAAGAGGAGGGAGTACAAAAGGTATATGACAGATAATAGATGGAAAAAAATAGAGAATAGATGTTGATATAACTGAGAATATAAAAAAATAACAGAGTAAAATAAAAGAATCAATTTTAGCTTCACTGATATTAAAGCAAAGCTTTCCACCATAACTATCACTGATAGAATCACTTTTAATCTAATTTTAAAAAATAAAATAATATTTTTTGACAGATGTCAGATGACATTTGACGTATTATATATAATAATAATAATAATAAATTAAGCAATTTCTTCATAGTATATTCACTAGTCGCCCATTAAGTAAGCAATGTCTTCATTGCGATATTATTCAGATGGAAAAACAAACTTCAACATAGACTCCAAAAAAATGTAAAACTATGCCTTCTTCAGATGAAGAATTTTTCTCAACAAAATCTTCACAGTAGATTCTTCATATTTCCTTTTCTCTCCTCTTTTTGTTAGATTTCAGAGCATAAAAGTTACTCTACCTACAATATTGTTTATTATACTCGTATATTTTTACAACAAAAAAATTCCTCGTTAAGATTTGTTCTTAACCATTACTATCAACCGTTACAGGTGACAAATGACAGTTAACAGATGACAGATGATATTGTTGATGTTGAAGGCTTCTACTTCGTTATATTTACATGTTGAATTGAAATGAAACACATTTATAACTTTGTGTGTATAACAGGTAATTTATTTTTGTGACTTAAGTTTCGGTATCTACACTTACCATTTTCAAACAGAAAATCTTTTTATGTTTGAAAATGGTACATGCAGTTACCGAAACTTAAGTCACAAAAATAAATTACGTGTTATACACAGTTATTAGTGTGTTTCGTTTCTATTTAACATGTACAACGAATTAGAAGCCTTCAACATTAACAATATCTTCTGTCATCTGTTAGTTGTAAGTTATAAGTGTGTTTCATTTCTGGCAGATGATGATAGTTAACAGATGACAGATTTCAGATCTTAAATCGGAGATGATAGACAATAGTAACAGAAAATAACTGACAGAATCCAGACAACAATTACAAAATGACAGATCACAGATGATAAATGGCAAATAACAAAAAGAAGTTAGAAGATAGTAGATGACAGATAATAGCTTATGAATGATACTCTCTTGAAATTTCTTCTAAAGGTATTTTCTGAAGCAAAGAATCTCTTCATTGCAATCTCTTTTTAACCGTTACTATTCTTACCATTCTGTTGTTATTTTATTTAGGAGATTTGTTTTGAATCGATCCTTTCAGACAAAAAAATTTAATTATTATATTAAAAACGTCAATTTGAAAATGATCTTCGTAATAATAAAGCAAATTATCTTCTAAGTAATAATCTTCATTTTATTTTCTACAGATAATGATTTTATGTGATTATCTCAGGCAAAGAAATTTATTAAGATAATTTTGAGATACGAAAACATTTCGTATTTCCTTCTGGATGAAGTAATCTTAGTTCAGACCTTTCTAGGCATTTTTTGTTGTTGTAGTCTTCTTAAAATGATCTTGTTTTTACTTTTAGGCAACAAAATTTGCTATAGTTCTTTGAGTGAAGAAATGTATCCTTAATGTAGTCTTTCTAGGTTACGAAATCTTAGTTGTGACCTTCCTATGTAAAGAAATTTCTTTGTTGCAATTTTCTTTTCTTTTTGGTAAGGTTTCAGCCAATTTGATTAATTCTACCACATAAAATCATATGATTAATATTAAAATTATTTTCTTATGTTCATTATAATCTCTTCGTCCAAAGAAATTCCTTCGTTTTTAAAATATAGCTTATTTAACAAAGAAATTTTCTTCTGTTACTTCTGTGTGGCCTTTAATGAGAAATCCTAGTTCCTACCTTTCTAGGCAAAGAAACTTCTTTGTTCTAGTCTTTTTAAAATTATCTTGTCTTCATTCTAATTCTTTTAAGCAAATTTTTTGAGTAAAGAATTTCTTCATTGTCTTCGATGTCGTCTTTCTTGACAAAGAAATCTTGGATGTGATCTTCCTCGGCGAAGACAATTTTTTTTTTGTCTTCACTATATAATAAAAAATTATCTCATTTTTTCTTTAGCTTTTTGGATAGATAAATGTCTTCATTTACTTCGATAAGGGAAGAAATCTTAGTTATGACCTTTGACGGTGAAATTTCTTTGTTGTGGTCTTCTTAAAATTGTCTTGTCTTAACTAAAGCTCATTCAGACAAAGAAATCCCTTTGTTTATTTTTTTGCTACAGTATGTTGAATAATGAATTTTTTGCCTTATTTTAAATATGCTCTTTCTGAATAAGACCTAATATTCCTAGGTAAGACCTTTCTAGGCAAAACGTCATTGTGGTCTTTTATTAGTATCTTATGTAATGAACATAGTTCCTCCAGCTAAATAATTTTTTAGCTATAGCTTTTTGGATAAATAATTTTCTTTCTTTACTTCGATTTGGTATTTTATGAGGGTTTTTTGTGAAGAAAAATTAGAACTAGGATAGGTATAATTTTTCTAATCAAAGAAATTTCTTTGTATCTTCTAAAAATTGTCTTGTTTTCACTTTAATTGATTTAGGCAAAGAAATTTCTTCGTTTTTTTGCTATAGTATTTCGTCACTAAATGTTTTCGTATTTTAAATTTATTATAGTATCTTGATGTAGTTACTTGAGTGCGTGAAGGTTAATATCACTTAATTAAAACACAGTTATATTCCTTTCTTCACTTTTTATTTATATAAAAAAGTAAGTATTTTGACTTTAAAAATTTCTTTCGTTATTATGATGTAGCCCTTTTGCTATAGTTTATTGAGTAAGAAATAGAAATATGTTCTTTCTAAGCGAAGAATTCTTAGTTGGGACCTTCCTAAGCAAAAAAAAAATTCTTCGTAGTGGTCTTCTTAAAATTGTTTTTAGTATATTCTTATCGTTTTTTTAGCTATAGGTTTTTAAACAAACAAAAAAATCTTCCGTTACTTGTTGTTGTGGTCTTTTTATTAACATTTATTGAATAAAGAAATCTGTGGTCTTTCTATTCAAAGAAATCCTGGTTGTGACCTTCTTAGGCAAAGAAATTTTTTTGGTGTTTTTAAAATTGTCTTATCTTTGCCATCGTTCTTTCGGACAAAAATATTCCTTTGTTTCTTTTTTGCTAAAGAATTTCTTCATATTTTGTTTGGTCTTTCTGGGCGAAAAAAATCCTAGTTGAAACTTTCCTAGGCAAAGAACTTTTTTTATTGTGGTCTTTTTAAATGAAAATGATTGTATTATGATCATTTTAGTCCCTTCAGCCAAAGAAATTTCTTTGTTTTTTTTTTAAATTTTGATTCAATGTGGTCTTTAATAGGAAAAGAAATCTTTGTTTTGACTTTCATGGACAAATAAATTTGTTTCTTGTGGTATTCTTAAAACTATTTTGTCTTTACATCCTCTTTTTCTGCTATAAATTTTTGAGTAAAGAAATTTCTTCCTTTTTTGAAGTGGTCCTTCAAGACGATGAGATCTTAGTGCTGACCCACTTAGGTAAAGAAATGTCTTCGTTGTTGTCTTTTTAATGAAAAATTTTTGTCTCAAGTTCGTTCGAATTTCTTTGGCTGAAGGGATTGGCCAAAGAAATTCCTTCTTTTTTTAGCTATAGTCTTTTGGACAAAACAATTTCTTCCTTAATTTCCATCTGGTCTTTTATTTTAAGCAAAAAAAAAATGTTGTGCTTCTCTTAGCTATAGTTTGTTGAGCAAAAAACAAGGAAATCTTAGTTTTGAACTTTTTAGACAGAACATTTTCTTCATTGTAGCCTTTTTAAAGGGGAAAGTTTGTCTCGACTTTCTTATAGTCATTTCAGTAAGAAATTCTTTCGTTTCTTCTATATTATAGTGTTAGGTGGAGAAAATGCCTTCTTTTCCGATGTGATTTTTTTTACGGTGCAAAAACTATTGTTGCCACTTTCTTAGGAAAAGAAATTTATTCCCTTTTTTGTTATAATCTTTTCAGGCAGCAAAAAATGAGCCAAAAGAATTTCTTCCTTATTTTCGATGTAGTCTTTTTAAATTTTTATTTAAAAATTCTTATAAAAACAAGGGACTTTTATTCTGACTGCTTCTTTGAGGTGAACTTTCTTCATTATGGTCTTCAGTACCACAGATATTTCTTAACTAGCTTTATTTTGATCTTCAAGAGTGAAGAAATTATCTTTGGTCTTAAGCGCAGAAAAAATCCCTCGTTGTATAAAAAATGCTTATTATTACAAATTAATAATATACGATTGCAACAAGATCTTTTAATAGCTAATAAATCAACATTGATCAAATATCTATCAATGTTAATTTATTGGCTATTAAAAGATCTTGTTGAAATCGTAAATTATTAATTTGTAATAATAAGCCTTTTTTATACAACGAGGAACTTTTTGCGCTTAAGACCAGAAATAATCTCTTCACTCTTGAAGATCAAAATAAAGCTAGTTAAGAAGAATATTTTGAATAATGATGCATATGATTTACTTTCCTTGTATTTTTTTTTTCTTTATTGTGACGGGCATTCTTTCTTATTGCACTTTATTTTAATATAAGAAAGAAGTAAATAAAAACTATTAACTCTGTAGAATAAATACGTTTTCTTTTTCTTCTAAAATAAGTATAAAAGAGAATTATTATTTTTTTAATACAACCTCAGTCAGTTAACGTTGACCCCTGTCAAGACAAACAAAAAAACTATTGTGGCTTGAACAACAATTTTGGCCGGAATTTAAAATCTGCCGTTTTCTAGTGGCGATCATAATTTACATTCGGTACATTCACGTCAGGGAGGTGCAGGTGAAGTTCGAAAGGGAGAAGTACCGTAGCGAGAACACGGTGTGCCTCTTCTTGGGATGGTCGGCCTCCTTCGGCATCAGCATCGTCGCCAATTTCCAAGAGACCAACATGTTCCTGGTGCACATCGTCGGCGCCATCATGGCGTTCGGCCTCGGATCCGTCTATCAGATCATTATGGTTAGGACATGTGGTAATGATGTTGATTGGATGCATTGGTTGTTATGATTTTGATTTCAGTGGAAGATCCTGCATGAGTTGCGTGAAGACATCGGTGGAAGGAAATGGGTACTTAATTGTCGACTGGTGTTGGGGATTATCAGTCTGGTGTGTTTCCTCTGCTGCTTCGGGTTTGCTGGTGTGGCCTTGCAAGGATTTCATGGTAATTTAGATCAGAATATTAAATACTGTGTATGTAAAATTTATCCAGTTGAATAGATAACAATTATAAGCTTCTTTTACTCAAAAGAAAAAAATCACAATTGATTCAATAGGTATTAAAGATGTTTCTTTTTTGTCTTTAAGTAAATATTATTAGAAGTGCTGAGAATTATTTAGAATATGTGATTATGATTTTAAGCCTCAGTTGATTAGAATCGAAATAGTTTTTTAAAGAATTTTGTTCTTGGCTTTAAAATTAATTGAGTATTCAGAACTTTTTAAAAATTATTTTTTTCTTAAAGAATAAACATTAAATTCTTATGATGTGAATATTTTTGTCCTTTCATGATAATTTATTGGACAAACAAGCGCGGATCCGGGCGAATTTATAAAAATTTAGTGCGAGTACATCCAAGGCTCCGACAGCTGGTGAAATATTTGTTTTGCCCCGTAGTAAAATTTATAACCCCTCGGGAGAGTTGTTGCTTTTCAATTTTTAGGCGAGGACGTGACGAAGTGGACGCGAAAGGACGGCGGCTACGATTGGCACTTGGCCAGCACGAGCACTGAATGGATTTGCGCGCTGACGACGATGCTGTACCTGCTCACCTTCTGGGAGGACTTCAGGTACATTCAGATCGACGAGCCCCAGATACACATCATCACCAGACCTTGAACGGCACGCGTTCCTAATATTAACGATAGCGGTTGAAGAGTTTAGTTATATCGTTGTAAGTTTATACGGATGTTATCAAATAAATTCACTAGTTTTATTATCTAAGGATATGGTGTGTTTGTTTTATTTTGTTCTAAAATTGTTGGAGGATCGTCTCTTGCTACTATATATTATTTCATGGCGCAAATTTCCAAATTAATTCGGCGCGAATGATGATTCGGTTGTTTAGTGGAACATGCGAAGAGTTAATTAATTTCAATGGTCAATTTAAGGGCGCCGCTTTGACAAACTCGAAGCCGCAAAACTAGTTTACGCGGAAAGTTTGCCAACTCTTGAGTTAGCCCTCCCACTCGGGGAGATTCCTGAGAAGGTCGTTAAGATTTTACGACGGCAATATAAAATCTTTATCTTATATTCATCGATGTGTTTCTATCCACGCACGAAATGAAAATAATTGATAATAAGGTAATAAAACACCAACACGTTTTTCTATAATTAATTACAAGTTCGTTCGAATAATCTTAACGTAAATCAAAAATTACATTCCTCAATAATAATTATTATTACATATATCTTCAAATCTTAAGTCATCTATTGAATATTTTTATTAGTAAAAATTTCACAGATGAATTAGAAATTTTTAGACATTTTTTAGATAACCTAACAGGGCGAGGTATGTATTTCTTTATTGAAACACTTTTCGTGAATCTACAACACTGTAGTATTTTAATACATTTTATTATCTATAATGAAATTAAACTTCATAATTTTATTTTCCCACCAAATCAATTTTATCATTGATGGGTAGATTGGGTGAAAAGAAAATTATTAAGATTTTTAACCATTGAGGCGTTTACTTTGTGTACTACAAACATCCATGGTCAAAAACCTTCATAATTTTCTTCTCACTCAATCTAGTATTAGTATTATAAATTGAATTTTGACTTGAAAATGATAATAATATGCCTTTTTACTAGTTCAAGAACAAAAAGATTTATTGGAACTCCTACACGAATGTGTCTATAAATAAAAACGACGTATATTTTAGAAGGTACAAAAAAACTGATATGCATTTTATAGCGTAGACTTAAATTTAGAAGAGACACCTGCTGTAATGGTAATATAATTTTTTGGAAACTTCCCAGCTGGCAATGGAGATTGTCAACTTAATAATTCAATTCATGTGCAATAAACATCACCACAGTAACAATTAGTAGTTGTAATACAATTAATTGTGTGAAATAGCCTCTAATCAACCCTTTAATTACTAAACCGACCAATTGAAAATTAATATTATCAATTGGCTATAATTTGTTATACTTACCACAATTTTCATTTGAAATCTGCCCCCCGTAATCTTCAATTGTCATTTACATTCCTCCATTTGTCTTCTGACAACCATCATCTATCATCTGCATTTTGTCATTTATTATATGTCAATAACTATTTGATTTTGAGGAACGAAGTTCGAGTGTATGTCAAAACACAGATCAGCATCGTCTTCACATTCCATTTCACCTGTCGAGCTTTTTTTGGATAGGGTGAGTCAATTGTCTTTCATTGACATGACTATTTTGTTCACTTTCTGGATCGTACCTATAGCACCATAACTCGTGGTTCTGTCATTTTTAACTGTATTCGTTTTACCATTTGTCAACAACAATTAGAGATTTGTTTCAATTTTCCAATTGGCAAAAAATATATCATGCTATCTGCCATCTGTAATCCACCATCTATCATCTTTCAACTGCCATCTATAATTTATCGTTACACTTCTGATATGCAAAATCTATAATCAGGGTTTTGTGTCATCAATAATATATCTAACATCTGTTAACTTTCATTTGTCATCCGTCATCTATCATCTTTTAACTGCCATAAGTCATTTAGTTTCTGTCACCAGAATGAATAATTGAAGAGATATCCAGTCAACAATAATTACTGATTTCAAAACACATCAATCTCACAAAAGTAGTTTAATGGAAAATAATGCCATCAACTAAGCGTGATACGCCTGTCGTTTGTCATATATCATCTATGATCTGCGACTTGTATCTTTCATCTGCTACTGGTCATTTTATATCATCTGTTCTTTATCATCTATAATCTGTCAACTGTCATTTACTATTATCTATCTTCCAAGTGTATTTTTTATTCCATACTTTGCCCTAGGCATCTGTCATCTGCGACTTGTCATCTCTCATCAGTATAAATAATTAGTATGGTTCTGATAACAATTTAAGACATCTGTCATTTTGTCATTAATCATCTGTGATCTGCTATTCTTCATCTTTTAACGATAGACTGAAAACCGTCACTCTTCTAACATCCCTCATATCATCTGTCATACTATTTGGCATCTGTCATCTAACATTTGATGCAAATATCATCTGTCATCTTTCAATTGTATTCTGTATTGCGCAATTTGTCTTCAGTCTAATATTACCTATTATATAGTATTTTTCTTGTGGTATTGACAATCATCTGTTAATAGTATGAATAATCAGTGTCGTCATGTCAATAACAATTATAGAATATATTTTAAATTCATAAACCTAGTTAAACATAATTAATACAGCTTGCCATCTGCCATTTGCCACATATCATCCCCAATCTGCTGTCATTTGTAATCTATCATCTACCATCTATCAATTATCATCTATCATCTACAATCCAGTATCTATCAACTTTAATAAATTATCTAACAACTATCATCTATCATCTATTATTAAACTTCTATCGTCTACCGTCTATCTTCTATATCTATCGTCTAACTTCTATCATCTATCACCTATCTTCTACAATCTATCTATTAATCTATATGTCATCTGCTATTAACGAACTGCCAACTAGACCTCTCCTGTCAAACACAATTTAAGACAGGTTTCCATTTTTTGAATCTATTGCCCGTTACTTCCCATTAGTCATTTAGAAATTACCATGTGTGATCTATCATCTATATATGTAAACAGTCACCCGCATTCTGTTATTTGTCTTCTTACATCTGTCATCTGAGGCATCTATAAACTATATATTATCCCGCATGTGTTACATATCATATATCATCTGTCATCTATCGCTTTTAAACTGTCAACATTTTCTTTTTATTACCTATCATCTGTAATCTCTTATCTTTCAACTGTATTCTATAATTTGTCTTCTACCATCTATCATATGTCATCTGCTATTTATAATCTGCCATCCTGAAAACAACAATTATTGCTTTCATTATGTTTGTGTTTCATAAACATGATGGAATATTAAAAAAAAAAACATCATATTTCAGCTATTAACTGTTACTTACCATTTGTCATTTGTAATTTATCAGCTGTGACCCTACGGTCGATCAACTATGGTCTAGGTTTTATCATTTGTAAATTGACGTCTATTACCTATTATCTGTAATCTATAATCTGTCATCTCTCATCCATAATCTGTAATATGTCATCTGTAATTTATTACTTATTTGCAATCTGTCATATACTTTCAGTTATCTGTTTTCTTACATCTGTCATTTATCATCTATCTATTTGTTATTGTATATTATCATCATCCGTCATCTGTCATCTGTAGTCTGCCATCTGTCATTTGTAATCTCTTATTTTCCACCTGTCATCCCTGTAAATAATTAGCGACAGCTGTCTTTTACCATCTATGATCTGCTATTAGTAATATTTTAACTGTCGTTCGAATTCCATCATTTGTCGTCTAGCATAAGTTTAAGCATTAGTTTCATCACTCGTTTGTTATTGATCATATGCGATCTGCAATCTATCATCTACTACCTAACATTTATCATCTATTTTCTATTATCTGCATTATGTCATTTGCTATTTATCACATTTGATTTACAATCTGTCATCTTTCAACAGTTTTATACAATATACAGTATTCGATAATTTGTTTTCTACCATCTATCTAGCGATCTATATGGCATGTGCTATTAACCAACTGCAAACTAAACCTGTTCTGTCAAACATAATTTAAGACTGTTTTTAATTTATTTGAATCTACTCTCCGTTACTAACCATTTGTCATTTACAAATTACCGTCTGTTATCTATCACCTATATATTTCAACTGTCACCCACATTCTGTTATTTGTCTTCTTACATTAGTCATCTATCATTTCTCATCTGCCATGTGACATCTGTGACACCATGTGTTATGTGGCATACGTCATCTGTCATCTTTAAACTGACATCAGCATTTGCTTTTTATTATCTATGATATGCAATCTGTCATCTTTCAACTGAATTCTATAGCACGTACTTTAACATCTGCCATCTACAATCTGTCAACTGCTAGGAATTATTTGCCATCCTGTCAACAACAATTACTGGTTTAAATTTGTTTAAATCTCATAAACCGTCCAATTGAAAAATAATATTATAAATTAGCTATAATCTGTTTACTTACCACAATTTATCATTTGAGATCTGCCCCCAGTAATCTTCAACTTTCATCTACATTCCTCCATTTGTCAACTGATAACTATCATCTATCATCTGCTATTTGTCATCAATTATCTGTCATTAACTATTTGCCAGCTGTCATTTTCAACTGTATTCTATTTTCCATAATTTGTCTTTGGCAATTTGTTGCCGGTCATCTGCTATTTATTATCTGCCATCTGCCATCAGTGTGTTTCAATATATTTGAGTCCAATTGACAAACAGTATATCATGCCATCTGTAATCTACCATCTATCATCTTTCAACTACCATCTATATTTCATCGTTAGTCTTCTTATACTATATCTGTGATCAGCTATTTGTAATCTGTCATATTTTATCTATCAGATGCCGTCAATAATAAATCTAACATCTATCAACTTTCATTTGTCTCTTACAATCTGTCAACTATCAACTTTTAGCTGTCATGTGTCATCAGAAAGAATATTTAGTGTAACAACAATTACTGGTTTATAAATATTTCAATGTTACAAAAGTAGTTTAATGGATAATAGTGTCATCAATTAAGCGTGATACGTCTATCGTTTGCTATGTATTATCTATGACCTGTTACCTATATCTTTCATCTGCTACTCTACATTTTAAATCGTTAACTACAATCTGTCAACTGTCATTTGCTGTTTACTATCTTTCTATAGAATTATTTATTCCACACTTTGTTCTAGGCCACCTGCAATCTGCGATTTGTCATTTCTCACTTTTAAGACATTTGTCGTTTATCATTTATCATCTCTGGTCTGCTATCTGTCATCTTTTAACATTAGACTGGATTCCATCAATCTTCTAACATCTCTCATATCATCTTCCATACTATTTATCATCTGTCTATATATCATCTGTGATCTTCAATCATTGTATACTTTATTGTCCAATTTGTCTTCTGTCTCAACTTGTATATTAATTGTAATAACACTTTGAAATAAAAACTGTATTATTATTATTATTGAAATTTAAAATAAACGTCAAATTGAAATAATGTGAAAAATAAAGTCTGCAGAAATTGGTCCTGAATATGTCAAAAATGGCCAAAATATTGCCTAAGTGGCCAGAATTATTTGGTGATTATCATCACCAGTTACCAACTATAATAGGTCGAGTGGAAGAACATGAGGAGATATGAACTCCGCCTCCAAGTTGTATGTTTCAAATGTTTAAGTGTATTTGTGTATGGATTGTTTTAATAGATCTAATAAAGTAAGTAAAATAAAGTAAATAAATTAAATATTACCTGTTATATGGTATTTTTGGTATAATATTGAAAATCATCTGTCATTAGTATGATGTACAGCCTGACATCTGTTATTTGCCATTTATAATCTGCAATCAGCTTCCTGTCATTTGTAATCTATTATCTATCATCTATCATCAATCGCCAATCATCTATCATCTATCATTGTCATCTATCATCTATCATATACCATCTTTCACTTATCATCTATCATCTAGCATCTGTTATAAAATATCTAACATCTATTATCTATCATCTGTCATCTAACATCAAACATCTAACAAACATCATCTGTCATCTATTATCTGCCTATGTTATTTGCTATTCATCATATGTGATCCATATTCTGTCATCTTTTAACATTATACTGTATTCCATAATTTGTTTTCTATCATCTGTCTCTCTATAAATCTGTCATCTGTTATTTACCATCAGCCAACTATACAACAATTTAAAACTGATTTCAATATACATATTTGAATTTATTATCTGTTACTTACCATCTGTCATTTATCAATTACTATGTGTGATTTCAAATATTTACTACATTCACTTCTTTGTCTTCTTACATCTGTCATATGGCATATACAATCTATCTGTCATCTCTCATTTGTCATGTTTCATATGCCATCCGTCTGTTATCATCATTTGCTATTTATTACCTATGATTTGCAATCTTTTATCTTTCAATTGTATTATATAATGTGTCATCTGCCATCTATCAGCTGTCATCTGCTATTTATAATCTGCCATTCTTACAGCAACAATTATTGCTTTCAATATATTTGTGTTTCAAAAACATAGACTAATATGAAAAAAAACATCATATTTCAGCTATTATCTGTTACTTGCCATTTGTCATCTATCATTTGTAAATTGTCATCTGTCATCTATCACCTGTCATCTGTAATCTATATTCTGTCATCTCTCATCTGTAATCTGTAATATGTCATCTGCCATTTACTATTTATTATGTGCTTTGCAATCATCTTTCAATTATATTATGTTTTACAAAATTTGTCTTCTGCCGTATATTATCTATTATATATTTACTATCTGTCATTAGTATGAATAATCAGTGGCGTCATGTTATAGAATACTACTATATTTTAATTTTATAAATTGAAAAGAATGATATCAATCAAATATTGTCTGTTACTTGACATTTATTATCTATCATCTAGCATCTAGTATATAGCATCTATTATCTATCATCTATCATCTATCATCTAGCATCTATTATCTAACATCTATCGTCTATCATCTATAGGTATATCATATACCTTGACGCATGCCATCTGCCATCTGTCATCTGCTATTAATTATCTGCCATCCTGTCAACAACAATTACTGCTTTCAATATATTTTAGTTTCGTAAACATAGTCCAATATGAAAAAAAAATATCATCAATCAACTATTATCTGTTACTTGCCATTTGTCATCATCTGTGATATTCTACCCTGTCATCTTTCAATTGTCAACTAAGGTCTAGGTTTCATCATTTGTCGTCTGACATATGTCATCTATCATTTGTAAATTCTGTGTGTCATCTGTAATATGTAATTTGTCATCTGTAACATGTCATCTGTCATTTGCTATTTACTATGTATTTTGCAATCTTTAACTATTTTCTGTGTTGCATAATTTGCCCTAAGCTATCTTTCATCTGTTTTCTGCTAATTGTCATCTGTCATGATCATGAATAATCTGTGATCTGGCAACTGGCATCAACTTTCTGGTATTTGTCTTCTTACATCTATCATTTGCTACTTATCATTCATAAATGGTCATTATCTGCCATCTGTCATATATAATCTGCAATCTGTCATTTGAAACGTCATCTGTAATCTGTCATGTGTCATTTGTAATCTTTCATCTGCCATTTGCTATTTATAAATGTGTTTTTCAATATTTAACTGTACTCTGTATTCCATAATTTGCCCTAGGCTATCTTTCATCTGTTATCTGCTAT
Source organism: Ontholestes murinus (assembly GCA_963969525.1). Classification (NCBI taxonomy): domain Eukaryota; kingdom Metazoa; phylum Arthropoda; class Insecta; order Coleoptera; family Staphylinidae; genus Ontholestes; species Ontholestes murinus. The sequence continues at coordinate 107,974,727 of OZ018387.1, forward strand.
TTGTCACCTGTCATGAGCATGAATCAACTGTGATCTGGCAACTGGCATCAACTTTCTATTATTTGAGTTCTTATGTCCATCATTTGTTGCTTGTCATTCGTAAATAGTCATTATCTGCCATCTGTAATCTGCAATCTGTCATGTGTTATTTGTAATCTGTTATCTGCCATTTGTTATTAATTAAATGTGTTTTGTAATCTTTAACTGTATTCTGTATACCATAATTTCATTTATCATTTATCATCAGTGATCTGCTATACATCATCTTTTAACTCTCGCTGGGATTCCGCCATTTGTCTTTTAGCATCTGTTATATATCATCTGCAATCTGTCATAGGTCATCAAGAATTTGCTATTTATCATCTGTGATCTGCAATTTGTCATTTTTCATCTATATTCTGATTTCCGAAATTTGTCTTCTGCCATCTATCATCTGTTATATGCTATTTATTATTTGCCACATGTCAACAGTATGAATAATTAGTATAGTAATGTTAACAACTATTATACACTATTAAATCTTACAAACCTAGGTAGTTCAATTGAAAAGAGTACCTGTCATTTTGAGATATCATTTGAAATTCGCTGTTTGTAATCTGTCATCATCTTTAAGTTATCAACTGTCTGAAATTTGTCAACTATCATCTGTTATAATAATTTTTTAACTACCATCACCTATCGCCTGTCATCTGCCAGAGTCACTTGTTATCTACCTGTTATAATAATTTGTTAACTCCATCACCTATCGCCTGTCATCTGCCAGAGTTACATATTATCTATCATCTGTCACCTGTCATCTATCATCTGCCATTTGTCATCTGCCTTCTGTGAACTGTCATTTGGCGTTTCTTAAACTGGGAAAGTTAAAGTTATATGAAATTAAAAAACGACGAGCTTTCTCCGTATGAATTAATTATAATGGAGAAGCAAACATTCACATTTCTTTAGGTTCGAAAAAGGTTTCCTGGTAATTGTGATACCTGTAATGAGTATAAATATTTAGTGTATTTCGCGATCTGTTGAAAATCAAATAGGCATATTCCGCCATCTATTGGAAAACAGCTGAACTCATATGGATGGGTGTTGATATGCAGGCCTGAAACGGGTGAAAATTATAAAAAAATTAGTAATAAAACTTAATGTAAAAGATAGTCCGTTTCATTTTAATCCGTTCTTTATAAGTATTTTCTTTAGAGCATATTTCAAAATAAAATTCTGCTCAAAGTAAGACATGTAAAGTAGATTTCGGTAATTAATATTAAATTTAGAGTTAAAAGTTAATAAACAATTTATTAAGAACAAAAATTTAAATCGCCAAGAATTGTTTCTGTATTTCCTAACCTTAAAAATAATTATACTATTTATATTATTGGTTTTTGAGTTACAAAAAGAGAAATTTCAATTAATAAAAACACTTTCTTCACAAATTGTGAATTAATTAAACCGTTGATTAGTCAGTATAGTAATAGTGAAAATTTGTTAGATTGAATCCTTAAAAATGTAAATATATGTATAATGTTTCCATATTTTAAATCTAATCAGTACAGCTTTATTATTAACTGAATTGTGAAATCAAGCAAAACAATTATTAAAATAAATATAATAAAAGATTAAAAACTTATTTAGACATGAATAGCAACTAACACAATGTTAAAATTTTATGGACAGAGGGTAGGAATTTATGTGCGAGATGGATAAGTGAATTCGACAGAAATAAATAACCTTGGGGATTAAGAGAAATACGTGGGGATTAAAGTCTTTTACGTGGTTGTAATTTAAAAATATGAAAAATTCATTATTTTTAAATTATAAAAAAGATTATTGTTTTGTAAAAGATACAGGACGTTAGAGGTGGCAAGTGATGAGAAAAAGTCTCGTACAAACGTTTATTAATCAATAACAGAGTATCCAGGTATTGCTCACGTTCTCACTATCCCGAATATCTAAAAGGCTCATTGGCATGGACAGATGACTAACAATTAAATTACCCTAGGGACGAGAAATCCACGCCCGACACCGTCGAAACTAAAAAAACGTGTTAAAATTGTGCGGGGGGGGAAAAAACTAATTAAATAATATCATCACAGCCGAAACACGCGTTATCGTCGGCCGAAATTTTATCACAATGCATTGAAGGTATCGAACGCTGAAATTCCCAAAAAAAAAAACAAATGTTATCGTTGGAAATCTAACAACCACTTTACCCGCCTGCAAACAATATTGCTGTTAATATTTACTGAATTAAATTCTTATGTAACTAATTATATTGCTGCAAACGTTTCGTAAATCACACGTAAATTATATTATAAAAAGTAATTATTTAATTAGATTACCACAAATTTTATTCTAATATTATTATTAGAATTATTATTCTAATATTATTATTAGAATTAAGTTACGAACTAATTAAATAAACTAATCCGTCTGAAACAGTTATAAGCAAATTATTTAATAATGATCTTTGGCTAAATCCCATTTAACAATTTCTATATTTTCAAAAACTTTTTCATTCTCTCTAAATTTTAAGCCTTAAAATACATGTGTTTAGATTTAGTTATATTAAGCCATTAGAAACAATATTTCCCTATTTGTGTAATTTTTAACGATGAGAGTGCGGCCATAAGTAATTATAGAATGGACTTTTAAACATTTAGTAACACTAAAATAGCGATAGGGATTTTTCCAAAGCTCAATGTGTACGGTGAAAAATATAAATTAATTATTTGTAACTGTTGTTATAAGAACACACACGTATTGTCTTAGGTATGAGATTATAATCAACATGAGGAGTGGTAAAAACCTAACCTAAAAAAAAACATTGCTGCTATTCGATGAACTATTAAAGCCAATTCGAGAGTCTATTGGCGTGAAAAATACCAGCGTAAAGACTTCTCGAGTTTTTAAATTTTCTTTCAATTTACTATAAACTATATAGCTTAAATCTAAAAAAAAAAAACATTACATTTAAACGTGTCAAAATACAAACTGTATCAAATCGTAGTAGTAATGAATAGCTCGCGAATTAATAACAATAGTATTAATAAAATCAGTACAACTCTTTACGGCTAGGTATATGTATATGTCGATGTGCTCACACCGTTTTCCTGCAATTGGGGCACGTGTTGTGGTTGACTAGCCAGGCGTCGATGCAGCGCTTGTGAAACGAGTGGCCACAGAGCAGGATACGCAAGTCTTTCTCTGAAATATCCAGGCATATCGAGCAGTGGTCGTTGCCTCTCCTTTTTCTGCTATGTGGCCTAAAACTTTGTTACAGTTAATATTTTATAAAAATACACAAACTACACAAAAAGTGTAACAATTTCAATTGTTTTCGATAAACAAAATTCATTAAGAGTGTCACTACGATTTGAAAATGTGAATTTCTGTGTTTCACGAAAATCAATCAATGATGAGTATACTCGTCGAACTCAGTTAACTGTTTAAAAATATTAATGCCGATAATAGTTATTAGTGTTTGGTAAAGGTCAAGGGTCAAAAATTTTAATAATGAATACGTGTTTAAAATGATAAATAATCAAGCGTAGTAAGCAAATGGAAACAGAACAAAAACAAAAACTATCTCACCTTTCTTCTGGAAGATTGCCCGGCCACGGCGGTTCTATGTACACATTGTCTGAACCGCTCGAGCCGTAAGTGTACTGGTTCTGCGAGTTGCTCTGTTGGTAGATCAGGTACAGGACACCTGCCAGTGCGGTCCCAATTGCCAGGAACAATCCGAATCCAGGCAAGGACATGTCGACCCCCTCAACTCGGCGCGGTATTATCTACGGTCGGATTTCTGAACGCAAAAGAATGACTGATGGGACGTGCGATCGAAATACTTACGTTTGCGTGTTTATAAATAAGGCTGCCCGAAGTGCAATTCAAAACAACAGCTGTCTGCCCCAATGTTTAGGATATTTCGGACGAGGGCTGCCAACTGCGTAAAACTCCGGCGGCGGTGCGACGGTTATCATCTTTTAATGATAAGTCGCGAATTGGTGTAATTTTGATTTATTTCGCGTCGCGTTACGCAACGTCTAATATTAAACATTGCCGAAACGAATACAAAGATGGAATTTTTGCCAAGATGTTTATTTTAATGTCTGACATCTAGCGGAAAATCGCATAACTAATTTAAATTGTTTAAATTCTTTAATTGATAACAGATGGCATACTGGAAAATTTTGAAAAATCGAAAAATTTAATTTATATTTTTGCCATCTTTCGTTATTGGGATATAATTAATAGCGCTTAAAAGTGACGGGTGCGTTAATTTAAAGTAATATGATTTTTTACACAAATTTAAATACACAACAAACAAAAAAACACGGCGGAAGGACCACGTAGTCAATTGCTAAACCAATACTTCTAAAAATATTAAATAAATTAGATATAATAAAAAAGTTATTTATTTTTAACCTACCTTATATACATTTAATTATTTAATTAATAATTAAAACGATTGTTTTTTTATATATATAAATGATAATGTTTTTAATATAAAAATTTAAAAAAAATATTAATAATAATATTAGCATTTTCAAACTATTACTAGTTTATATGATTTTCTAATGCATAGAACACATAATTTCCACCTTTGAACGTAACTTTTACGACCGAAAAATTAATTTCCAGTTGCTTACTAATTGATATCCATGAAGGGCGATATAGCGTGCCCCCCGCAATTCGAACGTCCGTGCTCAAATCCAGTGAAAATTCATCGGTGCTGTTGTCGTGATGGATAAATTATTTACCACGTGCGCGTTTCTAATAATAATCTTTGCAACGGTGAAACCAGTCAATTCCGGTAAGTTCTATTTATTAAGTTATAAATAATTTGTGTACTAATACAGAAAACAGTAGCCGTTATGGGTAGTTTAAAAATTATCAGGTAAATTTGCTCTAACATCAAACAGCAACTTTTTAATATCTAAAAATTAACAGAAAAAAAAACTATAAATATTCAAAACTTACCAATAACTTTTTTTATTTTAATATGGTATAAAAATATCCACCTAATTATTAAGCAAATTACAAAACAATCGATCTTAAATCGAACATCGATCATTTTTAAATTGCAATAATTTCAAACCGTTAAAAATATGGAAAAACAAATGCCATAAACTTTAAACTTACAAGATTGACTAAGAGTTGATTCTACTTGAATATAATACAAAAGTATGCACTTAATCATAAGACAAATTAGAAAATAATCGCTTATAAATGAAACATAAATAATTTTCAAATTGCAATAATTTCAAAGCTTGAAAAAAATAGAAAAACAAATGCCACAAACGTTAAATTTACAAAATTTACTAAAACTTTATTCTACTTTAATACAATTTACAAATATGCACTTAAAAAAAAGCAAATTAGAAAATAATCGACCTTAAATAAAACATCAATAATTATCAGGCTGCAACATTTTGAAATCTTTTAAAAAAATAGAAAAACAAGTGCCACAAAGCTTAAACTTACAAAATGTAGTAAGAAAATATTTTATTTTAAGATAGTATAAAAATATGCACTTAATTATACAGCAAATTAAAGAATAATCGCTCTTAAATGAATCATCGATAATTTGGAAACAGAAGCATTTTTAAAAATTAAAAATAAAATAGAAAAACAAATACCACAAGCTTTAAATTAAGAAAATTTACTATAAACTTATTCTACTTGAAGATAGTATAAACCTATTTAATTAACTATATGGAAAATTAGAAAAATGAATTAAATAAAACATCAATAATTTTAAAATTGCAATATTTTAGAATCATAAAAAAAAAATGGTGATGTGACCATCATAGTACTTTCCCTATATTTTACTCGAAAACTAAGCGGTTTATGCAAAAAGGTTATTCTTAATAATTTATTCAATTTTGAATTCTCTACAATTATTTGTTATATAACTTTCATGTTGCTTCAATAGTTTATTAGCAATTGGCAAAAAATGTCAAAAATTTCAATTTTTATTTTTTTTCTCGAAAGTTAAGAATTTTATGAAAAATATATTTTAACAAAATTCGTTCAGTTTCTTATTCTCTTTAAGTTTTGTTTGAAAAGTTTTGTAATATTTTTCATATTAAAAAAAATATCGGAAAAAAACAAAAAACGCCTCGAGTAAACACCCACTTCCGGTTTATGAATGTTTACCAAAAGCTTTTCAGTTCTAGTTTTTAACGATAAAACCTTACGTTTAAAGTTTCATCTCAATTGGATCAGTCGTTTTTGAGATACAGCACCCACGGACAGACAGACAGACAGACAGACAGACAGACAGACACACACACAGACACAAAAATTTTTTTTCCAGAAATTAGTTTAATGGACTCAGGGTACCTCAAAACGGATATTTCCGCAAAAAAATTTTTTCAAAAAAAAATCACGATCACAATACTTCCCCTATATATACTTCGTATATAGGGAAAGTAACAAACTATAAAAAAGCCAGGAACTTTAAATTTATAAAATTTATTTAGAGCGTATTTAAATTCAGTTTAGCATAAATAATCTTTGTTTGTTTTCTAGCCTTTGAAAATAATTTATCAATTCAAGCGTGTTTAAAGGTGTTTATTCTGTAACTACATCCAAAAAAGTTTATATATCTACACTTATTTTTAAAGCGAAATATATTTTTAATAAGCCTTATACGTTTGAGCTAAATGGAATTTACTTATTTGCATTTTTTTGGCTTTGAAAATTATCAATCCACTAATTGATGCGTAAGGAATTTAAAAGTGATTATTTTATAATCAAATCAATAAAAGTTTTTCACTATGATAAAATCTTAAATAATAACTTTAACAAACCTTACACATTTACACTAGCTTGCAGTTGTTTTTTGCATTCTTTGGGGCGTTAAAAATTATCAATACATAAATTGAAACGTGATGAGTTTAAAGGTGATTATTCTATGATTACCTTCACAAAAGTTTATAGATTATAACAAATTCTTAAAGCAGAGTATGCATTTAATAAATCTTACAAGTTTGAACTAGATGGCAATTGTTTTTTGCATTTTATCTGCCGTTAAAAATGATCAATTAATTGATTAAAACGAGTTGAGTTTGTTGGTCATTATCTTATAATTACCTTCATAAAAATTTATAGATTATGACATATTCTTAAAGCAGAGTAAGCTTTTAACAAATCTTACACATTTGGACTAGGTGTCAATTGTTTTTTCCCCATTTTTTCTGGGTTTGAAAATTATCAAACTATTAAATGAAGCGTGGTGAGTTTATAGATAATTATTTTATAATTACGTCCATGACAATTTCTAGATTAACACAAATTTTATAGCAGAGTATGTTTTTAACACATCTTATACGTTTAAGCCAGATAACAACTGTTTTTATTATTTTTTTCTGACTTTAAAAGTTATCAATCAATTAATTAAAGCGTGGTGAGTTTAAAGGTGATTATTCTACAATTATCTCTATAAAAGTTTATAGATTATCACAAATTCTTAAAGCAGAGTATGTTTTTAATACATCTTTTACGTTTGAACTAGATGGCAATTGTTTTTTACATTTTTTTTTTGTCTTTGAATATCATTAATCCATTAATTAATGCGTGTTAAGTTTAATGATAATTATTTAATAATTACAATAAGAAAGTTTATAGATTAATACAAATTCTTAAAGCAGAGTATGTTTTTAACAGATTACATATGTTTAAGCTAGATGGCCATTGTTTTTTTTTGCATTTTTCTGGCTTTAAAATTTATCAATCCATTAATTAAAACGTGGTGAGTTTAAAGGTGATTATTCTACAATTATCTTTATAAAAGTTTACATATTATCACAAATTCTTAAAGCAGAGTATGTTTTTAATACATTTTTTACGTTTGAGCTAGATGGCAAATGTTTTTTATAATTTTTTTAGCGTTATAAATAATCAATTCATTAATTGAATTGTGGTGAGTTTAAAAGTGATTATTTTATAATTACATCCAAAAAAACTTATAGATAAGACAAATTCTTAAAGCAGAGTATATTTTGTGGTAAATTTTATAGATTTGGACTAGATGGCAATTGTTTTTTGCAATTTTTCCAGCGTTGAAAACTATCAATCCATTATTTGTATATTAAAGTTGTAAATAACTAAGATTTTCAAAATGTGTGTTTATTTTCACTACAATTGTTTCGCAAATTTATTGCTTCTTCAGGTGAATGAAAGTTTACAATATTCAATATTCATTGTAAACTTTCATTCACCTGAAGAAGCAATAAATTTGCGAAACAATTGTAGTGAAAATAAACACACATTTTGAAAATCTTAGTTATTTACAACTTTAATATACAAATGAATATGGATTTTCAACATCTCAACGCCTTATCTATCAACCAAATCAATCCATTAATTAAAGCGTAGTGAGTTTAAAGCTAATTATTTTATAATTACGCTTAAGAAGGTTTATAAATTTTTACAAATTCTGAAAGCAGAGTATATTTGTAACAAATTTTACACATTTTTTCCCACTTATTTAGCATGAAAAATGATTAATCCATTCATTTATAAATTATCGATTTATATGGTACCCAGAAGTCTCCTCTTTTATTAAACTTACACCTTACTTATGTACTTTATTATTATTATTTTTAGTAGTAGTAGTGTTAGGCTATCGACCACGTAGTCCTTCCGCCATGTGTTATTTTGTGTGTGTAAATGAACTTGTTACTTTAAAAGATTATTTTTATTTTAGCTAATTGTGGATTTAATGAGACTGAAAGATGGGGTGTCAAGTTTAGTGACTCCTGCTATGTGAACCAATACAATTTAACCGAACGCCAGTTCGGTTGCTTCTGCAAAGATCGGCATAAACGCAACACTGATGGTAAATGCGTGATAGAGAACGAATGCCCTGAAGAAGGTGCGCAATATTTAATAACTGACTTATTTAAGATTGTTATCTCTTATAAATAATTTTTAGATGATTGTGGTATTAACGAAACGAAACGTTTACGGATCAAAAATAGTGACAGCTGCTTTGATAAGCAGATTCCAACGACGGACATCGAATTAGGATGCCTCTGTGAGGAGCAGTACAGACGTGATCAGTCGGGAAGGTGTATCAGAAAAAAGGATTGTCCTAAAGAAAAAAGTAAGTTAGTGAATTACATTAAATCCTCACACTAACCAGCTGATCGTAGAGATTTGTAATGATGGTGAGATCGGAAGACTGGGAATACAATCCAGTGACTCTTGCAACTATCAGCATAATGCAAACGATCCTCTTGTTTACGATTGCTTCTGTAACGATACATCTAGACGGAATCAAAATGGGATCTGCGTGTTGAAGGAGAAGTGTACGTCTCATAAAGGTTAATATTATTACTTATTTTATGATTAATGATTAAGTTATTAAGTAAAATATTTTCTTTTAATATTAGTATTATGATTTTCTGATTAAGTTATTAAACAAAATATTTTCTTAACAGTGAAATGTAATAAAAATGAGGAATTCCGGTGTAGTTTTGGTTGCGAGCTGACTTGCTACAACGTATACATGAAGTGTGAGAAGAATTCCACCTGTGAGTACGGTTGCTATTGTATTAAAGGCTATGCGAGGAATCCCGAAGGTGTGTGCATAACCAAAGAGGAGTGTACTTTAATAACAACCCTTAAACCACTATTCTATACAACATTATCATCAACACCACCCACAACAACACCCACAACACCGATTTTTAAGTGTGATGGCGAACACGAAGAGTACAAGTGTGGTTACGGTTGTAACGAAACTTGTTCGAATGCGGGGAAGAATTGTACGGCCAAGGACGACTGTGTGCCAGGTTGTTATTGCATCGACGGCTACGTGAGGGACGATGATGGTAAATGTTTGCTGAAGTCTGAATGTCCTGAAGAAGGTATGTATTTGAAATCTTTTCACTTATTATTTGTCTATACTATAATAATTAAAATTATTTAAATTAATTTCCGAAGGCAATTTAAACACATAGTAGAAGTAGATATGATTATAACTATATAATCATAATCACAAAAACATATTCCCTTAGTTGAAGGAAAATATCGAAAGTTTTCTTCCCATCGTTTGAAATATAAATGTACTATTTCAATAATTATGAGTTTAATTAAATTCAGAAAAATGAACTAAGAATACTAGTAGTGGATATGGGTGTAGAATAGTCTCTACTTGTAATTGTGAGAATTATAAAACCATCCAACATTAATCACAGCAAAAAAATTTAAATTTTCCCTTCGCATCATTCGAAGAATAAATTCACTTTTTCATTAATGTTGATTGATGAGTTACGTGAAGATGATGCAATAGAAAATAACTTGTAATCACTCTCTCCACAGTTTATTTTTAGTTTGCTGTAATTGTAATTATAAATAAACTTTGGAGAAAGTGATTATAAGTTATTTTATATATCACTTTTTCATTAATTGATAAGAACAGAAAATAAGAAGACTAATGGTAGAAATGAATGTAAAATAGTCTCTATTTATAATGTTAAAAATCACATAACCATCCAATGTTAATTACATGAAAATTTAAAATATTTTCTTCGCATGGTTTAAATATAAATTAAATTATTCATTAATTGCGAATTTCATTAAATTCCAGAAATTAAGTTAAATAAGCTAATAGTAAAAATTGATGTGGAATAAACTCTAGTTACAACTGTATAAATCATAAAAGCCACCAATTATTAATTACAGGAGAAAATCAAAACATTCTCTTCGTATCGTATGAAATATAAATTTACTATTTTATTATTGTAAATTTTATTAAGGTCCAGAAAGTAATGTGAGGAGGTTAATGATGTACATAGATGTAGAATAATCTACAGTTATAACTGTAAAAATTTCAAAACTGCACATCAATAATTATCTTCGCATTGTAAGAAAATTGAATACATTGTTTCATTAATTACAACTTTTATTAAATTTCTAAGAGTAAAATAAGAAGACTTTTAGGGAAATGGATAAAGAATAGTCTCTAATCGTAAATATAAAAATTATAAAATCACTCATTATTAATCAAAGAAAAATCAAAACTTTCTCTTTGTATTGTAAGAAATATAAAGGCAGTGTTTGTTTAATTGCGAATTTCATTAAATTCAAGAGTGAAAAATAAAAAAATAAAGATGGAAGTGATGAAGAATAAGATAATAGTTATAACTGTAAAAATAACATCAAAAATTGAATTCTCTTCGCAGCGTTAGAAAAATATATTCACTGTTTCAATAATAGCAAATTTTATCGAACTACAGAATGTAAAATAATAAGGCAAATGATAAACGTGGGGGTGGAATAGTCTCTAATTATAACCCCAAAAAATTCAAATCGGCACACCAACAATTACAGAAAAAAATCAAAATTTGCTCTTTGCATATTTCGACAAATAAATGCACTGTTTCGATAATTGCAAATTTTGTTTAATTCCAGAAGATAGAATAGAAAGGCTAATAGTAGAAGTCGATGTAAAATAGTGTCTTGTTATAATAGCAAAAATCACTAAACCGCCCACAATTAATTACCATAAAATAATTAGAAATTTTCTCTTCGCATCATAAGATTGATTGAATACATTCTGTCATTAATTGCAAAGTTTATCAAAATCCAGAAAGTAAAATAAGAAGGCTGTTGAAAAAATGTGAATAAAGAATAGTACGTAGTCATATAAAACTACTCACAATTAATAACAATTCTCTTCACATCGTAAGAAATTTATAATTAATTAAATTCTCACTTAACCCATTGTGAAACATTTTTATCTTAATTAGGAGGTTAATTAAACACTTGTTTTTGTTAGTTGGAGAAATATAAACATAGTGAAACAAAACCAAGTGTTTAATTAACCTTCTAGTTAACGTAAGAAATTTAAATGCACTGTTAATGTTTTTATTTAAAGGCAAACCTTTCATAATCAATTAAAACCAGTTGTCACGTATAAAATTAAGTAATTATAAGTCTGACCACAATTACGTAAAGACATATTGGTTATAGGGTCATGTCATTGTGAGCCTCTCGTGAACTGCGACCTGACAGATCTATTTTTCTACTAGACATATTGGTTAGTTGGTTTCTTTTTGGTTTTAGGAAATATGGGATTGTTTCTTGATCGAGCGCGCAGTAAAATAAAGAAATTTGTAGCGAAGAACTTTGGAAAAATAAAATTGGGTATTAGCAAAAAGCTGAAGGAACTAAAAGAGAACAGAGATGTAAAAGTTTTTTTCCAAAAATTATCCTTTTAAGTAATGAAATTTTGTTAATAAAATTATGCTTGTCTTGCACTTTTTTTCTTCTTTTTTTTTAAATCCTTCTGCCCAAATAGAATATTACGCACTCAATTAAAACTATTTTCTTCAGTTTTTAATCATTCTGCTTAAATAGAATATAATAATATGCGCTTCAAAAAAAACTCTTGAGCATAATTTGGAATAAATTAAATACACACCTGTTTGAAAATAAATAAGATTCAAGAGTAATATTGAAGGGTGAGATAGAGCCACCCTCACCCTACATATGCATTTCATAGTTTAGTCAGTAAGAATTTTGGTTTGCAAAAAAAAAAAACATAGCAGTTTGATGTTGAAGTTTGTAAACAACGCAAGCATAGGGTTTTAGTTTAGATTTGTATGCGTATGTATGGTGGATGGGTGGTCTCTATCACACCCTCCAGTTGTTACAATACAACAAATGATTTTATTTAAAAAAATCCTACAAATAAAAGAAATTTCTAGAATAAATAAGTTTATAAATGTTAAACGGTTAACATTTATTAATTTAAGTTCTTGTTTTAAATATTTGAGGGTGGTATAGATGCCACCCACGTAACCTATACATGCATTCTATTCTTCAGAAATTTTCTAAAATTTTACTGCTGAATTTTTTATAGAACATGAATTTAAAATTTTGGTTAAGATTTATTTGCATATGTAAGGTGGGTGGGTGATCACTATCCCACCCTCTAATTAATCTAATATAGTCAGTGATTTTATAATACAATTTCTTGAAAATAGAGCATATTTCCACCCATCACTCCTAATTTTTAAAGAGCCACAACAATTTTACTGTTCGATAAATTAATTAAGTGAAACATTTTTGTATTAATTTTACTGTTGATGTTTTCTGGAATAAATAAAGTATGAAACTGTTAAAAGATTAGCGTCTAATTATTTAAATTCTTGTGTGTATTCTCAATAGTGTGGAAAAGAAGTCAAATTCACTCTTAAAGTTCTTTATTAAAATTATTAATCGAAGATTAGTAAAGAAGTTAAATTCCTAACATAATCTTTATTATCTGTAATATGCGTATAAACAAAATTATATTTGTGTATTATTTTTATTTGCAGATGTTAAGATGTTAATGCCACCACTAAATGAACAGACGCTGTCATCAGCTGATACATCAAAACCATCAAAGCCAACAACGACCACACAGGAACCTCTAACAACAATACTCAAGACAATAATTACAACGAAAACGCCATATTCGAATACATTTGAATTATCAGACTCGAGTAGTTGTGAAAGCAGTGAAGATTGTGAAGGTGAAACGATTTTACCATACATTTCGAAACGTAAGAAAAAATTAACAACCGTAAAGATGAAAACCATGGTCAAACCAACAACATCGAAATCGATTCTATCATCAACGTCGGTAGAAAGCAAGAGCGATGAGACGAAATCCGAACTCGTGGGTCGCATTGGTAGTCCAGATTCGGAAGAACGTTCGTGTAGTAAAAGTTGTGAAGCTGGGACGATTGAGGCTTATCAACATGCAAGCACTTTCGATTCTGATGAGAGTAGTAAGAGTAGGAGTAAATTAACTCCACATGTACACGACTCACATGATAGAATGTCATTGCAGAAGAAGAAAGAGTGCGAGGGAAAAGATTGTAGCAACAATGAAGACCACAGTCATGATGAAGACTGCGGAAGCGACGATTGTGAAATGCAAGTTAGTTATTCGGACATCTCAGATTTGGATCAAAATATTAAGGATAATAAAAGTAATAACTCCAGTGGTGTCGAAAAAAGCGCACACGAAGAAAGCGGCGAAGATCATTCTTGCGAGAACGGAGATTGTTTGGAGAAAACTGTAATTCCAATAATTGAAACGGCAAGTGACGATGTTGAAGAAGATGATGATGATAGATGCCTAAATTGTAAACCAAAACTCACGATAATTCCAAAAGCGACGGAAAAGGCAAAGGGTCCGACGTGCAGGAATAAAAACGAAGAGTACACGTGTAAGAATGGATGCGAAGTCACGTGCGGGTCGTACGATAAACCATGCCGCACCACCAGCAAGACGTGTAAAGAGGGTTGCTTCTGCAAACAGGGATTCGCCAGAAATTTTGAAGGGATGTGCATACCGATAGACCAGTGTAATGCAACGGAAACGCAAACATGTTCGGACCCGAAAGAAGAGTACAAATGCAGTTATGGTTGCGAACCAACCTGCTCATTAGATCGGAGCGAATGCGTAAAGCTTCCGAAGTGTAAATTCTGCTGCGTTTGTATTTCTGGTTACGTGCGTGGATCCAATGGAAAGTGTATACTCAGCCAGGATTGCGCCAAGGAGAGATGCTCGAAAGAGTATGAGGAATACAGGTGTAGTTACGGATGCGAGGCGGAATGTTCCACAATTGGAAAATTGTGCCATAGCAAACGCACCTGTCGTTATGGTTGTTTCTGCATTGAAGGTTACGCTAGGAATTCTGATAAGCTTTGTATTCCTATTGAAAATTGCAAACATTCAAGCGATGATTGTTTGGGAAAGAATGAAGAATCCAAGCAGGTATGTGAAAAGGATGGGAAATGCAAAAATGTATGCGTGTGTAAAGAAGGATATGGACGAGGATTGAATGGTAAATGCACACCAATCATTAATCTTTGCACGAAAGTCCACGAAGAATACCGATGTAGTTACGGATGTGAACCTGCATGTCCAATAATTAACACGACGTGTGTGCAGCATAAAACATGCACCAATGAGGGTTGTTATTGTTTAAAGGGCTACCTGAGGAACTCTAAAGGTATTTGCATACCAGAAAAAGATTGCAAGGAAACGACATGTAAAGGCAGACACGAAGAAACTAAATTGGTGTGTGATAAGAATTGTAAAAAGGATGAGAAGTGTGTTTGCAAACACCAATGTGTTTGTAAGAAAGGTTTCAAGCGTAACTCCTCCGGAATATGTAATGTTAATTGTAAAGGTCCTAACGAAGAGTTTAAATGTGGTTACGGATGCGATGCACAGTGTACGAATAACGAATGCAAGCCAAATAAAACATGCACTGATGGTTGTTACTGTAAGGCAAACTACGCTAGAAGTGCTAATAATACGTGTATTCCAAAAGATACGTGTGAGACCAAATGTTCGGAACCTAATCAAGAGATGAAATTCGTTTGCGAAGACTGTCCACCTAATGATAAAAAGTGTAAACGTTGCAAAAATATATGCACGTGTATTAATGGCTATATAAAAATGCCTAATGGTAGTTGTGTTTTAACCGATCTTAATAATAACGATAAATGTGTGAAACCGCACGAAGAACACACATTCAATTTCGGATGCGAGTTGACCTGCACACCGCACGGGATCGAATGCATCGTCGGGAAGAAGTTTGGATTTACTTGCGTGTGTGTGTTGAATTATATAAGGGACCAAAAGGGTAATTGTATTCATTTGAAGGAGTGTAATGGAGGATTGGAAACGCTAAAATGCTCGAAACCGTTTGAGAGATTCAAATGCAGCTATGGGTGCGAACCTACGTACCCAGCATCAACCGCGGTTTGTAAAAAGAGGGAAGAATGTAAAAATGGATGTTATTGTGATGAAGGATACGCGAGGAATTCTACTGGTGATTGCGTGTTGATTAAAGATTACCCATCAAAAATGTCATGTAAATCACACGAAGAAATTAAATGTAGTTACGGTTGCGAACCAACTTGTTTCTCATCCGAAGAAACAACACTTTGCGTGAAGAATAAAACTTGTAAAAATGAATGCCACTGTGTAAAAGGTTATGTAAGGGATGTTAAAGGTAATTGTGTGCTGGTTAAAGATTGTCCAAGACCAATTCTGAAAAAATGTCTTAAACCACACGAGCAATACAAGTGCAGCTTTGGGTGTGAACCAACGTGTCCAGCAACTAACACGGCTTGTGAAAAGAGGGATGACTGTAAGGATGGATGTTACTGTGTTGAAGGGTACGCCAGAAATTCTACTGGTGATTGCGTCTTGATCAAAGATTGCCTAACCAAAAATGTATGCAAACCAAACCAAGAAATAAAATGTAGTTACGGCTGCGAACCAACTTGTTCCTCATCAAAAACAACACTTTGTGTGAAAAATAAAACTTGTAAGAATGAATGCCATTGCATAGAAGGTTATGTTAGGGATGTTAAAGGTACTTGCATACAGATTAAAGATTGTCCATCAACAAGTACACCAGTTCCGAAAAATTGTCACAAACCACACGAACAATTCAAATGCAGCTTTGGGTGCGAACCAACGTATCCAGCAATTAACATAACTTGTGAAAAGAGGAAGGAATGTAAGAATGGGTGTTACTGTGTTGAAGGGTACGCCAGAAATTCCACTGGTGATTGCGTCTCGTTGAAAGATTGCCCATCTAAAAATTCATGTAAGCCACACGAAGAAATGAAATGTAGTTACGGTTGCGAACCAACTTGTTCCTCAATCGAAGAAACAACACTTTGCGTGAAGAATAAAACTTGTAAAAATGAATGTCACTGCGTGGAAGGCTATGTTAGAGATGTTAAGGGTAATTGCGTGCTAATTAATGATTGCCCAATTACAACTACGAGAACAATTTCGAAATACTGTATTAAACCACACGAGCAATTCAAGTGTAGCTTTGGGTGTGAACCAACGTGTCCAGTAATTAATATAGCTTGTGAAAAGAGAAAGGAGTGTAAGAATGGATGTTACTGCGCTGAAGGATACGCACGGAATTCTACAGGTGATTGCGTTTTGATTACTGATTGTCCATCTAAAATATCATGTAAATCACATGAAGAAATAAAATGTAGTTACGGTTGCGAACCAACTTGTTCCTCATCAGCTACAACACTTTGTTTGAAGAATAAAACTTGTAAAAATGAATGCCACTGCGTAGAAGGTTATGTAAGGGATGTTAAAGGTAATTGTGTATTGATTAAAGATTGTCCATCAACAACCACGACACCAATTTCGAAAAATTGTCACAGACCACACGAACAATTCAAATGCAGCTTTGGGTGTGAACCAACGTGTCCAGCAGTTAATACGGCTTGTGTAAAGAGGAAGGAATGTAAGGATGGATGTTACTGCGCTGAAGGATACGCCAGAAATTCCACTGGTGATTGCGTTTTGATCAAAGATTGCTCATCTAAAAAATCATGTAAGCTACACGAAGAAATTAAATGTAGCTACGGTTGCGAACCGACTTGTTCCACAAAATTTTGCGTCAAAAATAAAACTTGTAAAGATGAATGCCACTGCGTGGAAGGTTACGTTAGAGATTATAAAGGTAATTGTGTACGGATTAAAGATTGTCCTTCAACAACAACAACAACAACACCAATTACGAAAAATTGTCTCAAACCACACGAGCAATACAAGTGCAGCTTTGGGTGTGAACCAACATGTCCAGCAATTAATACGGCTTGTGAAAAGAGAAAGGAGTGTAAAGATGGATGTTACTGCGCTGAAGGATACGCCAGAAATTCCACTGGTTATTGCATCTTGATCAAAGATTGCCTATCTAAAAAATCATGTAAACCACACGAAGAAATGAAATGTAGCTACGGTTGCGAACCAACTTGTTCCTCCTTTGGAACAAAACTTTGCGTCAAGAATGAAACATGTATAAATGATTGCCACTGCGTGGAAGGTTACGTAAGGGATTATAAGGGCAATTGCGTACGGATTAAGGATTGTCCATCAATAACTACGACACCAATTCCGAAAAATTGCTACAAACCAAACGAGAAATACAAGTGCAGCTTCGGATGTGAACCAACGTGTTCAGCACTTAACACGGCTTGTGAAAAGAGGAAGGAGTGTAAAGATGGATGTTACTGTGTTGAAGGGTACGCCAGAAATTCCACTGGTGATTGCGTCTTGATAAAAGATTGTCCATCTAAAAAATCATGTAAGCCACACGAAGAAATTAAATGTAGCTACGGTTGCGAACCAACTTGTTCCTCAATTGAAACAAAACTTTGCGCCAAGAATAAAACATGTATATATGATTGCCACTGCGTGGAAGGTTACGTAAGGGATTATACAGGTAATTGCGTGCGAATTAAAGATTGTCCATCAATAACCACGACACCAACTCCGAACAAATGCTACAAACGTCACGAGCAATACAAGTGCAGCTTCGGATGTGAACCAACGTGTCCAGCAGCGACAACGGCGTGCAAAAAATGTGATAAATGCACAAACGGATGTTTCTGCAAGAGTGGATACGTAAGGGATTCAAAGGGTAACTGCATAAAGGCAAGAGATTGCGTTGAAGAAATAACAAACACCACTCCCAGCACCACCACCACCACCGCAATCAGTACGACTGAGAAAGTCAGGTGTCCTAAGAGTAATGAAGAATTTAGATGTAGTTATGGTTGCGAGGCAACCTGCGATAACTACGAAAGCGTTTGCTTTAAGAAAAACACCAAATGCATTCCAGGATGTTATTGTAGGCACGGATATGCGAGGGATTCTAAGGGAGCGTGCATACTTTTGGGTGACTGCAAGTCTTCAAAGATGATTGCCACTACAGACGCTCCAAGTGTTGTGCCAGGTAAAATGATACATACACAATCATTATTATAAAATGAAAATTATCATGATGTGACCAACTTACTATTTCCTTCTACTGTTGTACTGAAGTTTTAGTTTATTCTCCGTTTGTTTTGATAACTTCTGCCTATTTCTTCGTTTTTATTGATAATAAACTTGACCAGCCTCTTTTGAAGCCAAATTTGTACCACCAAAAAAATGTTGCATATACTTGTAAAGGTTATAATAGCTTGGCGTCAGGCTTGTATTATTTGGCAGATACGATCGAATCTCTTAACCAGGTTCTTAGAAAATCTTGCGCGAGGTTATTAACGCCTGGCGTTCTTATGACGGAACCCAACACTCTTTCTATTGTGTAATTCTGGTCACTTATGGTCCATCCCCTGCTTCATTTTGTTTATGTTTATTTATCGTCCTAATTTTCAAAATGTATCACAAAGTAATGGCTTCAAGCATCAACTATATCATTCTGGTCAGTTATTGATGGTAGATTTAGTATTTAATCTGTTAGGAAGCATAGATAATTTCTTTTTAATTTCACCAAACAGCTAAATCTTTTTGGCCGTTAATCTGGGGTTGGCGATCGTTCAAACAACGATCTTTTTCGTATGTGACCTAACCCTTATCATCAGTTGTCATTCGTTTTAAAAGTTGAAAAAACTGGAAGCATCAATTCAGCCCAAAAATGTATGTACATTTGTGTCGCATCCATACATCGAGCTTCCTCTTGAGACCATTACTATTTGGAAATCAGAACTACCACTTCTTAACTTTTCTTAATCACTAGATTATTTATTACTCTTTGTGGTTAACTTTTATGTTCAGATTTGGAATTAAACTGTACGAGACCTAACGAACATTACGAGTGCGGAAGCGCTTGTCAAACCACTTGCGAAAACTACTACAAACCCTGTCCGATTGTCAACGTCGTCTGCAACAAGGGCTGCTATTGCAATAAAGGGTACGCGAGGGACTCCACCAAAACGTGCGTGCCAATTAAGGAGTGTTCAAACCGTCAGAACGGTAAGAAAGGAATGGATGAATTCGTTGAGGTAATGAACGTTTCTTTTTTTAGAAAAATGTGGTGATAATGAGGAATACAGATTGGACACATTCGTCTACAACGAGTGCATCACTCCGCATGTGTACAGCATCACAAAACATTATGGATGTTACTGCATCAAGGGTTACAAGCGTGATGCGCATGGTAAATGCATTCCGGCGAAAGATTGCCCATCAAATAGTAAGTTTGTAATTAATTCCTGGTAGAAAAAAAAAGAAGAAACTAAATTGGAAAATGCGATTATTGTGTCTGAGCACATGGGAAGAGTGTATGTGTTAAGTTATGATAATGATGTTAACACCTTGACTGTCGGAGAGCACAAACAACTACCTATATATTAGTGTAATGTGGTCGGAGAGAGTAGAAGACTTATTTGTAGAATGGTCACGTACATGGCTGTGTGTATACAGGGTTGCATATATCTGTACATGTTATTGCGACATCTACATATCAACAATTTAGTTAAATTTATGTATCAAATTTTAGATGGTATAATCTGCACTGGTGAATACGAACACTACGAGTGTGGAAGCGCGTGCCAAATAACTTGCAAACATTACAACAAAACTTGCCCCATCACTAAAATCCATTGTATAAGAGGATGTTATTGCAATCTTGGATACGCAAGGAACGACAAAGGTGTTTGCATACCGGTGGAACACTGCAACGAAACAAGTGTTGGTAAGATTTGTATTAAAAAAAAATGTTTATTATTGATTACTTTCAACTCATAATCATAAATAATTACTTTCCTAATTTAGATCATTGCCCAAATCACGAGGAATACAAATTCGAAAGCCCGACGAAGTACCGTTGCGTGCAGGATTTCACCAGGAAGAACTTCAAACGCGTTTTAGCTTGCCACTGCGTGGACGGTTACAAGCGCGACTGCGCCGGTCACTGCGTGCCTCAAGAAGACTGTCCAGTGTCATGCAGTAAGTATGCATAAAATTCCAATCAATCGACTGACCAAATATGCTGCAGAAATATGCGGCGAAAACGAGGAATATCGGTACGACATCGACAAATCGCCTACGTCGAAGAGACGCAGGTTTAAGGTCCTAAAGTGCCATTGTATCCGCGGCTTCAGGTACGACAAGACCGGAAAGTGCGTTTACGATACCGGAGGTATAACACACGCGTATAAACTAGGACGTATTATTATTTAAAGTTTTCTAGAGGTCTGTAAGACCAACGAGGTTTTCAGTTACGATAATTACAACAACAACGCTTGCACGGCGGATTTTACCAAGCAGGAGAATTCGTTGAACGTGTACGCTTGCCACTGCAAGGACGGCTACAAAAGGAATAAGTCGGGGCAATGTATCAAGGAACATCAATGTCCGGAAGGTAAAACATAAACCGTAATCGTGTCAAAACTATATAAGAATTTAATCGCAGAAATCTTCGCCAACTGCACAAGACCAAACGAGCACTATGAGTGCGGAAGTCCGTGCCAGAAGACGTGCGGAAACTACATGAAACCGTGCCGGATTAAGTCCAAAGGGTGCATTAAGGGATGCTATTGTAAGAAGGGCCACGCAAGGGACTGTACTGGCACTTGCATAGCGATTCAAGACTGTACTCTAAGGGAAAATGGTAAAGTTAATTTAAATATCAGATCTTTACATTCAATTAAAATTAAACCTTAGATTTATATACAGGGTGAGTTTTTTTCGATGTTCTCTATGGGGATCTCGGAAACTATAAGAGATAGAGAAACGGTTAAATGGGGAAAGAAGTGTAGATTTACGAGACGAATAAAATTCCACTTTCAAAGTTTTCAAAAAAGTTAAGGGTAACTAGATATTTTGAAAAAAGTAAAAAGTGTCAATTTTTTCAAATCAATATATCTCGGTTATTATAACAGATAGAAAAAAACTGCAAAGGACAAAGTTTTAGATAATTTTATGTAGATTAATAAAAAATAATCAGAAAACTTTTATCGTCATTATTTTCTGAGATATGACGCAAACTTACATTTTTTTAAATGGAAACCATAGTTGGCTATGGCCTCATTCAAAAGGTAAATTTTTTCTCTTTAATCCAATATGACATACGACATAGTTATTTTTAAAAATAAGTGAGTTATAGTCATTTTAAGTTTTATTATAAATAAAAAATGGGTAGCCATGAAAAAGATGAAAGTAAAACAATTGCAGTTGTTTATAATAATAGCAATATTGAAATTATTAGTTTTACAAAGTTAAACAAAAATAAAAAACCAGCATTTAATTTTAACTTTTATTTGAATTATTGATAGTTTTTTTTAATCTCGTTCAGATACATTTTAGGATTTAAGATTTTCAAGCAATTTTTACAGATTTCTCTAAACGTTACAGTATTTTTTCTCAAGACTTTTTGGTACATTTTTTGACAATTTTCCACCATTTTATTTACTTTATAGCAACTTTCCTTTCAATTTTCAGCTTTTTTTTCAAAATTAAGATTTTCTAGCAATTTTGCTAATTTTTTCTTTAGATTTATAGAATTTCCAAGCATTTTTAAAGAGTTCTAGAGTTTACCAGCAATTTCTCTTCCATTTTTTAAACAATTTTTACCATTTAATTGAAACGCTTTAAAATCTTCCTTCACTATTTTATTTGTAACCAGATGTATATTTCGGACACAAAGTGACATTATCAATGATTACAAATAAAATAGTGAAGAAAGGTTTCTAAGGGTTTCTATCAAGTTATTATCATATTCACGTAACACAATTATACCAAATTTAATTTTACAATTATTATCTTCTCCAGATTTTTATTTTTATTTTCGATACAATAATTTTCCAATTTCCAATGTTCAAAATGTTTTTCGAAATTTCCATAAGGATTAAAACTTTTTCCAGATTTTTATAATTTTCCAGCAATTTTTTAAAGAACTTCCTTAATTTTTTTTAAGGGTTATTGATTTTGGTATATTTTTCGATAATTTTTCCTTTATTTTATCGAAATGTTCTAAAGATTATTTTCTAGATTCCTATAACTATGTATAGATTTAGACATTTTTCATCGAATATTCGATTTTATAATATTATTGGTGTTTCCAAACAAGTTCAATTGTTTTCTTTTTTTCAAAATTATAGAGATTTATAGTAATTTTTTCAGATTTCTTTAATTCTTCAGAAAATATTTTAAAAACGTTTATACATATTTTTTTTCGTTAATTTTATCGGAATTATCTAAAATTTTCACTCCCTGATTTTCACATTTTTTTTCTTTTTGATTTTGTCTTATTGAAGTTTTGCAGCATGTACATTTTTTTTTTGGAGAGCAATTTTTCAAGATTTCTCTATTTTCTCTGTTTTGTAGAATTTTTGACATTTTTTTTCATTTATTCACAACTTTCATTCAAATTTTGTAGATTTTCTTTTGAAATTTCTCGTTCTAATTCTATGCTCAACTCGATACCGTTCTTTATTATTTATTATTATTTTACATATACACGAACGTATACGCTCTTGCATTCATAAGTTCCTAATATCTCACTCCTTATCCCTATAAAAAAATGTCCTTTTTTTACTTTAATTTTGAAATTTCATTAAAATTCAGTAGTTGTAATATTGCTCTAGGTAATTCTTAGTTTAATTCTTGAAGATAATCCTGAAAGAGTGGGAAAAATTACTGCGCAATTTTATAAGAACCTAATATTGCACTATCCTACCGACTGTGCCAGTTATAGGTCTCAGATTCAACGCTTCTTTTTGAAAACATTTATTTCCACATGGAACGTCGATGATTTTGTTTTAAACATTGCATATTTTTAAAGTAGGTAAAAATGTGTATTGAAGAAGGTCGAATATACTTGATAACTAAATGCATAATTATAGTACGTGACATTTAAATTTAATAATAATTCCACTTGAAATATAAATGTTTTATATTAAAAATTACATTTTTAAAGTTTAAAAAAAAGCAAAGCAAATACCGTGCGATGATTCAATGCATAAATCAAATATTTTACTTTAAATCTTTGAAATCAAATTTTTGAAAGTGAATAAACAATACAAAAATAAATTTTTCAAATAAATTAAAAATTAAATATAATTAATGATTTCACACAGTAACAGAATATTTAACTTTTAAAATCTGAAATTATTTTGCTTTAATCAAAAATGTTGTTTCTTCGAGAATTGCCCCAGGTTTAAAATCGAATAGAGAATGGGAAAACAAATGCCGTGCATTTCACATTTACAAATTTAATTAAATCATCAAGTGTGTTTAATCAAAAATTAAACACACTTGATGATCTTGAATCTAAATATTTAGCTTTTTAATTTTAACATAATTCCACTTGAAACATAAATTTTGTTGTATTTGTTTATACAAGTTAACAAATACAATAATATTTTTAAATCATCATTTTTTTGAGAACAATTTTTCAAGGTTTCTGTATTTTTCTAGAAATGTTCATAGAACTTCCTAAATGTTTACTCAAATGGTTTTTTGTACAATTTTTGGCATTTTTTTCCATTTTTTCATTTATTTACAACTTTCTACCTTCTAATAATTTTTAGAGATTTCCAGAAACTCTTCTATTACTTTAGAAAATCGCAAAACAAAACCAAACATGTGGTTTGAATCTCTATTGATTGACTTTAACTCAAAAATTTTGTTTGAGAAAAAAAAATGATTCGTTCTTATTTTTTCTTTAAGAGTTTTCGAATTTGGTACAATTTTCTACCATTTTATTTATTTTAAAGCAACTTTCAATTTTCAGCATTTTTTCTAAATTAAGATTTATAGAATTTTCAAGCAATTTGAAAAGATTCTAGAGTTTACCATTTTTAAAACAATTAATTTACCATTTAAACGCTTAGAAATCTTTCTTCACTATTTTATTTGTAACTAGATGTATATTTCGGACAAAACGTGACATTATCAATGTTTACAAATAAAATAGTGAAGAAAGGTTTCTAAATGTTTCAATCAAGTTATTATCATCATCATTATTATCTTATCTTCACTATATTTTTGTAAAAAAAATTGTTACAACTTTTCTTCCAATTTTCAGCATGTTTTTCGAAATTTCTTTAAGGATCAAGATTTTCTAGCAATTTTTCCATATTTCTATAATTTTCCAGCAATTAATTTTTTACAGAACTAATTTTTTTGGCATACTTTCCGACAATTTTTCCTTTATCTTATCTAAATTTTTTAAAGATTTTTTCTAAATTCTTGTAGCTCTATATGGATTTAGAAAAAAAACAATTTTTCTACGAATCTTTGTTTATAAAATGTTTTCATTTTTTTAAATATTATTGGTGTTTTCAAACAAGTACAATTTTTTTTCAAAATTTTAAAGATATATTTTTTAGATTTCTTTAATTCCTCAGCAGTTTTTTAAAAACTTTTTGACAAATTATTAATATTTTTTTCTTTATTTTGTCCGAATTTTCTAAAAAAAAATTTCTTTTTGATTTTGTCTTATTGGAGTTTGACAGCAAGTACATTTTTTTGAGAGCAACTTTTCAAGATTTCTGTAATTTTCTAGAAATATTCATAGAACTAAATGTTTACTCAGTTTTTGTACAATTTTTGACACTTATTATTTTTTTCATATATTTTACAACTTTTATTCCAATTTTGTAGATTTTTTAGAAATTTCTTGTCCTAATTTCTATGATTTAAAATCCCTATGGGTTTAGAAAATGCAATTTTTCTTCGAATCTTCGATTATAAAATGGTTTTAATTTTTTTAAATATTATTTATTTAACGGAAGTCCATTTGAATACAATAAAAGTTAAATATTATTATTGACGTTTTCAAACAAGTACATTTTTTTTTCAAAATTTTAAAGATTTATAGCTTTTTCTCAAATTTCTTTAATTCTTCAGCAATATTTAAAAACGTTTTGACAAATTTTCAAATTTTTTTCCGTTATTTTATCAAAATTTTTTTCTTCAGATTTATAATTTTTTTTCTTTTTACTTTCCCTATATACGAAGTATATATAGGGGAAGTATTGTGATCGAGTCCATTACACTAATTTCAGGAAAAAAAAAATTGTGTCTGTGTGTGTGTCTGTCTGTCCGTGGGTGCTGTATCTCAAAAACAACTGATGAAACTTTAAACGTAAGGTTTTATCGTTAAAAACTGGAACTGAAAAGCTTTTGGTAAACATTCATAAACCGGAAGTGGGTGTTTACTCGAGGCGTTTTTTGTTTTTTTTCCGATATTTTTTTTAATATGGAAAATATTACAAAACTTTTTAAACAAAAGTTAAAGAGAATGAGAAACTGAACAAATTTTGTTAAAATATATTTTTCATAAAATTCTTAACTTTCGAGAAAAAAAATAAAAATTGAAATTTTTGATATTTTTGCCAATTGCTAATAAACTATTGAAGCAACATGAAAGTTATATAACAAATAATTGTAGAGAATTCAAAATTGAATAAATTATTAAGAATAACCTTTTTGCATAAACCGCATAGTTTTCGAGTAAAATAAAGTACTATGATGGCCACATCACCATTTTTGCTTTTGTATTTGATGTAGGTGACCGAGAATTATTAGTGCTGGTATAATTTAATACTAATGTATATAATTTTGACTACTTTAAATTTATTGCCAGTTTTTTTTTCCTGCTAAAATACACCAATATTTTTTCTTCCTTCAGGATGTGCTAAATTAGCATTTTGGAATTTTTTGTATAATTCCAGCTGAATGACAATCGAACTTTATGCTGAGATAAGTCGATAATTTCTTAATTGCCTTTAGAGTGTGCTTGTTGTGGCTATGTTTTGAATTTTCGTATGATGATTGATGATTCCTGATTTTACATCTTTAGGTTCGAATTAAAAGAGTCAAAAACTTGTTTCCTGATGAAATACATCAAATTTTTTTTTCTTATATTCAAAATGTGCTCATTACGGCAATATTTTAAAATTAAAAGTTTAATTCCTGCTGTAATAATTGTTCAAGAACAGTTTATATCAAAATTAATGCAATTTTTAAATTAAATTTTATGTTTGATGAGTTGCCAACTATTTTCTGCTAAGAAACAAAATATTTCTATTCTGAAATAAGTTTTAAGACAATTTCTGCTATAATTATTTCACCGTTTAAATCAACGAAACTAATATTTACTTAATAAAACACTGGTACAGTGTGAGGTTTCAAAATATTTTTGAAACCTTTATGAAGTCATTATAATGGAATTTCAACAAGTAACAGCCTCGTCTATTCAATATTTGGAATCTAATATTAATTTCGTTTAGTTAATAAACTTGTCATATTGTTTATTGCTAAGAGACATCAATTATTTATTTTTGACTCTGTTTATTCTATATTAATTCTTACCATAATTCAAGGCTTATTTATCTACTTTACATTTGGACAGTTTGCTTGATCATTATACATTTTTGTGTGTATGTTCGATTGATATAAAGAAATGCAATCTTTATCAAACAAAAATGTAATATTATTTCTTTTAAGGTATTTGTGGAGATAACGAAGAATACCGCCTGGATACGTTTGTTAATAACGAATGCACGTCGAATGTGACCTCTTCAATGATCCACCCACCACTAATGCACGGATGTTATTGTAAAAATGGGTATAAACGTAACAGGAAAGGGGTCTGCATACCAGACTACAATTGTTGACGTATATTTAAATAAATTTAATTTATAGACAATTGTTTTATTCAAAATTCGCACTCCCTTATATCGAAGCATCACAAGGCATTAAATAATATAACTGACACCTATATGTGGATAAGAAAAGTAAAAAACAATTTTACAAAACAATGCTCTTTATTTTTCTCTCATAGATTTAACAAACGAAATATTAAACAATAATCCAATGTAAAAATTAAATTAAACTCTTATTTTAATAAATTTACAATTCATTCATAAATACATTAATACTAAAAAAAAGGAACATGTTCGTGTTGTAGTGGACAAATAATTACGTTTGGAAATAAATAAAAAAATTCAAAAAAAAACACGAATGATTACCCTGCAAATTTCCATAATTAATATTTTTTTAATAAAATAAAAAATATTGACATAATTTTCCGTGTAATGGTATAACTTAAACTAAGTCAGTCAAGCCAAAAAAGGGAATTAACTGATAGGGAATAAATACTACATTGAAAAACACACAGGTGAGATAGTACAAAAAAAATTTAAACTACCCACTATGACAGTAATATAATAGAAAAAAAAACTGAATGTACAAGGAAACTCCATTTGAAAAAAAATTGAAATTTTTGTCAATTATATTCCCAGTTTTAGTCTTTGGCTCATAAGCGATAAATAGAAGTAAATTTAAATAAAGGTTTTTTAGTGCCACAAAAAAAAATAATTCTCTCATTAAACAATTCAATCCACCTTAACTGAAATGTAATGTCACAACCTACAGTGCCAAATTAACTGAGATTTTACTTCCTAGAAAAAGTTAACATAAAAAAATATCGCCAATCTTACATATAAAAATACTCTGGGGTCATTTCCTCAATCTCTACAATTCTGAAACGACAACGATTTAACACTTTTATAATTCATCACTACCGAGACCACTCACCCTTAAGTACAGCTGAGACTTATCCACGGCCATATAGTTTTTTCTCCTTAAATAATGCCAAATTAGGATACCGATGATGGCCGTTATGATGATAACCATTATCACTATTCCTGCAATAAGGCCTGCAACAATAAATATATTTCATTATGTTTCCTGCTGTGATTTTTTAATTGTTTTTATTAGTCCTGGATTTTTATGATAATTCCATTAGTAGTCAATATTCTGCAGTGTTCTATAAATGAAAGATTGAGTCTCATTTCTTCACAAAATTTATTGATCGCAAATGTACATTTCGGTCACGATGTGACCATTTTCAATGCTAAACTAAAAACAAAGTGAAGAAAGGAGACTCAATCTTTCATTTATAGTACAGTACATCTTCACGTAACTCAACAATCATTAAAGTTCTGCAGTGTTAATAAACATAGGAGCATAATTATTTCTATGGAACGTGGATAGATTTGGTAATTTTTATATCTCTGTCAGGAATTATTAAAAAAAAGAAATAATTTTAACTTTCTTTATACTATAAATTGTAATAAAATTTGTATTTCTAGGATAATTTCAGAAGGAATTTAACCATTAATTGTGGAATCCCCGAAATGGTCGTAATTATAATAAAGAGAGGTGTGTATTTGGTTGCATATTAATATATGAAATTATCACAAGTAATACCATAAGTGATGGCAATTTACTCGAATAAATTTTGTTTTTGCATGAAAGTTTGTTGCTTATCGATTTTAATGAGAGCAACTGTCACGAAAAAATCACGAGCCGCCAGGCGAGTGATTTTTTCTATCAGTTGCTCGAATAAAAATCGCGATTAAGCAACAAACTTGAATGCGCTAAAAACAAAATTTATTCCGATTTAATTGTCATCACGAATGGTATTTGGAAAGACTATTCCACGACTTGAAACGAATATCGGTGAATGGTTCAATGTTTATATTAAAATTTTTATGATATATCTCCTGCAGTATTTTGGTCGAAAAATTCGACATTGATTAAATAACACCTCCCTTATAATCATTTGCATTTACCTTCTTTATATTATACGCCCGGTCATCATAATCGCGGCAAGAGTTTCCATTAAAGTTTTGCTAACAACTGGTAGTTTTTATCGGCGCAGATTTCTTCAAATCGTTTCCAAACACACGATCTCGTTTAAGTTTGATTTTTTGGTGCAGAACTTGTCACCGTCGCATTTATTATGGATGATGAAGTGTTACCAAACCTTTTGATTTTATAACCTACTTGCAACTGACATACGTAGAAACAACGTTTTTCGCTTTTTTATCAAGGCTAATTCAATTCATTTGTCGGGAAATAGCTAACTTCAGGTTATTCAGGTGAATAAACAGCAACTTGGTGTTTATTCACTTAAAAATTGACGTGATTGGCTAAAAAATATCACATGCCTCATTTTCATTGGCTACATACAATAGGAGTGGAATAGTCTAAATTAAAAATCGCTTGTTTCTTTTTTATACATACCTTATCTATAAATAATCAAAAGAGAAATGTAAATAATAATTTTACATATTTCACACCCCTAAATATTTATATGGGCCAATTACTCTATATTGAAATTTGTTCTTGAGTTACGTGAAGATTTATTTTATACACTTGGACAACAAACACTAACACTAGACGTGTTAGCTCAGCTGTCGTGTCGTGGCTTAGAGCTTGCACTAAAGGGTACGATGCCCTGCTCTGACTGGCTGTAAAGCCACCAGGCAGGTTATATCTGTAACTCACCGCTGTACGTGGTCAAGTCTCACTGGCAGTGAGCGAAAGAGGGTCTAGGCTTAACTGCATGGATCAAGTGAAAGGAGAGCCACAATAAAAAACTCCTCAAGTCAAGGTGGAACAGCATATGCCTAAGGCTGCATGGCTAAGGGGAAGCTTAGTCTTAGTATGCGAACTCCGGATACCAGGCGGCCTCCGGTTTCAAATAGCCTTCCTGTGGCATGCGGGGCTCTGCTGCAGGTGACCGTTTATTACCCTAGCTTCTCGTGGGATCAATAATGAACCAAGAACTAACAAATAAGGGCTCGTCCCCCTCAAAGGACGAAACTACGGCGATGGAGTGTGAAATCCTTGCCACGGGAGAGGACTTAGCGCCTGAGACCGACAGGGAGGAACTACTCCTAGCCAGCAGTAGAGATGAGGCTGGGCAAAAGCCACGCAAGCCGCGCCTAAGCGGTGCTGGGAAGAAGAGGTTTAAATACCTCATCAGCAAGGGCATGTCGCGGGAAGAGGCAGCACAAAAGGCCTTACAGCCCTTCGGTCCAGCGCGTAAACAAAAGACCGTTCGGACGGCAGTACGCCGAAGGGTACGCCAGCCAAACGTGCGAAAGGGACTGTACAGTCCTCCACGAGCGGCATACCACCACTCAAGCGGGTGCAGGGGCAAACCAAGGCCTCACGAGCACAAGCCCGAGTGGCGACACAGAGGGGAAGCAAAATCCCCAAAAAATGGCATCATACAGTCAGGCCGTAAAAGGACTGAAGGTTGGTGTTATGGCAAAGGACTACCCTGCTACTCTCCTGTCAGTGGAACAAATAGAGTCCATACTGGAGTATATCATGGATATAGTCCTAAAAAAGGGGAATGAAGAAGACTCCAGATTCCTTGGGATTCACAAGCGACCTGGGTGGATCGGGATCACCTGCCGCAACGAAGCTACGGTAACGTGGCTGAAGTCGCATCAGGATGAGATCGTCCCCTGGGAAGGTGCAGCCCTAAAAGTCGTTGGAGCGGAGGAAATGCCACACAACGATATCCTAGTGGGATATTTTCCGGGCAGTCAGGAGTACAGGGACGAACGTATCCTGCAACTGATTTCAGTCCAGAATGGATGCGATGCCTCTAACTGGAGGGTCTTAAGAAGGGTGACCGCTGGACCCACTCAAGAGGTTACCTTCTCCGTGGATGCTCTGTCCATGGAGAAGTTAAAAAAACGCAATTACCTCGTTGGGTATCGCTACGGCGAAGTACAGCTTCGCACCAAGGCGAAGCAGGACAAGCCTGATGAAGGGGCAGGAGCCTCAAGCTCCAAAGAGCCCCTGGATCAGGGTAAAAATCCGCCGTTGCAATCCGCAACTGATTCCGGAGAGGTCAACAAGCCTCCAGGGATCAGAAAGGCTCCAAGCCTGACCAAGAGTTCACCCAAGAAGCAGACTGATGTGCGTCCAAAAGGCAGGATTATGCCCCAGGACAAACTGAAGGATGCCAGAGGTGGGGGTCATTCCAAGGCCCAAAAATGAAGGGTAAGTGGCAGTGCCTCCAAATCAACCTGCAGCACTCAAAGGCAGCATCAAGTGCCTTAAGCAGCAGGCTGGCTAGGGGGAACGTCCAAATAGGGCTAATTCAAGAGCCCTGGGTTCACGGAGGGGCGATTAAAGGACTTCAGAACCCATCGTACTATCTGGTATGTAATACTACGTGCGGCAGGCCACGGGCCGTCCTGATTTTCAGGAAAGATACTAATTATGGTCCCATTCCACAGTTCGTCACCCAGGACCTAGTGGCAGCGGTCGTGGACGTACCAACGGGAGATGGCAAGAGGCAAATTGTATTTGCCTCAGCCTACTTTCCAGGGGACGAAGACAACCCACCACCAGAGGCAGTAAAGAACCTCACGGACTGGTGTCGCAGGAATGGGAAACATCTTATCATGGGCTGCGACGCTAATGCGCACCACACAGTATGGGGCAGCTCAGATATCAACAACAGGGGTAAGTACCTTCTTGATTATGTATGCGCTAGCAATCTAGACATCTTAAATAGGGGGAATAAAGCCACGTTTATAAACGCAATAAGGCAAGAGGTACTTGACTTGACCTTAGCCACAGCATACGGCGCGCAATTGATAAAAAATTGGCGTGTACTCTCTGAGCCCTCCATGTCGGACCATCAAACGATCGCGTTCGATATGGAAGCTGGGAGTACGGAAATAGCAGAGTGCAGAGTGCCACGAAAAACGGACTGGACATTATATAACGAATGTCTATTGTCCGAACTTCAAGGCCTCCAATACAGCATCGCTACCATAGAGGAATTAGAACAAGCCTCACTACACCTAAGCGATACCATTGTAGCAGCCTATGAGAAAAGCTGCCCGGTAAAGAAGGTAAACTTCTCGAGAAACGTTCCTTGGTGGAACAAGGAATTGGATCGACTCAGGACTTCCGCCCGGAAATCCTTCAACAGAGCCAAGAAAACAGGCAACTGGTCAGCCTACAGACAGGCTCTGACTGAATTCAATAAGCAACTGAGGGAGTCTAAACGAAAGGCCTGGAAGGCCTACTGCGAGGGGATCGACAATCTGACCCCAGCAAATAGACTCCGGAAGGTCCTATCAAAGGACCATACCAATGCGGTCGGCATCTTAAAACGAACTGACGGCAGTCACACCAAAGATCAACAGGAAAGTTTAGAGCTACTCCTAGGTACTCACTTTCCGGGATCAAAAGTAGTGACTAAAAACACAATTGCGGCTAGTACCGGCTCAGTGGCTCACTGTTCCAACCGCGACAGCCGCTGCTTAGCGGGGAAAATATTCACGCTCAGCAAAATGACTTAGGCCATAAACAGCTTTAAGCCATATAAATCCCCAGGAATGGACGGTATCTCCCCCGCGCTACTACAACGCGGCTTGGATACAATTGCTCCAGGACTCAGGGAGATATATAAAGCAAGTTATGCACCCTGGTATATACCCCGGTTGTGGAGGGAGGCAAAAGTGGTATTTATACCTAAAGCGGGCAATAGGCCTCTAGATGAACCTAAATCATATCGACCCATCAGCCTAACCTCTTTTCTCCTAAAGGCTATGGAGAAAATAATCGACGAGCACATAAAGGGTGACTCACTTATAAGAACACCCTTAAATGCCAAGCAATTCGCATTTCAAGCTGGCAAATCCACCGTCGATGCTCTACATCACCTCGTCAAAGAGGCAGAACGAGCCATCCTATACAAAGAAATAGCAATCGGAATATTTGTAGACATAGAGGGGGCCTTTGACAACACCTCATATTCTGCAATAAAACGAGCGGCTATAAATAAAGGACTATATCCTTCCACGATAAGATGGGTGGAGGCAATGCTTCAAAGCCGATTAGTAACGGCTTCTCTAGCAGGATCCACAGTATCTATGACTGTAACAAAGGGGTGTCCTCAGGGGGGAGTTTTGTCCCCCACACTATGGTCAATAGTGGTGGATGGACTCCTGGATGAACTGCATGTAAAGGGCTTTATAACCCAAGGCTATGCAGATGACATCGCCGTAATAATCAGGGGCAAGCATGAAGGCATTCTTACAATCCTAATGCAAAAAGCACTGAATAGCATCAATAACTGGTGTGTTCGGGAAGGACTAAGTATCAACCCGAATAAAACGATCATAGTTCCATTCACGCGTAGAAGGAAGCTGCACATAAAGGCTCCCTCGCTGAATGGAATAGAGATAAATCTCTCCAACGAAGTAAAGTACCTGGGTATAATTCTGGATACCAAACTGACTTGGAATCAGCATGTCGACAAAATTATGGCGTAGGCAACGATGTCGCTTTGGGCCTGTCGGCGGCTTATGGGAAAAACCTGGGGATTAAAGCCCAAAATCACATATTGGCTGTATAGAACGGCGGTGATACCCATTGTCACCTATGCTGCCCTCGTGTGGTGGCCGAAGACCCAAAAACTACACACGCAAAAGAAGCTGAGTAGGCTTCAACGTTTAGCATGTCTAAGCATCACAGGGGCCATGCAAACGACCCCAACCGCGGGAATGGAGGCAATCATTGGTCTCACACCGCTCCATCTAGTGGTACAAAAAGAGGGACTTGTGGCAGCCCTCCGACTACACCAGAGGAAGAAAACACTGCCGGGGGACTGGACAGGACACTTAGAAATACTGCAGCAAATCGACCCGGTCCTTCTGTCCAAACCGACGGACATTATGTCCAGGAAGCTCGAATTCGAATTACCGTTTAAGGTGTCGATCGAGGACCCCAAAACGGCTTTGATGAGAGTCAAGGAGTTTGGACGAGGGATATCAGCCTGGTACACGGATGGTGCCAAGAATACCAGAGATACTGGAATAGGCATTTATGGGCCTAACCAAAACCACAGGAGCTTCATGGCTCTGGGCACGACGCCCACGATTTTGCAAGCGGAAACGATTGCAATTGATATGTGCGCCAGAGAATGCTTGGATAGGCAGCTAAATGGCGCACATATATACATCTGCTCAGACAGCCAAGCCGCATTAAAGGCCGTTCGAGCCTACAGTCACGGCTCACGGACTGTCTGGGAATGTCGAAGATCCCTCTCGCAACTGGCGAAGAACAACTTGTTGACCCTCATGTGGGTCCCAGGGCATGGGGATATTAAAAGCAACGAAGTGGCCGATGAACTCGCAAAAAGAGGTGCAAATGCCACTCCTATAAGACCAGAGCCGTTTTGTGGACTCCCCATGGCGCATAGAAGAGAGGTGGTGCAAAAATGGGAAGAGGACAGAAGATGTAAGTATTGGAACAATGTACCAGGTCTACGTCAATCAAAACGACTCCTGAAACTCGATCACAGCCACAAGGTGCTTGAACTCACAAGGAACGAGCTAAGAACTTTCACCGCACTCATGACAGGGCATTGTGCCCTCCGATACCATTTGCGGAAAATGGGAAAAGAGGAAAGTGGAAACTGCAGATTGTGTGATTCGGCAGATGAAACTACCGAGCACATACTATGCACTTGTGTCGCGATTGCTCACAAGCGTCTTTCACACTTCGGCAGGGACCGTTTATCCCCCGAAGAAGTGAGCATTATCACCCCCAAGATAGTTACCAGGTTCATGGTGGACGTGGGACTGCTTGGGAAGTGATTGGTTAAGGGTAGAACAATAGATCTGTTAGGTCGCAGTTCACGAGAGGCTAACACACCTCACTAAGACCCTACTTAACCTATAACCTATAGCGTTTGTTTTCCAAGTGTACATTCTATATTGAATTATTGTTTCCATGTCAACAACATTCACAGACCAGTTTTGATCATGTAGCACAGTTGAAGACTTGCTAGCAAGTTTTATAACCCTTCACAGACGTAAATTTGGACAAACCATTATTGCAATGCTTTAGACAAATAATGGTTTTTCTATCTTTATAAATTTTTAAACCCTTTACATCCGTAAATATGAAGAAACCATTATTGCAATGCTTTAGACAAATAATAGTTTCTCCATATTTATACATTTTTAAATACATCAGTGTACGAAGTCAACCAGCAATGGATTCATATTCTTAATAATATCAATAAATAAACTCACCGCCATGCGTTCCACTGCTAGCCTCGTCATGCAAGTCAGGCTGCAACATTTTACAAATTAAAACATTAGGAACTTCAATAGTCGAATTGCATGGAAATTCCTAAAAAAAAAAAAAAAAACACGCGATAAAATGGTTAATAACTTTAAATGTTTGTGTCACTTACTGACAGCACATTAGGAAGATCGGTTTCGGATTTATTACATCGGTACAACAAAGCGGTCTTGAAAAAGTCTGAAAACAATTGGTTTTGTTGATAAGAACATTTAGAGAGTCATATCAAGGTAATAATTTAGTTTTTTAAAAAGCATTAAAAAAACTTTCTTCACATTTTTTATATACTTCAAAACTAAGTGACCATCAAGAAAGTGTTAGTGTTTTAATCAAGTATTAAAGTGACTATTATCAATTTTAATACAGGATTAAACCATAGATAGTTTAATGCTGTAGTAAAATTGATAATACTTGATTAAAACACTAACACTTTCTTCACAATTAATATTTATTTCGCTAGATGTAC
Organism: Ontholestes murinus; assembly: GCA_963969525.1. NCBI lineage: Eukaryota > Metazoa > Arthropoda > Insecta > Coleoptera > Staphylinidae > Ontholestes > Ontholestes murinus. The sequence continues at coordinate 108,010,969 of OZ018387.1, forward strand.
ATTTCGGGTGCTATGCACCCATTATCAATAGCTTATAACTTATAATAGTCATTTTGTGTCTGTAATACTGCATTAAACCGTTCATAAAAACAAATTTGGATTTAAATAATTGTATGAAGAAATTTTTTTTTTACAAATGATGAAACAAGTAAGTAGTTTATAGTCACCTCTGCCACATGTTGAACCAATAAAGTCCATCCGGACTTGCCGTTTTAAAAGATCTATATTCATGCTGGGACAAACGTCAACAATGGACCCAACAGATGCACTATTTTTACAAATGAAATCTCCACAGACAGACGTCGTATTCGCAATCGTGTACACATTCTTACTCTGAGAAATTACCTAAAAAGATGAGGTAAATAATATTAATAATCAAATTGATTTTCCTAATATTTTTTCAATTTATAATTATTAGCTAGATAAAGAAAATATTATTTAATTGACAATTTTTAAAATTGTAGTAGTAGTAGTGTTTGGCTATTGACCACGTGGTCCTTCCGCCATGGCATTTGTGTAGGATTGCCCCCGACACTCTAAAGCACCATTAATTTTAAAATTGTATTTTTTTAAAACTTACCTGAAATGGTGCTATCGAACTAATATTAATAGACTCTCCCCCGGTTAAACTAATAGAGCAATTACGGTGAGCCCTTTCACTTCGTTCGACCTTTTCCACATTTTCAGATGTAGAGTATTGAAAAATATTACTCTTTTCAGGCGCCTTTTTTGGTGTGCAGTCTTCGTCACTGGCATTTTTCTAGAATATATGACCATTAAAAAATTCACTAAAAACAGGATTCAATAACTTACAGAAATATTGCAGGCCTGCGACGTCCAAAACTTCATGTGCAGGACACAATCGCTCACAGATTCTTTCTCATAATAATCCGTGGCCTTTTTCGTGCACTCAAACGTCAAGTAAACAGTGTGGAGTTTTCGAGGGTCATCGCAACGCCTATCGTTCGCGAGCCTGTACTCCAACATGTACTGGCACTTTAAATATTTAAGGGTCGTCCTTGCATTGTGTATAATCTCATCTCCTAAACATAGAAAAACCAACAGTTTTTAGTTGAATAATTATCTGAGTAAAACACAGTTTGGCACTTTTTTCACTTGTTTTATTAAATGCTAGATGTACATTTCGGTTACAATGTAACCATTATCAATAGCAAACTGAGTTTACATCTATCATTTAATAAAACAAGTGAAAAAAGTGCCAAACTGTGTTTTACTCATATCAACATTTTCACGTACTCAAACAACCAAAAGAATAATTATCTATTATTGTATTAATAAAGAGTAAATAATAAAAAAATTTAAATGGTTTTATTTAAATAAGAAAAAAGCTGTTGTTCAAATTCCAGAAGTAATTACTGATTAATTGTTACGGTAAACACCTACCTGTCCTCAGCGTTTTCACAGTGTACCGAGAATCGCACAAATTAAAATTATAGTGGAAGGGCCCAGTATTAACCAGCATTTGCGAAGCAGTTATTTTGTCAAAATTGAATCTTAAAAACAAAAAAGAGCATAACATAAAACAACAACGCGGATAATAACAGTGAAGGGATTAATTGTTTATGTACTTACATATTGTGGCACTTAACTAGGGACTCCTTGCATACCAGCGACGTGTCCCAAAAGAATTCGATTTTGCACTCGCTTCTCTTGGATAATGTTATCGAATTCTAAAAGTAATTACAGTACATCTATAAATAATTAATAGTAAAGAACCATTTAAGGTCTTAATAATGGTTGAGTGGAAGATCATCTAGAATGAACTCCACCCAATTCTTGTGCAGATTATGATTTATATTATTTTGTATTAGGTTTTCTATTATGTAAACATTTATTCTGCAAATAAATTAAAATTATCAATTATCATTAAATATTTGATGTGTAAATACATATTAAATTTGATTTTAAAGCATTATATTTTTGAGGGTTTTAATTGTTTTTAAAAATTTAAACGTTTTTATACCTTTAATTCCTTCGCACACCGAAATTTGATTTCCAATTCGTACGGCGTGAATCCTTTGCAGGAGCCTCCATTATAGTTGAGCACGAGATCGTCGTCTACAAGTTTGGGCAGATTTGTGCCACCGAAACCTATGTACCTAAAATGGTATATATATAAATCTTTATTTGGCATTCTATAATACAAAAACGCAAAATCAAAAATATACAAAACAGCCAATAACTCTTTCTAACAAAACAACTTTCTTCTAGTCTCCTTCTTCCCTTTTCCCGTCCTAATCAAGTCAGAATCTTTACTCTGGCCCCATCCTTGCTCTTCCATTCTTTTACACTTCTACATACATCTACCCAACTCTCCATTACTCCCTTACATTCCTTTACCAGAGGGCTCCACGTATCCTTTCTTGCCCATCTATTTCTTCCTTTCTCCGTCCTCTGTCCCGCATCTCGCCAACTCTTTCCTCCCTTTTGAAACGGTTATTCTCCAGGTACCTTGGCCTCCTCCCATATACTTGCCACTCCCTATACGCACTCTTCTCCATACACCCGTGCCTCTCCTACCTTGCCACCTCTTTCGCCTTTTCATGCACCCATTCCACCACATTCACCCCTTGCTCCATCCACTCCTTCATGATCCCCTCTGACAGATCCACCCTCTCATACATTCTCCTCCTTTCCACTCTCAACATTCAACCTTAACTCTCTCCTGTCCATGTATTTCTCCACTCTCGCTAACATCTCTTTCATTCCCACCCATTATCACAATGTCATCTGCATCCAAACCTTAAATTAATAAAAAGAAAACTTACTTCGTTTCCAGGTTCACATCACTGGCATTGCTAAAACAAGCGCTCTTACTCAGACAACCATAAGTGTCTTTTGTGATCACCAACAACTCTCTTCTAGTCTCCTTCTTACCCTTTCCCGTCCCAATCTAGTCAGAATCTTTACTCTGGCCCCATCCTTGCTCTTCCATTCTTTTACACTTCTACATACATCTACCCAACTCTCCATTACTCCCTTACATTCCTTTACCAGATGGCTCACACAGCACGCATTTCTTGTATCCCTTGCCCATCTATTTCTTCCTTCCTCTGTCCTCTGTTCCACATCTCGACCTCGCCAAGGTCACTCTTTCCGCCCTTTTGAAACGGTTATTCTCCAGGTACCTTGGCCTCCTCCCATATACTTGCCACTCCCTATACGCACTCTTCTCCATACACCCGTGCCTCTCCTACCTTGCCACCTCTTTCGCCTTTTCATGCACCCATTCCACCACATTCACCCCTTGCTCCATCCACTCCTTCATGATCCCCTCTGACAGATCCACCCTCTCATACATTCTCCTCCTTTCCACTCTCAACATTCAACCTTAACTCTCTCCTGTCCACGTATTTCTCCACTCTCACTAACATCTCTTTCATTCCCACCCATTATCACCATGTCATCTGCATCCAAACCTTAAATTAATAAAAAGAAAACTTACTTCGTTTCCAGATTCACATCACTGGCATTGCTAAAACAAGCGCTCTTACTCAAACAACCATAAGTCTCTTTTGTGATCACCAACGGACGGCATAAGTTAATGTAATAAATGTTCCCGTCATCATCCTTCACCTCATAATTGGAGGTGTTTAACACGAGAGGATTGAGATTAAAAAACTCCCCAATTTTACAGTCGAGCACTTCCTGTTGGGAATTTTCTTGTGTAAAATCCTCTTTATCGGCTCCGATCTAAAACGTACGAATGTTGAAAGTAAAATTATTTATTGTGAATTCCAGACTCATTCGTTTTTTATGTTAATGTAGTAAATACGAAACCTTACAAGTTTTGGACAAGCCTCCGGTGTCTTCCACAGAAAATTATAGGTGCAATTCACGAAACTAATAAACTTTGGCCCTGTTTCGGTCTCACCGCATACGAACTTAATTTTCGAATTTAGAAATTCCGAGTTATCTTTTGGACACAGAGACCCGTAATGTAATTCCAGTTCCAGTCCGGTGCCTTCGTTTATTGCTTCGAGGGGTTTCCCTATGCTGCCCAAACCGATGTATCCCTCCTTCTGTTTCAGACAAACCTGTGAATGGATCTCTGTGCATGGAAAATAACTAAATTAACTTTTAACTCATCAACATAAGAGCTGATTGTTTTCTTGATTTAAAACTACAATCAAAACATTTCTAACTATAAATTCAATACTTGTTTTGCTACATTCTTGATGGAACCAAATTTTCATATTGGGAGAAGTAATACACTTGTTATGTTCCATTTGTTTATTATCAGGTAACTGACACATGTTTCGGTCCTTACGGATCATTCTCAAAGTTAAAACTGAGTCAGTTACCTGATAATAAACAAATGGAATATAACAAGTGTATTACTTCTCCCAACATTTCTAACTAGGTTAGCTATCAATACATATTTATAAAAATATACATCTACAAGTAATAGAGAGAAGAAAGTGTTTTAACCGATGTTTTCATATAATGTAAGAGCTGATATGTTTTGAAATGTTAAGTGGTTAAATTATATCGAGCGGACTCACCCGAGCATTTATTTTTAGAAGGCTGTTCCAAGGGTCCACACACGTTTAAAGTTATCATTCCATTACCTTCGGGTAGTTGCAGGTGCCAGCCAGCAGGTCGGTTCAATTTACTGAGGTCGTATAAATATTTGTCCATTTTCTCCAACTAAATATGTTTAAAATTACTTATAAATATTAAAACATAATTAACTGTTAACTTTATGTAATTAAAAATGTTTTATTAAGTGTTCACATTATAGTTATAGTCTAGATTTAATAAATTTGTATTATCTAAATTAACAATATTATTGAATTACCCAAATGAACTAGAAAATTGCGGTTTCATAACCTATAAACCATCATAGCCATATTGTTGTTATTGACAACAATATCGCCCCGCCCATAAATCATCATGGCGTTATCGTTGTCATTGGCAACAAGATCGCCCCGCCCATAATTATCATGGCGTTGTTGCCCCTCCCTCAAACCAACATGGCCCTCTACAATAATAATAATTATTATTATAAGATGTTTCCATTTCATAATTTTTACATTTTCTGCAATTAATCGCTGTTTTTTTTTACAATAAATTCGATTGTAATTCAATAAATTATATCTGAACATTCTGAAAAAATTTTTTGGTCAAACGATATAATAAATTATGCCTAAAAAATGATTGCTTCTGGTTGCAATGGAATCCTTAAATTTATAAGGTCTACATAGTCACCTAGTAGTTTAATGTAGATTCTTTTCATATAAAACATATACTACTTTCTGGATGGCCCTCGTATAATAAAGTCAAATTAAAGGAAATATAATCACTCACCTTGCAATTCATTGGCAATTTCACGCATCCATATTTCGTATCAATGCCGAATTCATACTTTCTGACCAATTTTTCCGTTTTCCCCAGGGTCACGAACCAGTTGCAGTTGAAAGAAAATTGCCTTACGTTTTCTAGAAATGGCAGGAAATTTAAAACAATAACGATTATACAATCATATTATAAAATAAAGCACTAAAAACCAGTATTAAAGTATTAAACCAAAGTGATCATTATCACTTTGTGTCCGAAATATATATTTGGTATTTCAAATAAACTGTGTGAAGAAAGGTTTTTAGTGCTTTATTTTATAATCAAGTTTATCATCCAATTAATTTACTATACAATTATATATTTGTATGTGTATGTATAGTTATGTGTTTGAATATTTTGAATAATGTATATTAGATAACAACATTGCTAAATAAAGATTATTATTATTAGTGCAATATTCTTCTTACTTTTTCCATCACTGCCTTTAACTATGAGCTTATTCACAGAGTAATTGTACTCGAGCTTTTGCGTGCGATAGTCTATGAAGCCGGTGGAATTTTGTAGACAACCACTGTTGGGTTCGCCACAAGCCGATGAATAATTGCATATGGCTACTGAATATAATCCAGCCGAAGAGTTTACCGTTATGTTGTTCAACAAACTCAGAGGGGACACGTCCAGCATGAATCCGTTCACATCTGTCGAACAACTCGGCTCTGGGTTTATCGATATGGTTAAAGCACAATCGTCGAGGTGGAATTTTTCCTGGAAAACTGGTTATTCAGCGATACTTACACGATAAATATTAAAATCTTACGTTTTCTTCTTGAAAATTTTCGAACCTTAAAATTGTTTTATACTTCTTGCTGCCTGTACAGGTACTTCCGTTTAAAGCTACAAACTGCCCTGAAAAAAAATAGTGCACAAAATGATTTTAACAATTTTAAATGTTTTAGAGAATTTGCCATAATAAATTATGTAAAATATAGAGAAACAGTTAATGCGAAATCCATTGTCTAATCCCCAACACTAAGTGAGTGGATTAATTCAATTTTTTAATGTAAAACTTTAATAATAATAATAATATATTTATTGGTGCCACAAACATAAGTTTACACAGGTCAGAGTAAGTAGTTAAATTTAATCTAAGTAATTTATATAATTTAAAAACACAAAACATTTATTTATTAAATGTTTCAATTGATTGTATTATTGTATACATTATTATATATGAGTTAAATAATTATTATTTTTGTTTTAATAAAACGTGCACTAACCGTTTTCGACGGTGAAATTCCTCCCTGCATTGGACACATATGCAGAACCAGACTTTTTAACACACACCATCCCATCATTATCACAGCCACTTATTCCAGTTATGTTGTTGCATAAGTTAAAATGTACCTCGTGTTCACCATATCGAATTGTTCTTGTGTAGCTGAAAGCAAGGAAATAATGCAATTTAAAAAAAATGATCATGTATCTACCATAGAAATTTTACACGAAAATAATAAAAAGAAATAAAATAAAAGAATTAAATTCGCTTAAAAAAATGATATTTTACTAAAAACAATTTTTACAATCTCTAAAAAAAACATATAAATATTTTGTGTTTAAAATTAATATTATAAAAACCTTCCTTAAAAAATATTTTAAAACACAGTTGAAATTTCTTAAATAAAAATTTTACTGAATTAAATAAATAATTTATTAATTAAAATAGAACTATGGGGATCTCAAATCTTATATTTACTTTGAAGTTGTGCATCAAAACATTATCCCATAGAATAGGGAAAGTGAAAAGCCCTGAAACAATCAGTCAATCAATTGTTTAAAAAAAAAAATGGTGATGTGGCCATCATAGTACTTTCCCTATATTTTACTCGAAAACTATGCGGTTTATGCAAAAAGGTTATTCTTAATAATTTATTCAATTTTGAATTCTCTACAATTATTTGTTATATAACTTTATGTTGCTTCAATAGTTTATTAGCAATTGGCAAAAATGTCAAAAATTTCAATTTTTATTTTTTTTTCTCGAAAGTTAAGAATTTTATGAAAAATATATTTTAACAAAATTTGTTCAGTTTCTCATTCTCTTTAACTTTTGTTTGAAAAGTTTTGTAATATTTTCCATATTAAAAAAAATATCGGAAAAAAACAAAAAACGCCTCGAGTAAACACCCACTTCCGGTTTATGATGTTACCAAAAGCTTTTCAGTTCCAGTTTTTAACGATAAAACCTTACGTTTAAAGTTTCATCAGTTGTTTTTGAGATACAGCACCCACGGACAGACAGGCACACACACAGACACAATTTTTTTTTCCTGAAATTAGTGTAATGGACTCGATCACAATACTTCCCCTATATTTACTTCGTACGTTGATTGAAATATTTCAATCAACGCTTCGTATATAGGGAAAGTAAAAAGAAAAAAATGTATAAATCTGAAGAAAAAAATTCTGATAAAATAAAGGAAAAAAATTTGAAAATTTGTCAAAACGTTTTTAAATATTGCTGAAGAATTAAAGAAATTTGAGAAAATCTTTAAAATTTTGAAAAAAAAATGTACTTGTTTGAAAACGTCAACAATATTTAAAAAAATTAAAACCATTTTATAATCGAAGATTCGAAGAAAAATTGCATTTTCTAAACCCATAGGGATTTTAAATCATACAAATTAGGACAAGAAATTTCTAAAAAATCTACAAAATTGGAATAAAAGTTGTAAAATAAATGAAAAAAATAATAAGTGTCAAAAATTGTACAAAAACTGAGTAAACATTTAGTTCTATGAATATTTCTAGAAAATTACAGAAATCTTGAAAAGTTGCTCTCAAAAAATGTACTTGCTGTCAAACTCCAATAAGACAAAATCAAAAAGAAATTTTTTTTTTAGAAAATTCGGACAAAATAAAGAAAAAAAATATTGATAATTTGTCAAAAAGTTTTTAAAAAACTGCTGAGGAATTAAAGAAATCTAAAAAATATAACTTTAAAATTTTGAAAAAAATGGTACTTGTTTGAAAACACCAATAATATTTAAAAAAAAATGAAAACATTTTATAAACAAAGATTCGCAGAAAAATTGTTTTTTTCTAAATCCATATAGAGCTACAAGAATTTAGAAAAAATCTTTAAAAAATTTAGATAAGATAAAGGAAAAATTATCGGAAAGTATGCCAAAAAAATTAGTTCTGTAAAAAATTAATTGCTGGAAAATTATAGAAATATGGAAAAATTGCTAGAAAATCTTGATCCTTAAAGAAATTTCGAAAAACATGCTGAAAATTGGAAGAAAAGTTGTAACAAATTTTTTTACAAAAATATAGTGATGACATAATAATGATGATGATAATAACTTGATTGAAACACTTAGAAACCTTTCTTCACTATTTTATTTGTAAACATTGATAATGCCACGTTTTGTCCGAAATATACATCTAGTTACAAATAAGAAAGATTTCTAAGCGTTTAAATGGTAAATTAATTGTTATAAAAATGGTAAACTCTAGAATCTTTTCAAATTGCTTGAAAATTCTATAAATCTTAATTTAGAAGAAATGCTGAAAATTGAAAGTTGCTTTAAAATAAATAAAATGGTAGAAAATTGTCCAAAATTGTACCAAATTTGAAAACTCTTAAAGAAAAAATAAGAACGAAGAATTTTTTTTTCTCAAACAAAATTTTTGAGTTAAAGTCAATCAATAGAGATTCAAACCACATTTTTGGTTTTGTTTTGCGATTTTCTAAAGTAATAGAAGAGTTTCTGGAAATCTCTAAAAATTATTAGAAGGTAGAAAGTTGTAAATAAATGAAAAAATGGAAAAAAATGCCAAAAATTGTACAAAAAACCATTTGAGTAAACATTTAGGAAGTTCTATGAACATTTCTAGAAAAATACAGAAACCTTGAAAAATTGTTCTCAAAAAATGATGATTTAAAAATATTATTGTATTTGTTAACTTGTATAAACAAATACAACAAAATTTATGTTTCAAGTGGAATTATGTTAAAATTAAAAAAGCTAAATATTTAGATTCAAGATCATCGAGTGTGTTTAATTTTTGATTAAACACACTTGATGATTTAATTAAATTTGTAAATGTGAAATGCACGGCATTTGTTTTCCCATTCTCTATTCGATTTTAAACCTGGGCAATTCTCGAAGAAAAAACATTTTTGATTAAAGCAAAATAATTTCAGATTTTAAAAGTTAAATATTAAAAGTTAAATATTCTGTTACTGTGTGAAATCATTAATTATATTTAATTTTTAATTTATTTGAAAAATTTATTTTTGTATTGTTTATTCGCTTTCAAAAATTTGATTTCAAAGATTTAAAGTAAAATATTTGATTTTTGCATTGAATCATCGCACGGCATTTGTTTTGCTTTTTTTTAACTTTAAAAATGTAATTTTTAATATAAAACATTTATATTTCAAGTGGAATTATTATTAAATTTAAATGTCACGTACTATAATTATGCATTTAGTTATCAAGTATATTCGATCTTCTTCAATACACATTTTTACCTACTTTAAATATATGCAATGTTTAAAACAAAATCATCGACGTTCCATGTGGAAATAAATGTTTTCAAAAAGAAGCGTTGTATCTGAGACCTATAACTGGCACAGTCGGTAGGATAGTGCAATATTAGGTTCTTATAAAATTGCGCAGTAATTTTTCCCACTCTTTCAGGACTATCTTCAAGAATTAAACTAAGAATTACCTAGAGCAATATTACAACTACTGAATTTTAATGAAATTTCAAAATTAAACTAAAAAAAGGACATTTTTTTATGGAGTGAGACATTAGGAACTTATGAATGCAAGAGCGTATACATTCGTGTATATGTAAAATAATAATAAATAATAAAGAACGGTATCGAGTTGAGCATAGAATTAGAACGAGAAATTTCAAAAGAAAGATAAATGAAAAAAGATGTCAAAAAGTGTCAAAAATTGTACAAAACAAAACAAAATACAGAAATCTTGAAAAATTGCTCTCCAAAAAAAAAATGTACTTGCTGCAAAACTCCAATAAGACAAAATCAAAAAGAAAAAAAATGTGAAAATCAGGGAGTGAAAATTTTAAATAATTCCGATAAAATTAACGAAAAAAAGTGAAAATTTGTATAAACGTTTTTAAAATATTTTCTGAAGAATTAAAGAAATCTGAAAAAATTACTATAAATCTCTATAATTTTGAAAAAAAGAAAACAATTGAACTTGTTTGGAAACACCAATAATATTATAAAATCGAATATTCGATGAAAAATGTCTAAATCTATACATAGTTATAGGAATCTAGAAAATAATCTTTAGAACATTTCGATAAAATAAAGGAAAAATTATCGAAAAATATACCAAAATCAATAACCCTTAAAAAAAATTAAGGAAGTTCTTTAAAAAATTGCTGGAAAATTATAAAAATCTGGAAAAAGTTTTAATCCTTATGGAAATTTCGAAAAACATTTTGAACATTGGAAATTGGAAAATTATTGTATCGAAAATAAAAATAAAAATCTGGAGAAGATAATAATTGTAAAATTAAATTTGGTATAATTGTGTTACGTGAATATGATAATAACTTGATAGAAACCTTTCTTCACTATTTTATTTGTAATCATTGATAATGTCACTTTGTGTCCGAAATATACATCTGGTTACAAATAAAATAGTGAAGGAAGATTTTAAAGCGTTTCAATTAAATGGTAAAAATTGTTTAAAAAATGGAAGAGAAATTGGTGGTAAACTCTAGAACTCTTTAAAAATGCTTGGAAATTCTATAAATCTAAAAAAATTAGCAAAATTGCAGGAAAATCTTAATTTTGGAAAAAAAAGCTGAAAATTGAAAGGAAAGTTGCTATAAAGTAAATAAAATGGTGGAAAATTGTCAAAAAATGTACCAAAAAGAAAAAATACTGTAACGTTTAGAGAAATCTGTAAAAATTGCTTGAAAATCTTAAATCCTAAAATGTATCTGAACGAGATTAAAAAAAACTATCAATAATTCAAATAAAAGTTACTCTAAAAAATGATAAAATTAAATAAATTGTTAAAAATGGACCAAATTTTAAAACTCTCCGAGATAGATTTAGGAAAAAGTTGCTAGAAAAAATTCTAGAAATCAGGAGGAAAACTTATTTAGAAAATTTCGATAAGATAAAGGAAATAATGCTAAAATATTATCAAAAATGGTGATGTGGCTATCATAGTACTTTCCCTATATTTTTCTCGAAAACTATGAGATTTACGCAAAAGCCTATTCTTAATAATTTATTCATTTTTTAATTCTCTACAATTTTTTGTTATATAAGTATCATGTAACTCCAACAGTTAATTAGCAATTGGCAAAAAGTGTCTAAATTTTCATTTTTTATTTTTTTTTCTCAAAAGTTAAAAAATTTTATGAAAAATACGTTCAAATAAAACTTATTCAGTTTTTTATTCTCTTTAACTTTTGTTTGAATCGTTTTTTAAAATTTTTAATATTTAGAAAAATATCACCAAAAAACAAAAAAAACGTCTCGAGTAAACATCCACTTTCGGTCTATGAATGTTTACCAAAAGCTTTTCAGTTCCAGTTTTTAATGATAAAACCTTAAGTTTAAAGTTTCATCTCAATCAGATTATTCGTTTTTGAGATACAGCGCCCACCGACAGACAGACAGACAGACACACACACAGACACAATTTTTTTTTTTCAGAAATTAGTTTAATGGACTCAGGGGACCTCAAAACGGATATTTCCGCAAAAAAAAAAATTCAAAAAAAAAACACGATCACAATACTTCCCCTATATATACTTCGTATATAGGGAAAGTAAAAAAGTAATGAAAATTGAAAAACAATAAATAATTTATATATAAAAAATATCGAAAAGTAGTTACATTACACGATTTACGTTTGTTATTTTAAAGACACTAGTGAAAACTACACTTGTATAAATAGATCCCTGCGAGTTAAATTGTATTGTTGTAATTCTCAAGTAGAATAATTGGAGGATTAATTAAAGCACTTCGTTTTGTTTCACTATAAAAAAAATCCTCTTGTGAACACAAAAATGTTTCACCACGGGTTAAGTTAAGCTATTAACCATAGGACTTTTCAATCTGTCTATTATTAATATTCATTGCTTTTAAGCTCGACATATATGAAAAGATTAGAAGAATTCATAGATATTGCTTTCAGAACGTTTCAATTTATTGGTTATGTTCTGATTGCGATGGATACATGATTTACATTCAATTCAATTATTGCACATCCTTTTTAATAGCTGTTTCCATATGCGGATTACATCTACACATATTAATGCATTAGGACTTTATGTTAATGTAACTGTGATCGATAATTGTTAGAAAATTTTGTTGTAACTTTTACATGACATCATCATTATTAACAGATATTAACAAAATACACCAATACTTTTCGACTATTAAACAGGTTTCTAAATTTTATTTTATTATTAGATCAGTATCTACGGTTTGAGTTTACGTGAAGTGTTTTAAAAGTGAAAATAACACTCAGTTTATTCCTTACTGTACTTGTTTATTAAGCGTTAAATTTGGGCAATCTTTTATATACAAATATATACAACAAGGTACAGTTAACATACAAACTCTTATTGATAATGTTCACCTCGTGAACGAAATGTACATTTAGCGCTTAATAAACAAGTGAAGTAATGAATAAACCGAGTGTTATTTTCATTATTATTAGATGAAAAAATTTAATACGCTCAATAAGATTTAATTGATATTATATGTAAACTCTAAATAAATTACATTTAATCTATAATTAGTCATTTGAAAATACCAATTACATATTATATTATTATTAAACTTATTACACGCACAATAAAACTATTGTTATAACATTCATCAATTTTTAAATTGCAATTGAATGTTTTAATCATCATTAATAAGTCGATTGAGGCCAATGCGTGTTGTGGTGAAAACGTACAATATTTTTTGCGAATAAACATCACCTCTGACCCGCATTACCCAAGCTATCAAGATCTAAACTAATCAACAATATTATACAAGCAAGTGTGTTTAAATTATGCAAATTACAGTGATACAATTTTTTACTTACTTCTGAAAAAACCGGACCTTCTTGGAAACCTTGTATTGACACTGTCTGTAATTACCCTCGTATACGTTCCAAGCACTGGCGGTTTCCAATATAATCAGTATATAAACACAAAAAAGACAATTCAATTGCGAAAACATGTTTAACTTGTGTGGGTACATGCTACTTATGGAAGAGGTTAGGAACGGAATTCCGGCTGGTAACGACGTTGGAAGGGGATTATGAATGAATCCAGTGGCGTGGTCTATAATACAAGGACGGTTTAACGAAAATATGTGTATGTATTTGTAGTTACATAATACGCGCGATTATTAATGAAGCGCAAGCAGAAATTACGTTTTTAATGGTGATCATTAAAATTGGTATAAGTGTTGATTGTTAGAAATTAAATGCAAAGCACGCTACTGAAGAAATGGGGGGGAATCCCAGACGCATGTGCAACGTTTGCACATACCCACGCACCAATAGGAATACAGAAGGTAGTTGAAGATATAATAATGCTATTCTTAGAAAATTTATCAAAATAATAGTGTTGATACAGCTGAAAATACAGACGTGACCATTTTTCTCTCACGATCGTGTTGGTATACTGTTTCATTTTCTGCCTAATAGTCGTATTCAAATGATTATATTTTACTTGCGTATAATGTATTACTTTGTATGTTTTAAATAAAATACCGTTATTGCTTAATAACAATTTAACTCTGAAATATATTACAAAATTGGATAATTTAAAGAAATTGTGCGATTTTTTTAAAGTTTAATTTAAATAAAGTTAAGTTGCATGAAGAATATATATGTTAGGTATTAGTACTGTAATTATATTGTAAGTTAGATTTATAATTAATATTTAATAAGAATAATTATGTTACATTGTATTTAATCGTAGGTGCGAAAAGTATTTTTCGTTGCGGCCCACGCAAAGACGTTAGCACCGGATGGACGCGCATTCCAGGAGATGTGGCGCGACCCTTATCTGTATTGTATAAACTTATCTTAGTCTACACACAACAGATTTCGTTACACGTTTTCATTCAAATCGGATGTAAATTGTAAAATCCTGTTTGAAATTTCTTCAAAGTAGTGTTAAATAAATTCATCGTAATTAAGTAAATATTTTTAAAAAATTTATTTTACGCTTCCGAGACGTAAAATATATCCTGGACGCATATGGTTGCAGGAGAACTGTTCGGATCAGTAATTGGATACGTGACCGGTACCATTCGTTATTAGGATATAATCAATGGCGATTTATAGATTTATAGATTCAGTCACACAAATCTAAATACACAAAACACGAAAGTATACCTGGTGGATAGCCAAACTACTATATATGGAAATTAAAAATGTTTACATTCATTATATACAATTTTTATTAATTATATAATTCTTATTAGTGCCAAACTATTGAGTATTTGATTATCTATGGTCATTAACTAGAATATCATAGGTAAGTTGGTTCTTTCAATAGTGCTGGGCTGTCTTAAGCTAAATTCCGACTTCTTTTGCACGACGAGAAATCAATTACCTTGGATTCAATGAAAGTGGATAACAGCAATGTTTTCTATCAATCGAAACTCTTGAACGTTATTCTTATAAGAATTGTTTCGAATAGAATAATTAAGATATATATTTGATTCACGCTCTAAATAAATTAAAACCATTCTTACTAAACATTAAAAGAAGTTTTAGTTAGTTTAAAAATTCGGTAAATGCAGTTTCCTATATCTTCCACTTAAATAAAAGTTTAATAAAATCGTACAATAAAGCATAGGAATATATTTTTTTTTAAACTTTACACATATAACTTATTCGAGTTAAAAAATTATTTAATAATCCTGCTAATTAAAAGTAAATAAGCCAAATTAGGTAATGCATTTTACATATTGTATTGCGCCATCTATTGAATTATAGCATAAATAGAAACGTGGTTTTTGAGAGTTACGTGAAGATAGATTTGATAATTACACAGGAAAAAACACTTTCTTTCACAAAATATTTGTGAAAGAAAGTGTTACCATTTTTTCCTGTGTAATTATAGCATAAATGATAAGTCCTTGTTATTGTATAGAGGAAAAAATGTTTCCTTTTCATTTTAAAACAATTTAAAGAGTTTTAAATAAAACCAAATACGACCTTAATTAATAATAAATTATTTTCTTGTTCAGTAATAGAAAAATGTTTATTATTTAATTTTATTCTTATTGAATTATTTAAGAATTACACATACTCCAAAGTGGCTTAATGTAGATTTCTGTAATATTCAATTTACTTAATTGTTAATTGAAACCGTAAATTAAAACAATAATTGCTAATTTAATATCTCTTGAACCATTTCCTGACTTAGCTCTTGACGAAACATTATGAAGTAATAGGTAAATGATTGTTTTACTAATTTTTAGTCGATTAAAAAAAATAGCGAAACAAATCAACTGTTTATCAATGCTTTACTTATTATTATTACTTCAAGCATAATTGATTATACATACAGCTTTACATGTGATAATTTCTTTTTTCTTAAGTCTTAATGATTTAAAAGACTAAAATTTCCTTAATATTGAAATAGTTGGCGTAACAAACAATTACATTATTAAGCTCCTATTCATTAATGAAGAAAGCACTATTTAAAAAACTTCTTGATATTGAAACTTACAATATGCAAGAATTTTATAATTTAATAAATTAATATATACGTTGCACCTTAGTTATATTCTTTCTTTTGACGATGTTTCATGTGAATATGATACTCCTTTATGTATGTATTATGTAAACACTGAAATAAAGTATATTATTATTATTATTATTAAATATTTTGACATTTAGTTAATAGATAATAGATGTCGCGCATATAAATATGAAAATTAAATATAAAAAGTACAAAAAGTATTAGTATATTTTATTAAATCAACGTTATTGTGTAGCAAAATGCTAAGTAAATATTATTATTGTTATAGTTATTATTAAAAGTAATTATAATTAAGCCACATAGAAGTTTAAATTAAATCCAATAGATGGCGCGGAAAATAAAATAAATGTATATATTTTTCTTGTAATTCGTCTATATATTCGTTTAGTTTATAATAATATTAGAATAGTTTTTAGAATATTGTGAGTAAATGGTGTGAATAAATAAAATAAATGAATAAAATTTTAAATAATAATTTGTTACGTAGTAATTTAACTAAATATCAATAGATGTCGCGCATATGAATATTAAAAATTAAGTAATATTTTAAAAATACGAAAACAATTCATAAATCTACAAAATCTATTTGAATATTTTCGTATTTTTTAAGTTAGAGTTAATTTTCTGCAACGATCTAAAATACTTTAAGATATTTCATTATTTAATATAAGAAAAAATATGGCTTAACTATTTTTAAACATAATATACACTCAAGTTATTTTATAGATTAATAATGTAGTCTTTAATTTGAATAATTAATAATATTAAAAGTTAATATTAAGCTACATAAAAGTTTGAGTACAGCCCAACAGATGGCGCAAAGTGAAATGGAAAACATCGAAATTCATTATTAAATGAAATATTGTGTATTCTTTGCAAAATTTATTAACAGCAAAAATATATTTCGGTCACAATGTGATCATTTTTAATACTAAACTAAAAATCATATTTGGTTACATAATAAATTAAATAACGATCAATAGATGGCGCTCATATGAAAGTTAAATACATATAAGGTAAATCGTAATCGTTAATTTAAAAATTTGAATCGACGTTATAATTAAGCTACCCAGTAGATTAAATCAATCAAAATAGTACATATTTACAAGCTAATTTAGTTACGTAATATTTGATTACATAATAAATTAAATAACGACTAATAGATGGCGCGCATATGCAAGTTATATATGAGGTAATCGTAATCGTTAATTGAAAAATTTGAATCGTCGTTATAATTAAGCTACTTAGTAGATTAAATCAATCAAAATAGTACATATTTACAACCTAATTTAGTTACATAATAATTAAGTTGAAGTCCGATAGATGTCGCGTATACAAACAATTAATTTGGGGGAAATTATTATGTTTTTTTAACAGAATATTAAGCCTTAAAAATACTATTTAAATGAGTTTGGAGACGATAAATATTATAATTTCTATTTGTATTATTGATATTAATAAGTGTAATAATAATTAAGCTAATTAGAAGTTCATGTCTTTACTAATAGATGGCGTATATAAAATATTAAATTTTTTCCATAAATTTAAATCTTTTAAAATTAATTCTGTACAAAATTAATATATTTTTAATATATCCATAAATAATTAATGCAATTTGACTTCTAACAACAAGGTAAAACTTTAAAAACTTAATTTTTAGTAATTAAATTTTTTTAAGAATAAAGAAAACACTTTTACTTTTTATACCACTTTAAAGTACTTTAAAGTGGTATAAAAAAGTAAAAGTGTTTTCTTTATTGTTAATATTGAAATGTACCACCAAGTGAACGCTGTTAAGATCCAAGAAGTA
Source organism: Ontholestes murinus (assembly GCA_963969525.1). Taxonomy (NCBI): domain Eukaryota; kingdom Metazoa; phylum Arthropoda; class Insecta; order Coleoptera; family Staphylinidae; genus Ontholestes; species Ontholestes murinus. The sequence goes on from OZ018387.1 coordinate 108,028,889, forward strand.
ACATTTTTTTCTTCATTCATTTCATTTCATAAACGTTTTCATTACTTTATCTGTATAGTAATAAACACATGTTTGAAACCATATATTGTGTCAGTATTTTATGAAGTGATATGGAGTTTCAACGAGTAACAGTCTCACCAATTCAGTAATTAAATAAATTTATTTTGAGTTTCGGTTAAAAATTATTTAGTTTTGCGTTTATTAGCAATAAATGAAGTTTTAATGTTGTACAACTGGTTTGTTAATAAAGTGGATAAAATTTAAACTTTTTGTTCTTGTTTTAAATTGAAAAACATATAAGATTTACATTTTACTTAAATAAACACCACTTAGAATATTTATTTTTATGTTTATGCAGTTACGTAAAGAAGTGTTTCTAATGTAAAAGGATGTTACTGTGAAATTTAAGTTTGAATTAAAAGAAAAAATTATTACTGTTGGGAAAATTAGAATTAAACTTTTTAGTTCTATAAGAAATTAATGTGATTATAATATATCTGAAAAAAATTGATGAATCTTTATGATAGTTTTACAAATCGATTTTAAGAAACAATGAATTTGAAGGGTGAAAAGTTTGTATTTTCAGAATTACAAATCGCAAGAAAAATTTGGTTGTATTACACAGTTTATTTGACTACAATTACGACATAGATGGGCTGGACATTTGCAAACTAAAAGAGATTTAAGTTTAGAAATATATGAAGGGTGAGTGGGTGTTCTCTATCCTATCCTTCAATTTGTAAAGGATATATCAGAATTTACTTCATAAATACTTATAAGAAAATATTTAATTACATAAATAGTTTTGGTTTTATTATACAATTTATTCTACAAAAAAATGTGGTCTTTATTATAAAAGCTGGAGGGTGGGATAGTGGCCACCCACCCACCCTACATATGCATTTTTACTTAAGCTAGAGTCCTACGATTAAGTTTTATTGACAACATTCACAAAAAATCATATGATTTTCAGGAAATTAAGCAAGTGGCAGTGATTAAGATTTAAGTAATGCATGTAGGATGGGTGGGTGGCCTCTATCTTACCCTCTAATTTATGAAACATACCTTAGAGTTTAATTAATTAATAAACAATTATAAGAAGTAATGTAATTACATAAATATTTTCTGCTTTATTATACAAATTATTCTACAAAAATTGTGCTCTATATCTTAAAAGCTGGAGGGTGGGATAGTGGCCACCCACCCACCCTACATATGTATTGATACTTCAGCTAAAGTTCTACGATTAAGTTTTATTGACAATATTCATTAAATCTTATGATTTTTAGGAAATTAAGCAAGTAGCAGTGAATAAGATATAAATAATGTATGTAGGGTGGGTGGGTGGCCTCTATCCCACCCTTCAATTTATAAAACATACTTTAGAGTTTACTTGATGAATAAATAATTATAAGAAACAATGTATACAATTTATTCTATAAAAATCTTGTTCTGTATTATAAAAACTGGAGTGTGGAATAGTGGCCACCCACCCACCCTACATATGCATTTATACTTAAGCTAAAGTTGTACTGTTAAGTTTTTAGAACAATATCCATAATAAATTCTTAAGATTTTTAGGAAATTAAAAAAGTAGCAGTGATTAAAGTTTTAAAAATATATGTAGGGAGGGTGGGTGGCCTCTATCCCACCCTCCAATTTATTAAACATTCGCCAGAGTTTACTTTAAGTAAATAGTTATAAGAAAAGCTGTAATTACATAAAATTTATTGTACGGCTCTAGAAAATGTGATCGTTATCGTTTTTATATTGTCTTAAGCTTAATAATTTTAAATTTTCGCCTACATTTATTTATATTCCTTAAGAACTACATGTTAGTTTGTAAATGCAAGATTTTTCCATTTCAGCAGCACCTTTAGATACCTATAGAGTTATGTTTTTGAAACGAAATTTATGATTCTTCATTTTATCCTTATTATTGCTTCTGAAGAGAGAATATCATTTTTATTTGGGGTATCGACCTTTCGTCTTTCTGTCGTTTTTCTGCTGGTGATTTCAACTTCCTTCTGGCAATCGTATTGGTACTTATCTTAACTTTGACGTATCAACAGTGTTGAGTTTCAGATCTGATGTTTTGTATTGCTTGTTTAGGCTATGATTTTTCATTATCACTATAAAGACTTTTTAATATTAGAGAAACTCAACATTTCTGAAGAAGTTTTGAGAGGGAAAATGTTTTCAAATAGCCGCCCGACCTACGCAAACATCGCGTAACCAAGCGACAATCTCTCGGTGGTGGCAACACGATGCGCGCATGCATCCCTCAAAACGTTTCGGGGTTGCAGCGCGAAATCAATAGGGAATTTTCCAGCAGGTGAGGGGGGCGCATGCGCGTCCGGCAGGTCTCCGGCCGTGATAACAATACGAGATCATAACGCCATGCGTCCGTAGCGTCGTCGGCACTGCGGGTCCGGAAAAGCGGATAACTACGTGGCGTGCGTTCGTCATCAAACAGGAAAATTTTTTTTTTTCGCCAGACCGTGTGATTCTTGTGATATGTGAGTAAAGCGACGGCCTCAAAATTGGGAGAAAGGACAGTACCGGTGCGAAGGGGGTCAGCGAGAGGTGAGTATTGCGAAATTGTGACCATTTTCAGTCCTGAATTTTTGCATAATTTATCGTTCGAGTGTGTACACGCAAACACCTGTTTGGGGGTGCAGTTAGCCGCCCCGAACGTTTTCCCTACACGTTTTCTTTTATGGGTTTTGATATTGGGTAATTACCCTGCACGCGATGAATATAAATCGAGACCTCTTTTTTTTTTCGATAGCCACCCCACCGTTCAGTAGTAACACCGGTTGGTGATGAATGTGGCGTGCTAAACAGCTGATTTTATAGAAGAATTATATATTATTGCACATTAAAATTGCGTTCCTTTTATTTTTATAAGTCACGAAGGTTTAAATTGTGCGCAAGAAAATGTGGAGAATGTAAACAAAGCGAATCACTCGAGTGGTGGATTATGTGAAAGTTTGCAGAGTATAATCCATCCACAAAATAATTTTGTAGAGAAATGCAATACATACGTAATATTAAAAAAAAATAATTACTCATGTATTTATAACAAAAAATGTATGATATGCTAATGTTAGTTATAACAATAAAATATAATTTTAGGGGTTATTTATTCAATTCAAGGAATATAATTTTGTTAAATGATATAGATCACTTAATACACTTAGATACAAACTTAATTCAACCTAGAAAATTCTTAATAATGATAATCACGACCGTTACTATTATTGAATACCTATATTAATATTGCGTTGTTATTTTAATAAATAATTATATAAATATCCTATTTCAAAATAATTTATTAGTTTAGGTCAGCATTACGCTTTCTCAACACCTAGACAATTGCGATAGGTCAGCATTACGATATCCCATATAATAAATTATTAGGATAGGTCGAAATTACACTCACAAATGAAACACTTTTTAACTCTATTTGTATAACTGGGACATTATTTAGTGACAATGTCAACAAATATTTAATGATTCTGTAAAAATTAATCACTTTTACCTTAAGCGGTTCAGAAATATCCACACTTAAATTATTGGGCTAGTTTAAATAAAAATATTTCTAAGAGTAAAACCCTCGTTTATGTTATAGGGATTGGAGGGTGGGTTAGAGGCCACCCACCCACCCTACATATACATAGGTACTTTAACTACAAACTCTTGTTTTTAACAAGTAAAAACTTTAAATTAAACATTGTTGTTGATGCAAAACTTACAATCAAATCAGAGTTTGTGATTTAAGTATAAATATATATGTAGGGTGGGTGGGTGGCCACTATCCCAACCTAAAATTTATACCACAACAACAAACATTTTACTAATTAAATTTGTAATAAATTCAATCAAAATATAATTTAGCTTTTTAGAAATATCCACACTTAAATTATTGGGCTAGTTTAAATAAAACTATTTCTAAAAGTAAAACTCTCGTTTATGTTATAGGGATTGGAGGGTGGGTTAGAGGCCACCCACCCACCCTACATATACATAGGTACCTCAAGTACAAACTCTGTTTTTAACAAGAAAAAACTTTAAATTAAAAATTGTTGTTGATGCAAAACTTATAATCAAATCAGAGTTTGTGATTTAGGTATAAATATATATGTAGGGTGGGTGGGTGGCCACTATCCTAACCTAAAATTCATACCACATCAACAAGAATTTTACTAATTAAATTTGAAATAAATTCAAACGAAATACAATTTTGGCTTCCTTCAATTGATTTTTACAGTGTTGCCATTTAATTTATAACTATGATGAAGGCAATTGTTTTGATGATGTTTTACAAAAATATTAATTCTAAATAGATTTTAACATTATTAAAGTAAAATCACGAGTTGTTAATTTTGTACAAACTTTTAAACCGCTGAATGCAATTTTATTCCCCTAAATTCAAGTTTACAGCGTTGAAACGTTGTTTTTAACTACGTCGTGGCAATTGTTTTGGTGTTGTTTTATAAATACGTTAATTCTGAAATGATTTTAAATTTTTTTAAACTATTTCCACGAGCTGATAATTTTGTACAAATTTTCAAACCTCCACATGCGTTTTTATTTTCTTTAATTCAATTTTGAAGCGTTGCCATTTTGTTTCTACATATAGTATAGTGAGTATATTGTTGTGGAAATATAAATACGTTAATTTTAAAGAGATTTTAAGTTTTTTTAAAGTAATTCCATTAGAATTTAATTTTGTACAAATTTTCAAACTGCAGAACGCAATTTTATTTCCCTCAATTCAAGTTTACAGCGTTGCCGTTTTGTTTCAAGCTACATTGTAGTAATTGTTTTGTTTGGGTTTTATAAATAGACTAATTCTTATTGAATATTTTAAAATTTTAAACTAATTCAATGAGTGATTAATATTTTACAAATTATAAAAATGTGGAATGTAGTTGTAAGCCTTTCAATTAATTTTTACAAGAAAAATAGAAAAACAAAAGACTGCGATTAAAAATTTAAACAAAAATTGGCATAGAATTAAACACTCTTTAAGATAGTGTAAAAATATTTTAATCTTAACTAAAGAATTTTTAAATTATTTATGTTTAAAAACGTGTAAATTTTTTAGGGCTTAATTTTTTAAATTGATTGAAAAATACAAAGAAAACAAAAGATAGGAACTAAAAATTTTTAAAAATCATACGAAATTAAATCTATTTTACGATTTTATAAAAATCTACCGCAATTATACCATTAAATTTTAAAATAATCGCTCTTTAAGAGAGAGTGTGATTTTATCCGCAGATATTTAAATAATTGATTATAAATCATATAAAAACAATAAAATAAAAACTAAAATTTGTTATAATTCTTAAAATATTTCATAGCCTTTATGATTCTGTCAAAATTTATTACTTTTACCTTAAGCGATTGAGAAATATCCACACTTAAATAATTGGGCTAGTTTAATTAAAAATATTTGCAAGAGTAAAACCCTCGTTTATGTTATAGGAATTGGAGGGTGGGTTAGAGGCCACCCACCCACCCTACATATACATAGGTACTTTAACTACAAACTCTTGTTTTTAACAAGTAAAAACTTAAAATTAAAAATTGTTGTTGATGCAAAACAAAAACATAATCAAATCAGAGTTTGTGATTTAAGTATAAATATATATGTAGGGTGGGTGGGTGGCCACTATCCCAACCTAAAATTCATACCACATCAACAAGAATTTCACTAATTAAATTTGTAATAAATTCAAACGAAATATAATTATGTTTCCCTCAATTGACTTTTACAGTGTTGCCATTTATTTTATAACTACGATGAGGCAATTGTTTTGATGATGTTTTACAAAAATATTAATTCCAAATAGATTTTAACATTTTTAAAGTAAAATCACGAGTTGTTAAATGTGTACAAACTTTTAAACCGCTGAATGCAATTTTATTCCCCTCAATTCAACTTTACAGCGTTGCCACGTTGTTTTTAACTACTCCGTGGCAATTGTTTTGGTGTTGTTTTATAAATACGTTAATTCTGAAATGATTTAAAAAAATTTTAAACTATTTCCACCAGCTGATAATTTTATACAAATTTTCAAACCTCCAAATGCGTTTTTATTTTCTTTAATTCAATTTTGAAGCGTTGCCATTTTGTTTCTACATATAGTATAGTGAGTATATTGTTCTGGAAATATAAATACGTTAATTTTAAAGAGATTTTAAATTTTTTTAAAGTAATTCCATTAGAATTTAATTTTGTACAAATTTTCAAAGTGTCGAACGCAATTTTATTTCCCTCAATTTAAGTTTACAGCGTTGCCGTTTTGTTTCAAGCTACATTGTAGTAATTGTTTTATAAATAGACTAATATTTTACAAATTATTAAAATGTGGAATGTTGTTGTAAGTCTTTCAATTAATTTTTAAAAGAAAAATAGAGAAACAAAAGACTGCGATTACAAATTTAAACAAAAATTGGCATAGAATTAAACACTCTTTAAGATAGTGTAAACATATTTTACCCTTAACTAAAGAATTTTTAAATTTTTTATGTTTTAAAAACATGTGAATTTTTAAGCGCTTACACTTTTTTAAATTGATTGAAAAATACAAACAAAACAAAAGATAAAAACTATTTTTTTTTTTAAATTCATACGAAATTAAATCTATTTTACGATTTTATAAAAATCTACCTTAATTATAACAATCAATTTTAAGATAATTGCTCTTTAAGAGAGAGTGTGAGTTTTTCCGCAGATATTTAAATAATTGATTAGAAATAATATAAAAACAAAAAAATTAAAAACTAAAAATTGTTATAATTATTAAAATATTTAATTGCCTTTATGATTTTGTAAAAATTTATCACTTTTACCTTAAGCGATTGAGAAATATTAACACTTAAATTATTGTGCTAGTTTTAATAAAAATGTTTTTAAGAGTAAAACCCTCGTTTATGTTATAGGGTTTGAAGGGTGGGTTAGAGGCCACTTACCCACCCTACATATACATAGGTACTTCAACTACAAGCTCTTGTTTTTAACAAGAAAAAACTTAAAATTAAAAATTGTTGTTTGTGCAAAACTTATAATCAAATCAGAGTTTGTGATTTAAGTATAAATATATATGTAGGGTGGGTGGGTGGCCACTATCCTAACCTAAAATTCACACCACATCAACATGAATTTCACTAATTAAATTTGAAATTAATTCAAACGAAATACAATTTTGTTTCCCTCAATTGATTTTTACAGTGTTGCCATTTAATTTATAACTACGATGAAGGCAATTGTTTTGATGATGTTTTACAAAAATATTAATTCTAAATAGATTTTAAGATTTTTAAAGTAAAATCACGAGTTGTTAATTTTTTACAAACTTTAAAACCGCTGATTGCAATTTTATTTTCCCCTAAATTCAAGTTTACAGCGTTGCCACGTTGTTTTTAACTACGCCGTGGCAATTGTTTTCGTGTTGTTTTATAAATACGTCAATTCTGAAATGATTTTAAATTTTTTTAAATCATTTCCATGAGGTGATAATTTTATACAAATTTTCAAACCTCCAAATGCGTTTTTATTTTCTTTAATTCAATTTTGAAGCGTTGCCATTTTTTTCTACATAAAGTATAGTGAGTATATTGTTGTGGAAATATAAATACGTTAATTATAAAGAGATTTTAATTTTTTAAAGTAATTCCATTAGAATTTGATTTTGTACAAATTTTCAAACTGCAGGACGCACTTTTATTTCCCTCAATTCAAGTTTACAGCGTTGCCGTTTTGTTTATAGCTATATTGTAGTAATTGTTTTGTTTGGGTTTTATAAATAGACTAATTCTTATTGAATATTTTAAAATTTTAAACTAATTCAATCAGTGATTAATATTTTACAAATTATAAAAATGTGGAATGTAGGACTTACAACTACATTCCACATTTTTATAATTTGTAAAATATTAATCACTGATTGAATTAGTTTAAAATTTTAAAATATTCAATAAGAATTAGTCTATTTATAAAACCCAAACAAAACAATTACTACAATATAGCTATAAACAAAACGGCAACGCTGTAAACTTGAATTGAGGGAAATAAAAGTGCGTCCTGCAGTTTGAAAATTTGTACAAAATCAAATTCTAATTCAATTAATTTTTAAAAGAAATATAGAAAAACAAAAGACTGCGATTACAAATTTAAACAAAAACTGGCATAGAATTAAACATTCTTTAAGTTAGTGTAAAAATATTTTACTCTTAACTAAAGAATTTTTAAATTTGTATGTTTTAAAAACGTGTGAATTTTTAAGCGCTTAATTTTTTAAATTGATTGAAAAATACAAACAAAACAAAAGATAAAAACATAAAATTTTTAAAATTCATACGAAATTAAATCTATTTTACGATTTTATAAAAATCTACCGCAATTATACCTATAAATTTTAAGATAATCGCTGTTTAAGAGAGAGTGTGATTTTATCCGCTGACATTTAAATAATTAATTAGAAATAATATAAAAACAAAAAAATTAAAATTAAAAATTGTTATAATTATTAAAATATTTAATTTCCTTTTATGATTCTGTAAAAATTCATCACTTTTACCTTAAGCAATTTAGAAATATCCGCGCTTAAATTATTGGGCTAGTTTTAATAAAAATATTTCTAAGAGTAAAACCCTCGTTTATGTTATAGGGATTGGAGGGTGGGTTAGAGGCCACCCACCCACCCTACATATACATAGGTACTTCAACTACAAACTCTTGTTTTTAACCAGTAAAATCTTAAAATTAAAAATTGTTGTTGATGCAAAACTTATAATCAAATCAGAGTTTGTGATTTAAGTACAAATATATATGTAGGGTGGGTGGGTGGCCACTATCCTAACCTAGAATTTATACCACATCAACAAAAATTTTACTAATTCAATTTGCAATAAATTTAATCAAAATATAATTTAGCGGTTTAGAAATATCCACACTTACATTATTGAGCTAGTTTAAATAAAAATACTTTTTAAGAGTAAAACCCTCGTTTATGTTATAGGGATTGGAGGGTGGGTTAGAGGCCACCCACCCACCCTACATATACATAGGTACTGCAACTACAAACCCTTGTTTTTAACAAGTAAAAACTTAAAATTAAAAATTGTTGTTGATGCAAAACTTATAATCAAATCAGAGTTTGTGATTTAAGTATAAATATATATGTAGGGTGGGTGGGTGGCCACTATCCTAACCTAAAATTCATACCACATCAACAATATTTCACTTATTATATTTGTAATACATTCAAACGAAATACAATTTTGTTTCCTTCAATTGATTTTTACAATGTTGCCATTTAATTTATAACTACGATGAAGGCAATTGTTTTGATGATGTTTTACAAAAATATTAATTCTAAATAGATTTTAACATTATTAAAGTAAAATCACGAGTTGTTAATTTTGTACAAACTTTCAAACCGCTGAATGCAATTTTATTTCCCTAATTCAAGTTTAGAGCGTTGCCACGTTGTTTTTAACTACGGCGTGGCAATTGTTTTGGTGTTGTTTTATAAATACGTTAATTCTAAAATGATTTTAAATTTTTTTAAACTATTTCCACGAGATGATAATTTTGTACAAATTTTCAAACCTCCAAATGCGTTTTTATTTTCTTTAATTCAAGTTTGAAGCGTTGCCATTTTTTTTCTACATAAAGTATAGTGAGTATATTGTTGTGGAAATATAAATACGTTAATTTTAAAGAGATTTTAAGTTTTTTTAAAGTAATTCCATTAGAATTTGATTTTGTACGAATTTTCAAACTGCTGAACGCAATTTTATTTCCCTCAATTCAAGTTTACAGCGTTGCCGTTTTGTTTATAGCTATATTGTAGTAATTGTTTTGTTTGGGTTTTATAAATAGACTAATTCTTATTGAATATTTTAAAATTTTAAACTAATTCAATCAGTGATTAATATTTTACAAATTATAAAAATGTGGAATGTAGTTGTAAGTCGTTCAATTAATTTTTAAAAGAAATATAGAAAAACAAAAGACTGCGATTACAAATTTAAACAAAAACTGGCATAGAATTAAACATTCTTTAAGTTAGTGTAAAAATATTTTACTCTTAACTAAAGAATTTTTAAATTATTGAAGTTTTAAAAACGTGTAAATTTTTTAGCGCTTAGTTTTTTAAATTGATTGAAAAATACAAACAAAACAAAAGATAGAAACTAAATATTTTTAAAATTCATACGAAATTAAATCTATTTTACGATTTTATAAAACTCTTCCGCAATTATACCATTAAATTTTAGGATAATCGCTATTTAAGAGAGAGTATGATTTTATCCGCAGATATTTAAATAATTGATTAGAAATAATATAAAAACAAAAAAATTAAAAACTAAAAATTGTTATAATTATTAAAATATTTAATTGCCTTTATGATTTTGTAAAAATTTATCACTTTTACCTTAAGCGATTGAGAAATATTAACACTTAAATTATTGTGCTAGTTTTAATAAAAATGTTTTTAAGAGTAAAACCCTCGTTTATGTTATAGGGTTTGAAGGGTGGGTTAGAGGCCACTTACCCACCCTACATATACATAGGTACTTCAACTACAAGCTCTTGTTTTTAACAAGAAAAAACTTAAAATTAAAAATTGTTGTTTGTGCAAAACTTATAATCAAATCAGAGTTTGTGATTTAAGTATAAATATATATGTAGGGTGGGTGGGTGGCCACTATCCTAACCTAAAATTCATACCACATCAACAAGAAGTTTACTAATTAAACTTGTATTAAATTGAAACGAAATACAATTTTGTTTCCTTCAATTGATTTTTACAATGTTGCCATTTAATTTATAACTACGTTGAAAGCAATTGTTTTGATGATGTTTTACAAAAATATTAATTCTAAATAGATTTTAACATTATTAAAGTAAAATCTCGAGTTGTTAATTGTGTACAAACTTTTAAACCGCTGAATGCAATTTTATTCCCCTAAATTCAAGTTTACAGCGTTGCCACGTTATTTTTAACTACGCCGTGGCAATTGTTTTGGTGTTGTTTTATAAATACGTTAATTCTGAAATCATTTTAAATTTTTTTAAACTATTTCCACGAGCTGATAATTTTGTACAAATTTTCAAACCTAGAAATGCTTTTTTATTTTCTTTAATTCAAGTTTGAAGCGTTGCCATTTTGTTTCTACATACAGTATAGTGAGTATATTGTTGTGGAAATATAAATACGTTAATTTTAAAGAGATTTTAATTTTTTTTAAAGTAATTCCATTAGAATTTGATTTTGTACAAATTTTCAAACTGCAGGACGCACTTTTATTTCCCTCAATTCAAGTTTACAGCGTTGCCGTTTTGTTTATAGCTATATTGTAGTAATTGTTTTGTTTGGGTTTTATAAATAGACTAATTCTTATTGAATATTTTAAAATTTTAAACTAATTCAATCAGTGATTAATATTTTACAAATTATAAAAATGTGGAATGTAGTTGTAAGTCGTTCAATTAATTTTTAAAAGAAATATAGAAAAACAAAAGACTGCGATTACAAATTTAAACAAAAACTGGCATAGAATTAAACATTCTTTAAGTTAGTGTAAAAATATTTTACCCTTAACTAAAGAATTTTTAAATTTTTTATGTTTTAAAAACATGTGAATTTTTAAGCGCTTACACTTTTTTAAATTGATTGAAAAATACAAACAAAACAAAAGATAAAAACTATTTTTTTTTTAAATTCATACGAAATTAAATCTATTTTACGATTTTATAAAAATCTACCTTAATTATAACAATCAATTTTAAGATAATTGCTCTTTAAGAGAGAGTGTGAGTTTTTCCGCAGATATTTAAATAATTGATTAGAAATAATATAAAAACAAAAAAATGAAAATTAAAGATTGTTATAATTATTAAAATATTTAATTGCCTTTATGATTTTGTAAAAATTTATCAGTTTTACCTTAAACGGTTTAGAAATATTCACACTTAAATAATTGGGCTAGTTTAAATAAAAATATTTTTAAGAGTAAAACCCTCGTTTATGTTATAGGGATTGAAGGGTGGGTTAGAGGCCACCCACCCACCCTACATATACATAGTACCTCAAGTACAAACTCTGTTTATAACAAGAAAAAAATTTAAACTAAAAATTGTTGTTGGTGCAAAACTTATAATCAAATCAGAGTTTGTGATTTAAGTATAAATATATATGTAGGGTGGGTGGGTATCCACTATCCTAAGGGATATAATCCATAAAAAAATTTAACCATATTTTCTAAGCAGTTATTCAGTTGTTTTTAATACCATCACATAAAATTATGAGATGGTTTTATTCATTCTTTTCTGAGGGAATTTTTGCCTTGAATTAAAACCATTTTTAAATAAATTACTTCTAGAATTAGTTTATCTACGTAATAAACTAATTATAATATTTCCAGCTATATATTTCAAGCAGTTATTCAGTTGTTTTTAATGCCATCAGATAAAGTTGTTGAATTTTGATTTATTTATTCTTTCCTGGGTTGAACTGATATAAATGTTAAATAAAAAACATGAAGAATTAGTTTATCTACTAGATAAAATATATTAAATAATTTTAACTTCAATTTTTAAGCAGTTATTCAGTTGTTTTTAATGTCATCATACATACAACTAAGAATTGTTTTTTTTTCTGAGAAATCTTGGCATTTAAATGAAACAAATTTAAAATTAAAAAAAAACATTAAGAATTAATTTTTGTTATAGAAAAACTGCATACAATAATTCCAACTACACTTTTCAGGCAGTTATTCAGTTGTTTTTTAAATACCATCACGTAAAACTATGATTTGTTTTGTTTATTCTTTCAGAGAGAATCTATGCATTAAATTAAAACAAAATTTGAATAAGAATCATATAAAATTAGTTTATCTACGTTATAAACTACATAGAATATTTCCATCTATATTTTACAATGAATTATTCAGCTGTTTTTAATACCATAGCATAAAACTAAAGATTAATTTATTTATTATTTTCTGAGGAAATTGATAAGTTTAATTTAAACAAACATTAGATAAAATCATAAAGAATTAGTTTATTTATAGGATAAATTATTTGGAATGATTCCAACTACATTTTCTAAGCAGTTATTCATTTGTTCTTTAAAACCATCGAGTAAAATTAAGAGTTGTTTTAAGTACTTATTTTCCTGAAGAAATCTGTGAACTAAATGAAAAAAATGTAAAGAATTATTTTATCTTTAAGATAACATAGTGAAATAATTCCAATTATAGTTTTTAAAAGAGTTATTCACTTGTTTTTATTACAATCACATTATAATAAATGTTGTTTTATTTTCTTCATTTCTAAAGGTATTGTTATAACAAGTTAAAATAAATGTTAACGAAAATATGCAAATTAATATATTTATACGATTGAATCAATAAAATTATTTCAGGTATTATAACTAATTAGTTATTCACTTGTTTTTTACCCGAATACAAATGATGTTAATTATTTTATTGTAAACTAAACATTGATTTATTTATCTACGTTAAATGAAATGTATGTATGAAATCAACAATATTTAATTAAATAATCTATAAATAGGAATGGTAAAAATTTACGTTACTCAATTGTTTTGTTTTGTATTCAGCTTAAAAATAACGTTTGTTTGCAATTTGATTTCATCACGTATCAATTTGTACGGGCAAACAAAGGAATAATTCACTCGGCGAACCTTCCCCCACGTCGCCGGATTGTGCCGAACGACCCTTAAATACCTCCCTCTCATTTATATTTACAAAACACTCCATTATGCGACGCTGAACGTCAATGGATCCACCGATAAAGGAATTGTGCGTGTCGAACGATCAATTCCATTTCGTGTTTCCGGAACTCACCTCCCGTCCCTCTCCCGAGTGGAATATCGAACGGAATCGTCGATAAAACGAGGTGGGAATTGAACAGAGTACCAAAGTACGCAATCAATGGCACGCGATTTATCGCGACCCGGTGTTAATACGCCGGGATTGTCAATTTATCAACGGCTTTATTTGGGCCGGAATTAAAGGGGATTATTTACGATTACAATTTGCCATTCTGTTTTTTTAAATTAATATATTTCTCGGTGATAGACTTAAAGCATTAAGGCTACAGCTAAATAATTGGAGGAATAAACATAAAATTTAATATCAATCTAGATGAAATTTGTACGATTGCGACTTTATAAGTGGGACAAATCGGAGATTTCCCGCTTGAATATTTCAGTACCACAGAGGTCGGTGATTTATCAAGGATAAATCCGGAGTCATAAAACAAATCCGAAATCCGGAGCGGTCTTTCCTCTCTCGAGGCGACTACAAAGAAAATGAAGGCGCGCGAAAAAGCGGAGTGTTTCGGTTCATCTCGGCAAATAAATCCGAAACGGGACAATAGAACGTTTAAGTTTTACGCGGTAACACGAAAGAATAAAAGAAAAACGTACGCGAAAAGAACATCGCGTACAATCTAGTAATTCAATGAAAACTTCTACAATTAGTTTTTGTTTATATACAATTAATTATTAATAATTATAATGATTATAATTATTCTTCTTATTTCTTATATCGGTCTAAATAATCATTAAATATAAAGAAATCCAATCGTATAACTCGATAATGTTCAATAAGTTTGTAAATCCCGGCGCCTCCACCATAATGAAAAATAACTAATTGTATCTTAATCTAATTATTAATTATAATAATAGAAGCAATAATATATTATTCTAATTAATTTTAACGTTATGATATCATATAACTAATAATTAATATTCTAGGAAACGAAATATTAAAGCAATTACAACCTTTCATTCATAAAAATACAATTTATTAAAAACCGCATTAATCATCTCAAATCCTACAGTTACACAATTGTAAAACTACGTCTCTTGGAACGAAAAGAAATTGGATACACCGATATTTTTATTTTATCGAATCTCGCCGGTTGCACGTAATATAATAAACCCTCTTCAGGGTCTTCCATACCTGACATAAAAAATTCCATGAATTTCTTATTGGAAATCGAATTACAACTTTACGGGAATAAAGAATGTGTTTGTGTGTGTGTGTGCGGGTTTTATAAGGTCATTAGATGCGACGTTTTCCATACGAATTATGATCGATGCAGGGATTTTCTCGGCCACAACGACGATGATGAATGGACTGGATATGTCTAGGCTAAAAGGCGGACATGAAGAGACAAAGAGGAAACTCGTTAAAACAGAATTTATCATTCCTTATAACATATAAAATACTACAAGATTCAGGATGTTTATGTTAATACTTTTATAAATATTTAATTAATTTTATTTTGTAAATAAATATATCTAAAATTTCTAAATAAAATATTTTATACCACTTATATTATAATGAATTAAGTGTTTTCATTATTTAAAAAAAAAAAAACGAAAATATACACCTCCAAAATTCAAGAATCAAAAGTTTATAATATAATAACTATATTAGTTAGGTAATTAATAATAATAATAATAATAAATTGCTTTATTTGTGTATAATTAATATCAAGATTAATTAAGTGTAAAAACATATAAAACATAAGACGTTTTCATTAGGCGATGGATTCTCATCAGGCTAATGATTCTAAATTGAACGAATCGAATTATAGCGCTTCTTCCTCTTCTCCTGGGGAAATAGATTGCACCCGTAAATCGCATTATCCTGTAACTACATTAAAATTCAAACTGGTGTTCAGCTAACAACAAAGTTTGAGTCGTAAACGCGGACGAAAATTTTAAATGTACGACGCACGACGAATAATTCATTATAAACTGTGAGAATCGAGTCGTAGTGAATAATTTATGTGTTTAATTAAGTGTAAGACAAGTATTTTAGTCTAAAATATTAAGTAATTACTAACTTAATATTATAAAACATAAAAATTATAAAATCGATAAAAAATAATATAAAAACAATTGGCACAAACGTAAAATTCTTCAGATTTATTCAAAATTAAATCTATTTAAATAAGCAATGAAAATATAATGTCCACTCTCAACTGGATTACAAAATATTCACTGTTAAACTCTCCTAATCATCATTTTGGAACTACAAATTATAAAATCGATTTAAAAAAATATAAAAACAATTGCCACAAACGTAAAATTCATCAGATTTATTCCAAATTAATTTCACTTAGATAAGCAATAAAAATATAATGTCTACCCGCAACTAGATTACAAAATATTCACTGTTAAACTCCCCTAATCAACATTTTGGGACTACAAATTATAAAATCGATTAAAAATAATATAAAAACAATTGCCACAAACGTAAAATTCTTCAGATTTATTAAAAATTAATTCTACTTAAGTAAGCAATAAAAATATATTGTCCACCCTCAACTAGACTGCGAAATATTCACTGTTAAACTCCCCTAATTATCATTTTGGAACTACAAATTATAAAATCGGTTAAAAATAATATAAAAACAATTGCCACAAACGTAAAATTCTTCAGATTTATTCAAAATTAATTCGACTTTAAAGAGCAATAAAAATATAATGTCCACCCTTAACTAGATTACAAAATATTCACAAGTAATACCATAAGTGATGGCAATTTACTCGAATAAATTTTGTTTTTGCATGAAAGTTTGTTGCTTAGCGATTTTAATGAGAGCAACTGCCACGAAAAAATCACGAGCCGCCAGGCGAGTGATTTTTTCTATCAGTTGCTCGAATAAAAATCGCGATTAAGCAACAACAAACTTGAATGCGCTAAAAACAAAATTTATTCCGATTTAATTGTCATCACGAATGGTATTTGGAAAGACTATTCAACGACTTGAAACGAATATCGGTGAATGGTTCAATGTTTATATTAAAATTTTTATGATATATCTCCTGCAGTATTTTGGTCGAAAAATTCGACATTGATTAAATAACACCTCCCTTATAATCATTTGCATTTACCTTCTTTATATTATACGCCCAGTCTTCATAATCGCGGCAAGAGTTTCCATTAAAGTTTTGCTAACAACTGGTAGTTTTTATCGGCGCAGATTTCTTCAAATCGTTTACAAACACACGATCTCGTTTAAGTTTGATTTTTTGGTGCAGAACTTGTCACCGTCGCATTTATTATGGATGATGAAGTGTTACCAAACCGTTTGATTTTATAACCTACTTGCAACTGACATACGTAGAAACAACGTTTTTCGCTTTTTTATCAAGGCTAATTCAATTCATTTGTCGGGAAATGGCTAACTTCAGGTTATTCAGGTGAATAAACAGCAACTTGGTGTTTATTCACTTATAAATTGACGTGATTGGCTAAAAAATATCACATGCCTCATTTTCATTGGCTACATGCAATAAGAGTGGAATAGTCACTGTTAAACTCCCCTAATCGTCATTTTGGAATTACAAATTATAAAATCGATTAAAAATAATATAAAAACAATTGTCACAAACGTAAAATTCTACAGATTTATTCAAAATTAATCCTACTTAAATAAGAAATAAAGATATAATGTCCACCCTCAACTTGATTACAAAATATTTACTGTTAAACTCCACTAATTATCATTTTGCGACTACAAATTATAAAATCGATTAAAAATAATATAAAAACAATTGCCACAAACGTAAAATTCTTCAGATTTATTCAAAATTAATTCTATTTAAAATACAGTAAGAATATAAAGTACACCCTTAACTAAATTACGAAATATTCACTGTTAAACTTCCCTAATCATAATTTTGGGACTACAAATTATAAACTCGAATAAAAATAATACAAAAACAATTGCCACAAACGAAAAATTCTTCAGATTTATTCAAAATTAATTCTACTTCAAAAATAATAAAAATATAAAGTCCACCCTCAACTCGATTACGAAATATTCACTGTTAAACTCCCCTAATCATCATTTTGGGATTACAAATTACAAAATCGATTAAAAATAATATAAAAACAATTACCACAAACGTAAAATTCTTCAGATTTATTCAAAATTAAATCTACTTAAATAAGCAATAAAAATATAATGTCCACCCTTAACTAGATTACAAAATATTCACTGTTAAACTCCCCTAATCATAATTTTAGGACTATAAATTATAAAATCGATTAAAAATAATAAAATAACAATTGCCACAAACGTAAAATTCTTCAGATTTATTCAAAATTAATTCTACTTAAATAAGCAAGAAAAATATAATGTCCACCCTCAATTAGATTACAAAATATTCACTGTAAAACTCCCATAATTATCATTTTGAGACTACCAATTATAAAATCGATTAAAAATAATATAAAAACAATTGCCACAAACGTAAAATTCTTTAGATTTATTCTAAATTAATTCTACTTATATAAGAAATAAATATATAAAGTCCACCCTTAACTAGATTACGAAATATTCACTGTTAAGTTCCCCTAATCGTCATTTTGGGACTACAAATTACAAAATCGGTTAAAAATAATATAAAAACAATTGCCACAAACGTAAAATTCTTCAGATTTATTCAAAATTAATTCTACTTAAATAAGCAATAAAAATATAATGTTCACCCTTAACTAGATTACGAAATATTCACTGTTAAACTCCCCTAATTATCATTTTGGGACTACAAATTATAAAATCGGTTAAAAATAATATAAAAACAATTGCCACAAACGTGAAATTCTTTAGATTTATTCAAAATTATTTCTACTTAAATAAGAAATAAAAATATAATATCCACCCTCAACTAGATTACGAAATATTTACTGTTAAACTCCCTTAATCATCATTTTGGGACTACAAATTATAAAATCGGTTAAAAATAATATAAAAACAATTGCCACAAACGTAAAATTCTTTAGATTTATTTAAAATTATTTCTGCTTAAATAAGCTATAAAATATAATGTTCACCCTCAACTAGATTACCAAATATTCACTGTTAAACTCCCCTAATCATCATTTTGGGACTACAAATTAAAAAATCGATTTAAAATGGTATAAAACAATTGCCACAATTGTAAGATTGTTCAGATTTATTCAAAATTAATTCTACTTAAATATGCAATTAAAATATAATATCCACCTTTAACTAGATTACAAAATATTCACTGTTAAACTCTCCTAATCATCATTTTGGGACTACAAATTATAAAATCGGTTAAAAATAATATAAAAACAATTGCCACAAACGTAAAATTCTGCAGATTTATTCAAAATTGATTCTACTTAAATAAGCAATAAAAATAAAATGTCCACCCTTAACTAGATTACGAAGTATTCACTGTTAAACTCCCCTAATCATAATTTTGGGACTACAAATTATAAAACCGATTGAAATTAATATAAAAACAATTGCCACAAACGTAAAATTATACAGATTTATTCAAAATTAATTCTACTTAAATAAGCAATAAAAATATAAAGTCCACCCTCAACTGGATTACGAAATATTCACTGTTAAACTCCCCTAATCATCATTTTGGGACTACAAATTATAAAATCGATTAAAATTAATATAAAAACAATTGCCACAAACGTAAAGTTCTTCAGATTTATTCAAAATTAATTCTACTTAAATAAGCAATTAAAATATAATATCCACCCTCAACCAGATTACTAAATATTCACTGTTAAACTCCCCTAATCATCATTTCGGACTACAAATTATAAAATCGATTAAAAATAATATAAAAACAATTTCCACAAACGTAAAATTTTTCAGATTTATTCAAAATTAACTTTACTTAAATAAGGATTAAAAATATAATATCCACCCTCAACTAGATTACCAAATATTCACTGTTAAACTCCCCTAATCATTATTTTGGGACTATAAATTATAAACTCGATTAAAAATAATATAAAAACAATTGCCACAAACGTAAAATTCTTCAGATGTATTCAAAATTAATTCTACTTCAAAAATAATAAAAATATAAAGTCCACCCTCAACTCTATTACGAAATATTCACTGTTAAACTCCCCTAATCATCATTTTGGGACTACAAATTCTAAAATCGATTAAAAATAATTAAAAACAATTGCCACAAACGTAAAATTCTTCAGATTTATTCAAAATTAATTCTACTTAAATAAGCAATAAAAATATAATGTCCACCCTCAACTAGATTACAAAATATTTACTATTAAACTCCCCTAATCATTTTGGGACTACAAATTCTAAAATCGATTAAAAATAATTAAAAACAATTGCCACAAACGTAAAATTCTTCAGATTTATTCAAAATTAATTCTACTTAAAGAAGGAATAAAAATACAAAGTCCACCCTGAACTAGATTAGGAAATATTCACTTTTAAACTTTCCTAATCATCATTTTGGGACTACAAATTATAAACTCGATTAAAAATAATATAAAAACAATTGCCATAAACGTAAAATTCTTCAGATTTATTCAAAATTAATTCTACTTAAAGAAGGAATAAAAATACAAAGTCCACCCTGAAGTAGATTACTAAATAATCACTGTTAAACTCCTCTAATCATCATTTTGGAACTACAAATTATAAAATCGATTAAAAATAATATAAAAACAATTGCCACAAACGTAAAATTCTTCAGATGTATTCAAAATTAATTCTACTTAAGAAAGCAATAAAAATATGAAGTAAACCCTTAACCAGATTACGAAATATTCACTGTTAAACTCCCCTAATCATCATTTTGGGACTACAAATAATAAAATCGATTAATAATGATATAAAAACAATTTCCACAAACGTAAAATTCTTCAGATTTATTCAAAATTAATTCTACTTAAATAAGCAATAAAAATATAATGTCCACCCTCAACTAGATTACGAAATATTCACTGTTAAACTCCCCTAATCATCATTTTGGGACTACAAATTATAAAATCGATTAAAAATAATATAAAAACAATTGCCACAAACGTAAAATTCTTCAAATTTATTCAAAATTAATTCTACTTAAACAAGCAATAAAAATATAAAGTACACCCTTAACTAGATTACGAAATATTCACTGTTAAACTCCCCTAATTATAATTTTGGGACTACAAATTATAAAATCGGTTAAAAATAATATAAAAACAATTGCCACAAACGTAAAATTCTTCAGATTTATTCAAAATTAAATCTATTTAAATAAGCAATAAAAATAAAATGTCCACCCTCAACTCGATTACAAAATATTCACTGTTAAACTCCACTAATCGTCATTTTGGGACTACAAATTATAAAATCGATTAAAAATAATATAAAAACAATTGCCACAAACGTAAAATTCTTCAGATTTATTCAAAATTAATTCTACTTGAATGAGCAATAAAAATATAATATCCACCCTCAACTATAGGGTCCGCCAAAAAGGGCGCGTGAACTTTAAAATTGAATAAAACAAGTTGTGTGTGAGGTAGAAACGAAATGTATTTTTTATTCGAAAGGGTATTCGACCCCATTAAGTATGGAAGATAACATCGTTCAAATGACCACCGCGGCTCCGTTTGGTAGCCCGGATCCGGGAGGTCAAATTTTCGATGACTCTGGAGGACATATCGGCCTCAATTTGAGCGATGGCGTTGCGTATGTTGACTTTGAGGTCATCGGTGTTTAGAGGCTTGTTGGCGTAGACCAGCGACTTGAGATAGCCCCAGAGAAAAAAGTCTAAAGGCGTTAAATCGCATGATCTCGGTGGCCAGTTGATATCGCCTCCGCGCGAGATGACCATGTCCGGAAATCGCTCGTGCAGAATGTCCATTGTGGCATGGGCTGTGTGGCACGTGGCGCCGTCCTGCTGGAATCACATGTCGTCCGTGTCCATATCATCCAGTTTAGGCCAAAAGAAGTTGGTTATGATCGACCTGTAGCGCTCCCCATTGACGGTTATGGCCGCCCCAGCTTCGTTCTCGAAAAAGTACGGACCGATGATGCCGCCGGCCCTAAATCCACACCAAACAGTGACTTTCTGGGGATGCATTGCCACTTGGTGGACCTCGTGTGGTTTGTTCTCACTCCAAATGCGGCAATTTTGCTTGGTCACATACCCGTTCATCCAGAAATGAGCCTCGTCGCTGAAGATGATTTTTCGGCCAAAATGGGGGTCCGAATGGCAGTCTGTGCTCGTTTATCTTGATCTCCTGGGTCAATTGGATTTTGTACGGGTGCAGACCCAAATCCAGATGCAAAATTCTGCGAGTTGTTGTCTCGGAAAGGCCAAGTTCCTGTGCACGACAAAAAATGGACTGCCTCGGGTTCTCGCGCACACTCTCACGGACAACAGCGATATTTTTGTTCGATCGGGCGTTTCGTCAACGTGTCAGTGTTGGCTGGTTGTTTACTGAACCAGTCGACTCGAATTTGCCCACCAATCGAAGGATAGTCGACTCTACAGGCCGATCATCGCGACCGTAAAATGGGCGAAGTGCGCGGAACGTTGCTCGAACTGATGACCCATTTTCGTAAAACAATTTAATAATTTGCACGTGCTGCTCGATACTCAAACTTGCCATGGTGATTTGGGGTTATATACTAAACAAATGGCAGCAACTTTGACAGCTCTACCTCGAACAACATGGCCGCACCCTTCCGGCAAACTTCGCGCGTCCCTATTGGCGGACCCTTTAGATTGCGAAATATTCACTGTTAAACTCCCCTAATCATCATTTTAGGACTACAAATTATAAAATCGATTAAAAATAATATAAAAACGATTGCCACAAACGTAAAATTCTTCAGATTTATCCAAAATTAATTCTACTTAAAAAAGAAATAAAAATATGAAGTCCACCCTTAAGTAGTTTACTAAATAATCACTGTTAAACTCCTCTAATCATCATTTTGGGACTACAAATTATAAAATCGATTAATAATAATGTAAAAACAATTGCCACAAACGTAAAATTCTTCAGATTTATCCAAAATTAATTCTACTTAAAAAAGAAATAAAAATATGAAGTCCACCCTTAAGTAGTTTACTAAATAATCACTGTTAAACTCCTCTAATCATCATTTTGGGACTACAAATTATAAAATCGGTTAAAAATAATATAAAAACAATTGCCACAAGCGTAAAATTCTTCAGATTTATTCAAAATTAATTCTACTTCAAAAATAATAAAAATATAGAGTCCACCCTCAACTCGATTACGAAATATTCACTGTTAAACTCCCCTAATCATCATTTTGGTACTAAAAATTATAAAATCGATTAGAAATAATATAAAATCAATTGCCACCAACGTAAAGCTCTTCAGATTTATTCAAAATTAATTCTACTTAAATAAGCAATAAAAATATAATATCCACCCTCAACTAGATTACGAAATATTCACTGTTAAACTCTCCTAATCATCATTTTGGTACTATAAATTATAAAATCGATTAAAAATAATATAAAAACAATTGCCAAAATTGTAAAATTCTCCAGATTTATTCAAAATTAATTCTACTTAAATAAGCAATAAAAATATAATGTCCACCCTCAACTAGATTACAAAATATTCAATGTTAAACTCCCTTAATCATTATTTTGGGACTACAAATTATAAAATCGATTAAAAATAATGTAAAAACAATTGCCACAAACGTAAAATTCCTTAGATTTATTCAAAATTGGTTCTACCTAAATAAGCAATAAAAATATAATGTTCACCCTTAACTAGATTACAAAATATTCACTGTTAAACTCCCCTAATCATCATTTTAGGACTACAAATTATAAAATCGATTAAACATAATATAAAAACAATTGCCACAAATGTAAAATTTTTCAGATTTATTCAAAATTAATTCTATTTAAATAAGCAGAAAAAATACAATGTTCACCCTCAATTAGATTACCAAATATTCAGTGTTAAACTCCCTTAATCATTATTTTGGTACTACAAATGATAAAATCGATTAGAAATAATATAAAAACAATGGCCACAAACGTAAAATTCATCAGATTTATTCAAAATTAATTCTACTTAACTAAGCAATGAAAATATAATATCCACCCTCAACTAGATTACGAAATTTTCACTGTTAAACTCCCCTAATTATTATTTTGGGACAACAATTTATAAAATCGATTAAAAATAATATAAAACAATTGCCACAAACGTAAAATTCTTTAGATTTATTCAAAATTAATTCTACTTAAATAAGCAATAAAAATATAATGTCCACCCTCAACTCGTTTACAAAATATTTACTGTTAAACTCCCCTAATCATCATTTTGGGACAACAAATTTTAAAATCGATTAAAAATAATATAAAAACAATTGTCACAAACGTGAAATTCTTCAGATTTATTCAAAATTAGTTCTACTTAAATAAGCAACAAAAATATAATGTTCACCCTTAACTAGATTACAAAATATTTACTATTAAACTCCCCTAATCATAATTTTGGGACAACAAATTATAAAATCGATTAAAAATAATATAAAACAATTGCCACAAACGTAAAATTCTTTAAATTTATTCAAATTAATACTACTTAAATAAGTAATTAAAATATAATGTCCACCCTCAACTAGATTGCGAAATATTCACTGTTAAACTCCCCTAATTATCATTTTGGAACTACAAATTACAAAATCGATTAAAAATAATATAAAAACAATTGCCAGAAACGTAAAATTCTTCAGATTTATTCAAAATTAATTCTACTTGAATTAGCAATAAAAATATAATGTCCACCCTTAACTAGATTACAAAATATTCACTGTTAAACTCCCCTAATCATCATTTTGGGACTACAAATTATAAAATCGATTAAAAATAATATAAAAACAATTGGCACAAACGTAAAATTCTTCAAAATTATTCAAAATTAATTTTACTTAAATAAGCAATAAAAATATAATGCCCACCCTCAACTAGATTACAAAATATTTCCTGTTAAACTCCCCTAATCATCATTTTGGGACTACAAATTATAAAATCGATTAAAAATATTATAAAAACAATTGCCGCAGAGGTAAAATTCTGCAGATTTATTCAAAATTAATTCTTCTTAATCCTCAACTGGATTACTAAATATTCACTGTTAAACTACCCTAATCATTATTTTAGGATTACAAATTATAAAATAGATTAAATATGATATAAAAACAATTGCCACAAACGTAAAATTCTTCAGATTAATTCAAAATTAATTCTACTTAAAAGGGCAATAAAAATATAATGTCCACCCTTAACTCGATTACTAAATATTCACTGTTAAACTCCCCTAATCATCATTTTGGAACTACAAATTATAAAATCGATTAAAATGATATAAAAACAATTGCCACAAACGTAAAATTCTTCAGATTTATTCAAAATTGATTCTACTTAAATAAGCAATAAAAATATAAGGTTCACCCTTAACTAGATTACTAAATATTGACTGTTAAACTCCCCTAATCATCATTTTGAGACTACAAATTATAAAATCGAATAAAAATAGTACAAAAATAGTTGACACAAACGTAAAATTCTTCAGATTTAATTAAAATTAATTCTACTTAATCACGCAAAAAAAAATCCTCAACTGTTTACAAAATGTTCACTATTAAACTCCGCTAATCATTAATTCGATCCATTAATAGTAAAGTTAAAACAAACACTATAATCAGAAATAATTAAATATTAAACGATGGTTATAAGCATAAACGATCTTAATTCTGAACACGAAATTATTTATTATGTTGTCCTTATGTTGGCAAGAAAATTTAAGAGAGAAAAAATTCAAGGCCTTCATCGAATAGAGCAGTCGAGACTAGACGTCGCCATATAACAATAAAACGAGAAATAATTAAGCTGCTGGCATAAAAAAGAACAACAATGTATAACAGACGAAAAACTCTTAAGTATAAGTGGTACAAACGGATAATTTATTTATTACATTAGTTTATATTTAATTTAAGATTCCCCTACATACAATATAATAATAATCTAATCATACAATAAAAAAAAACGGTCGTTTCCGGTTTAATTTCCGGCGCTGTCGACCGCGTTGTTATTGATCACGCCGACACGCCGTGACGCCGACGTCATTTTTCCGATTAAACTGAAGTCCGCTGAAGACTCACGAATGTACATTAAATTGCTCTTCGCTAATTAATTTTCCACGCAGATTAGAAAAACTAGAAATTCCCGGGGGCACGTTTTCAAATTAAGGACTCCGCCTCGAGTCGTCCCCGTCTCGGTCTCGTTAATGAGGCGTCGAGGAGGCGAGATTAAAATCTCTCTCGGCCAGGATAAGCCGCATTAAACGTGTTACAGTCTTAATAAATAAATAAACGTTATACACTTATAAAAAAAGTCATCAATAAGCCAATATAATGAGTTACATAATCGATGGAATAAATGGTGGATGCGCCGGGAAACACAGTAGTATATTACGACCAAAGAAAATAATATAAAAACTAATTATAGGGATATGTAAATTGCCATATTTACTTAAAAAATAATAATTTTATTTATTTTTAAGACTCTTCTAATAGTTTTATTCCGGCGATAAACATTTGTCGACTCTGTGTACACGATTATATTTTATGATAACGGCTGATTAGATATGATTAATTGATCAATAACTTTATCTAGTTGATAAATGAAATATTGAGGATCGATAATCATGCCTCGAATTGGTTTCCCCTTATCTTAGTTTCCGTTCTTAGGATTTCCGTTCAGAAATAATTTTTATCATCCGTGGGTTGGGGATATTATTTACTCTTCATACAATAATTCTATAATAATCATCGAGAAGAAACGCGCCAGTGTAATTTATTACAGCCCAAAAACCTTAACACAAACACGACTGTGTGAGGATTTAGGAACAACCTTGCCGACACTTTGCGGTATCTTAAGTGGTCAACAAGAATTATGTTCTCTATTTTCATCACTAAATGCTTTATTATTTCGTTGATGTTAAGTATAGACGAGTTTTTTTTTTCACGTTGAACATCAGTATTTCCTAAATAATTTCCTTCAAAAGGTGTACCATAGAGAGATTAAAGAATGGGGGATTTTCAAGGCGGGGAGAGGAGACAAAAGGTAGTGTTGTATTATGTGTGCGCTTAGAATGAACGAAAGGAGAGAAAAAAACGTAAACCGACTGCGAAGGGGAAACCGTAAGCTTTCCCTACGAGGGGGAGGATAATGCTGGGGTTGTACGGAGGTAGTAATAACATGATGAATTCAAATACGTAACAGATTGGTAGGTTGATGAAATGCTGGAGGAAAGAATTTCATTTGCCGAGTTGATTGAAAGAATTAATTTTTCTGTTGAGGCGGAAATAATTAGGTAGACAGGATATACAAATTTTATTGATCGCTGGTTAAGTGTTTGAAACGAGGTGAGTAGGTCGCCGTACTATTATGTATATGTCATCTATTTTTAGGTATACACCTTTTATTGACTGCAGGATAAAACAGAAGTCAATAGTTGTAAATACTTCTATCGTAATTATCACAACAAACTTTCTACATACTTTCTAGATGAGTAAGGTAATATAAAAACAATTGCTATATATAAAAATGATGTCAGAATTGATTAAAAATTGATTGTAGTTTATGTTTTTTTATAAATAATTAATTATTTATTACGTGTGTTTTAAAATATTCACGGTTAAATGCAATGCTGTAAAGTTTTCACTTTCGATATTTTCTAAGCGAGTAAAAAGATATAAAAACAATTGCTATTAATAAAAATTATGTCGGATATTACTCACTATTGATTGTAGTTTATGTTTTTTGTAAAGAATTAAAAATTTGTTCCGTAAATTTTTAAATATTTAAGTTTAAATGGAACGCTGCAAAGTTTAGACTCAAGATTTTTAAAGCGTGTAAAAAAATATAAAAACAAATGCTATCGATAGATAAGATATCAGATGTTACTCAAAATTCAATATAGTTTGTGTTTTTAATATATACTAAAAAATTAATATTGTGAATTTTGAAATATTTAAGTTTAGATGCAAGACTGCGAAGTTTACATTCTCAAGATTTTCAAGACGAGTAAAAAAATATAAAAACAAATGCTATCAATAGAAAAGATGCCAGATCTTACTCAAAATTAAATGTAGTTTGTTCATTTTTTAAAATTAATTCTGTGTATTTTTAAATATTTAAGCTTAAATACAACGCTGTGAAGTTTACATTCTCAAATTTTCGAAGCGAGTAAAAAAATATAAAAACAAATGCTATCAATGGTTAAGTTGTCAAATATTACTCTAAATTAAATGTATTTTGTGTTTCTTCTTCATTTTTTAAAATTAATTCTGTGTATTTTCAAATATTTAAGCTTAAATACAGTAAAGTTTACATTCTCAAATTTTCGAAGCGAGTAGGAAAATATAAAAACAAATGCTATCAATGGATAAGTTGTCAAATATTACTCCAAATTAAATGCATTTTGTGTTTCTTGTTCATTTTTTAAAATTAATTCTGTGTATTTTCAAATATTTAAGCTTAAATACAACGCTGTAAAGTTTACATTCTCAAATTTTCGAAACGAGTAAAAATATATAAAAACAAATGCTATCAATGGATAAGTTGTCAAATATTACTCCAAATTACATGCATTTTGTGCTTCTTGTTCATTTTTTAAAATTAATTTTTCTATTTTTAAATATTTAAGCTTAAATACAACGCTGTAAAGTTTACAGTCTCAAATTTTCGAAGCGAGTAAAAAAATATAAAAACAAATGCTATCAATGGATAAGTTATCAAATGTTACTCCAAATTAAATGTATTTTGTGTTTCATGTTCATTTTTTAAAATTAATTCTGCGTATTTTTAAATATTTAAGCTTAAATACAACGCTGTGAAGTTTACATTCTCAAATTTTCGAAGCGAGTAAAAAAATATAAAAACAAATGCTATCAATGGATAAGTTGTCAAATATTACTCCAAATTAAATGTATTTTGTATTTCTTGTTCATTTTTTTAAAATTAATTCTGTGTATTTTTAAATATTTCAGCTTAAATACAACGCTGTGAAGTTTACATTCTCAAATTTTCGAAGCGAGTAAAAAAATATAAAAACAAATGCTATCAATGGTTAAGTTGTCAAATATTACTCCGAATTAAATGTATTTTGTGTTCCTTGTTCATTTTTTAAAAATTAATTGTGTATTTTTAAATATTTAAGCTTAAATACAACGCTGTGAAGTTTACATTCTCAAATTTTCGAAGCGAGTAATAATATATAAAAACAAATGCTATCAATGGATAAGTTGTCAAATATTACTCCAAATTAAATGCATTTTGTGCTTCTTGTTCATTTTTTAAAATTAATTTTGTGTGTATTTTTAAATATTTAAGTTTAAATACAACGCTGTGAAGCTTACATTCTCAAATTTTCGAAGCGAGTAAAAAAATATAAAAACAAATGCTATCAATGGATAAGTTGTCAAATATTACTAAAAATGAAATGTGTTTTGTGTTTCTTGTTCATTTTTAAAAATTAATTCTGTGTATTTTTAAATATTTAAGCTTAAATATAACGCTGTGAAGTTTACATTCTCAAATTTTCGAAGCGAGTAAAAAAATATAAAAACAAATGCTATCAATGGATAAGTTGTCAAATATTACTAAAAATTAAATGTGTTTTGTGTTTCTTGTTCATTTTTAAAAATTAATTCTGTGTATTTTTAAATATTTAAGCTTAAATACAACGCTGTGAAGTTTACATTCTCAAATTTTCGAAGCTAGTAAAAAAATATAAAAGCAAATGCTATCAATGGATAAGTTGTCAAATATTACTCAAAATTAAATGTATTTTGTATTTCTTGTTCATTTAAAAAAAATTAATTCTGTGTATTTTTAAATATTTAAGCTTAAATACAACGCTGTGAAGTTTACATTCTCAAATTTTCGAAGCGAGTAAAAATATATAAAAACAAATGCTATCAATGGATAAGTTGTCAAATATTACTCCAAATTAAATGCATTTTGTGTTTCTTGTTCATTTTTTAAAATTAATTTTGTGTATTTTTATATATTTAAGCTTAAATACAACGCTGTGAAGTTAACATTCTCAAATTTTCGAAGCGAGTAAAAAAATATAAAAACAAATGCTATCAATGGATAAGTTATCAAATATTACTCCAAATTAAATGTATTTTGTATTTCTTGTTCATTTTTTAAAATACTTTCTGTGTATTTTTAAATATTTAAGCTGAAATGCAACGCTGTGAATTTTACACTCTCAAGATTTTCTAGTCAAGTAAGAAATATAAAAACAAATGCTATCAATAGAAAAAATGCCAGATATTGCTCAAAATTAAATGTAGTTTGTGTTTTTAATATATAATTAAAAATTAATGTTGTGTAGTTTTAAATATTTAGGCTTAAATACAACGCTGTGAAGTTTACACTCTCAAAATTTTCAAGGCTTGTAAAAAATATAAAAACAAATGCTATCAATAGAAAAGATACCAGATCTTACTAAAAGTTAAATGTAGTTTGTGTTTTTAATATATAATTAAAAATTAATGTTGTGTAGTTTTAAATATTTAAGCTTAAATACAACGCTGTGAAGTTTACATTCTCAAATTTTCGAAGCGAGTAAAAAAATATAAAAACAATTGCTATCAATGGATAAGTTGTCAAATATTACTCAGAATTAAATGTACTTTGTGTTTCTTGTTCATTTTTTTAAATTAATTTTGTGTATTTTTAAATATTTAAGCTTAAATACAAGGCTGTGAAGTTTACACCCTCAAAATTTTCAAGGCGTGTAAAAAAATATAAAAACAAATGCTATCAATGAATAAGATGTTACATATTATTCCAAATTAAATGTATTTTGTGTTTCTTGTTCATTTTTTAAAATTAATTCTGTGTATTTTTAAATATTTAAGCTTAAATACAACGCTGTGAAGTTTACATTCTCAAATTTTCGAAGCGAGTAAAAAAATGTAAAAACAAATGCTATCAATGGATAAGTTGTCAAATATTACTCCAAATTAAATGTATTTTGTGTTTCTTGTTTATTTAAAAAAATTAATCTGGTGTATTTTTAAATATTTAAGCTTAAATACAACGCTGTGAAGTTTACATTCTCAAATTTTCGAAGCGAGTAAAAAAATATAAAAACAAATGCTATCAATGGATAAGTTGTCAAATATTACTCCAAATTAAATGTATTTTGTATTTCTTGTTCATTTTTAAAAATTAATTGTGTGTATTTTTAAATATTTAGGCTTAAATACAACGCTGTAAAGTTTACATTCTCAAATTTTCGAAGCGAGTAAAAAAATATAAAAACAAATGCTATCAATGGTTAAGTTATCAAATATTACTCCAAATTAAATGTATTTTGTGTTTCTTGTTCATTTTTTAAAATTAATTCTGTGTATTTTTAAATATTTAAGCTTAAATACAACGCTGTGAAGTTTACAGTCTCAAAATTTTCGAAGCGAGTAAAAAAATATAAAAACAAATGCTATCAATGGATAAGTTGTCAAATATTACTCCAAATTAAATGTATTTTGCATTTCTTGTTCATTTTTTAAAATTAATTCTGTGTATTTTTAAATATTTAAGCTTAAATACAACGCTGTGAAGTTTACATTCTCAAATTTTCGAAGCGAGTAAAAAAATATAAAAACAATTGCTATCAATGGATAAGTTGTCAAAAATTACTCAAAATTAAATGTATTTTGTGTTTCTTGTTCATTTTTTTAAATTAATTTTGTGTATTTTTAAATATATAAGCTTAAATATAACGCTGTGAAGTTTACATTCTCAAATCTTCGAAGCGAGTAAAAAAATATAAACACAAATGCTATCAATGGTTAAGTTGTCAAATATTACTCAAAATTAAATGTATTTTGTGTTCCTTGTTCAGTTTTAAAAATTAATTCTGTGTATTTTTAAATATTTAAGCTTAAATACAACGCTGTGAAGTTTACATTCTCAAATTTTCGAAGCGAGTAAAAAAATATAAAAACAAATGCTATCAATGAATAATATGTCAGATATTACTCCAAATTAAATGTATTTTGTGTTTCTTCTTCATTTTTGAAAATTTATTTTGTGTATTTTTAAATATTTAATCTTAAATGCAACGCTGTGAAGTTTAATCTCTCACGATCTTTTAGACGAGTAAAAAAATATAAAAACAAATGCTATCAATAGAAAAGATGCCAGATCTTACTCAAAATTAAATGTAGTCTGTGTTTTTAATGTATAATTAAAAATTAATGGTGTGTAGTTTTAAATATTTAAAGCTTAAATGCAAAGCTGTGAAGTTTACACTCTCAAGATTTTCTAGACCAGTAAAAAAATATAAAAACAAAAGCTATCAATAGAAAAGATGCCAGATCTTACTCAAAATTAAATGTAGTTTGTGTTTTTTATAACTAATCAAAAATTTCTTATGTGAGTTTTAAAATATTCACACTTAAATGCAAAGGTGTGCAGTTCAGATTAAAATCATACATAATAATAATAATTTTTAAAAATCATAGGTCAGTAAACTTTTTCTCGTATCCAGACTTTTCAAAACTTTTAGGGACAGTGTAATAAACACTGTTATACACTCATTCAATTGAAATCGGACTGCAGACCTATAAGTAGAGATTAAGTATGTTATCCTCAAACAAATACTACAAGCTGTGGTTTATGGTAAGTTTTAAGTCGATGGAAAGCATTATATCATAAATACATGCTTTATTTTAAGCCCAAAATATTAGTTCGTAAAGTCCTAGTTAAATTAGTACATACTTAAATATGATAATAAAGTAAATATGAGTCTTAATTAAAAATATTAAATAATGTAATTTAAAATATTTCTCATCATATAAAAAAGTTGAGATAAAATATAAATTGTAATTCTCATTGTGAGTCTATAAGTTATTCTCATCACACGATGATATAATTATTATACAGTAAATTATACGTTAATTCATATGTTTAATCATTTAATCACAAATTTTGTTTACGTCTTGTCACGAATTGGTGATTATGGAATTAGGGACGTAAACGAAGTTAATTTCGCGCCTTTCGGAAGCAGTCTAATTCAATTTGTAATGTTACATGCGAGTGGGAAAACTTTAACCGGACGTTATCTGCCATCCCCTCCTCGTTACCACTTCCTGTCTACATTTATTCCCATAAAAATCGCATTATCACGCACTCGTGTGCGCGTACGAGGGAGATTATAATCCCGAGTTTTAGTGGTGTTCTAATTAATTAATTATTAATACTATGACACGAAGCGTTTTGTTAATTAATTTTAGCAGGGTCAGTTTATAAGATGTACAAAGGGCGTATGTTTTATTACAGCTACATTAATTTAATTATTAAATCTACATCAGAATTTATGTTATATTTAAATGCTGAAGCTTATTATAATTAAATGTGATTAAGAAATTTGAATAACCAAAATGGTGGAGGTGCCGGGCAAACTTAAGTTGTCGAAACTATAGTAACAAGTGATACCAATGAAGTTAATTGTATTATTTATGTTGAATTTTTGAAGCCTCCACAATGACTTATTTCAATAATTTCTGGTATTATTAATATAATCTATACATAGTATGTTTTAAAGATTTTAAATTTGTAACAATTTTATTATCTAAAAACTACAGTAAGATTTAAAAAAAATTATATTGCAAGATGATATTTTTGAGTTTAAAATTGATATGCAATCATTTAAATAACTTTTTTTAATACATAAAATGTCCCTACTTTACATAATTCTACCGCAACACAAATTTATACTCGTTGACTGTATTTTCCAATACGTAAAGAATTTCCTGAACTCGAGCCAAACGTTTGAAATATTTCATCAAATCACATTCCTCCAAACTTTTAAAATGTTGGCTTGGATTCTAACAGAGCCCATTGATTGTATAAAAAATGATAACCGAAATATTTCGTGGATAATATTTTACGATATTCATTAAATTCCTTAAAATCACGTATTCCATTAAGTCGGTGCAAATTTGATCGAACACACTTACGGCGTTCGAATTTAAAATTCATGAATTAGGCCCTCGGGGTGTGTAGGGCCTGTGCGTGTTTTATTTTTTCCAATTCAATCCTCGCCGACGCTCTCTGCTCTCCACAATCGGCACGATATTTATACCTTATTCTTTGTGCAGGGGCAGAAGAATGATGTGGAGCGCTGTGGCACCATGCGAGTCAGATACGCCGGCCCCATCTGCACGATCCAAGCACAGCGCCACCCTCGTGGGGGATCACGTTTACTTATTGGGCGGCAGGAACGGGAATTTGCCGATGAAGGATTTCTGGAAGTACAACCTGGGTGAGTGGATTATGTTATTTACACTGTACATATATGTGTGTGTGCCTGTGTGGTCGCCAAGGGGTGGAAATGGGTCGTCGGGCCGACAACCCTCTTCACTTGGGTCGATGCTCGCGCTTAAACTTTAATTATTTACAAAGCGACCAACGCACGTTCCATTGGGGTCGGGTTTATAAGTACACGTGTAGTGTGTATTCAAACAAACCATTCGATAAGTCGAGTCGCTCTTAAGCTAGTTAATAACTTGTTGATGCAAAACGTAAATGTAAAAATAAGTAATGTTAGATAATAATAAAGAAATTTCCCGGCGCATCCACCATTATTAACGCTTTGTCTTATTCCCTCGAAGCGTTGCGCAATTCAAACAATTATGTAAGCAGCTACATAATTCCTTCATAAGTACACAGCGAGAAAGTGTAATTAGTCCCTCGTTTGTAAACACAAAATGCGAAACAAAACTAACGATCGCCTTTTGAACGTCGTTAGGAATAAGCACTTTCGCCGACAAATTAGGCGTTCTGTTAGCTGACATTAGATTACGCTAATGCTAATTGTATAACCTTACATAATGCTCATAATGTACAATAACAGGAAGTTTCTTAATGGTTAAATTTAGATTGTGGAGTAAATTTTGCACTTGTTACACTCAACTGGTTTTCAACATAAAAATTAAAATAATTAAAAAATCATTAGTTTTATAACATCTAGTTCTATTAAGAAATAACGTATTTTTAATATATTATAAAACAATTGACTTGTTGCAGCTAGAAACAAAATGGCGGCGCTTAAAACGTAAAATTTAGTGAAAAAATTTGGTAATTGTAAAAATTTAATCCCTTGAGGAATTACTTAAAAAAACTCTTAGTTCATTTAAGAATTAAGGTATCTTTAATATTATACTAAAACAATTGACGTGTCGCAGCTAGAAACAAAATGGCGTAGCTCAAAACGTAAAATTTAGTGAAAAAATTTCGTTCAGTTATAAGAATAATTGTAAAAATTTAATCCCTTGAGGAATTACTTAAAAATACTCTTAGTTCATTTAAGAATTAACGTATCTTTAATATTCTACTAAAACAATTGACGTGTTGCAGCTGGAAACAAAATGGCGTAGCTCAAAACGTAAAATTTAGTGAAAAAATTTCGTTCAGTTATAAGAATAATTGTAAAAATTTAATCCCTTGAGGAATTACTTAAAAAAACTCTTAGTTCATTTAAGAATTAACGTATCTTTAATATTATACTAAAACAATTGACGTGTTGCAGCTAGAAACAAAATGGCGCCGCTCAAAACGTAAAATTTAGTGAAAAAATTTCGTTCAGTTATAAGAATAATTGTAAAAATTTAATCCCTTAAGGAATCACTTAAAAATACTCTTAGTTCATTTAAGAATTAACGTATCTTTATTATTCTACTAAAATAATTGATGTGTCGCAGCTAGAAACAAAATGGCGACGCTCAAAACGTAAAATTTCGTCCAGTTATAAGAATAATTGTAAAAATGTAATCCCTTGAAGAATTACTTAAAAATACGTTTAGTTTATTTAAGAATTAACGTATCTTTAATATTCTACTAAAACAATTGACGTGTCGCAGCTAGAAACAAAATGGCGGCGCTCAAAACGTAATATTTAGTAAAAAAAATTTCGTTCAGTTATAAGAATAATTGTAAGAATTTAATCCCTTGAGGAATTACTTAAAAATACTCTGTGTTCATTTAAGAATTAACGTATCTTTAGTATTCTTTTAAAACAATTGACGTGACACAACTAGAAACAAAATGGCGGCGCTCAAAACGTAAAATTTAGTGAAAAAATTTCGTTCAGTTATAAGAATAATTGTAAAAATTTAATCCCTTGAGGAATTACTTAAACATACTCTTAGTTCATTTAAGAATGAACGCATCTTTAATATTTTACAAAAACAATTGACGTGTCGCAGCTAGAAACAAAATGGTGGCGCTTAAAACGTAAAATTTAGTGAAAAAATTTCGTTCAGTTATAAGAATAATTGTAAAAATTTAATCCCTTGAGGAATTACTTTAAAATACTCTTCGTTCA
Source organism: Ontholestes murinus (assembly GCA_963969525.1). Classification (NCBI taxonomy): domain Eukaryota; kingdom Metazoa; phylum Arthropoda; class Insecta; order Coleoptera; family Staphylinidae; genus Ontholestes; species Ontholestes murinus. The sequence continues at coordinate 108,065,183 of OZ018387.1, forward strand.
TTTAAGAATTACCGTATCTTTAATATTCTACTAAAACAATTGACGTGTTGCAGCTGGAAACAAAATGGCGGCCCTCAAAATGTAAAGTTTAGTGAAAATAATTTCGTTCAGTTATAAGAATAATTGTAAAAATTTAATCCCTTGAAAAATTACTTAAAAATACTCTTAGTTCATTTAAAAATTAACGTATCTTTAATATTCCACTAAAACAATTGATGTGTCGCAGCTAGAAACAAAATGGCGGCGCTCAAAACGTAAAATTTTGTGAAAAAAATTTCTTTCAGTTATAAGAATAATTGTAAAAATTTAATCCCTTGAGAAATTACTTCAAAATGCTGTTAGTTCATTTAAGAATTAACGTATCTTTAAAATTCTACTAAAACAATTGATGTGTTGCAGCTAGAAACAAAATGGCGGCGCTCAAAACGTAAAATTTAGTGAAAATAATTTCGTTCAGTTATAAGAATAAATGTAAAAATTTAATCCCTTGAGGAATTACTTAAAAATACTCTTAGTTCATTTAAGAATGAACATATCTTTAATACTCTATTAAAACAATTGACGTGTCGCAGCTAGAAACAAAATGGCGGCGCTCAAAACGTAAAATTTAGTGAAAAAAATTTCGTTCAGATATAAGAATAATTGTTAGAATTTAATCTCTTGAGGAATTATTTAAAAATACTCTTAGTTCTTCTAAGAATTAACGTATCTTTAATATTCTACTAAAACAATTGACGTGTCGCAGCTAGAAACAAAATAGCGGCGCTCAAAACGTAAAATTTAGTGAAAGTAGTTTCGTTCAGTTATAAGAATAATTGTAAAAATTTAATCCCTTGACGAATTACTCAAAAACACTCTTAGTTCATTTAAGAATTAACCCATCTTTAATATTCTACTAAAACAATTGACGTGTCGCAGCCAGAAACAAAATGGCGGCGCTTAAAACGTAAAATTTAGTGAAAAAAATTTCGTTCAGTTATAAGAATAATTGTAAAAATTTTATCCCTTGAGGAATTACTTAAAAATACTCTTAGTTCATTTAAGAATTAACGTATCTTTGATATTCTACTAAAACAATTGACCTGTCGCAGCTAGAAACAATATGGCGGCGCTTAAAACGTAAAATTTATTGAAAAAAATTTGATTTAATTATAAGAATAATTGTAAAAATATAATCCCTTGAGGAATTACTTGTAAATACTATTAGTTTATTTAGGAGTTAACGTATCTTTAATATTCGTGTGGCAGCTGGAAACAAAATGGCGGCGCTCAAAACGTAAAATTTAGTGAAAACAATTTCGTTCAGTTATAAGAATAATTGTAAAAATTTAATCGCTTAAGGAATTACTTAAAAATACACTTAGTTCATTTAAGAATTAATGTATCTTTAATATTCTACTAAAACAATTGACGCGTCGCAGCTAGAAACAAAATGGCGGCGCTCCAAACGAAAATTTAGTGAAAAAGATTTCGTTAAGTTATAGGAATAATTGTAAAATTTTAACCCCTTGAGGAATTACTTAAAAATACTCTCAGTTCATTTAAGAATTAACGTATCTTTAATATCCTACTAAAACAATTGACGAGTCGCAGCTAGAAACGAAATGGCGGCGCTCAAAACGTAAAATTTAGGAAAAAAAAAATCGTTCAGTTATAAGAATAATTGTAAAAATTTAATCCTGTGAGGAATTACTTAAAAATACTCTTAGTTCATTTAAGAATTAACGTATCATTAATATTCTACTAAACCAATTGACGTGTCGCAACTAGAAACAAAATGGCGGCGCTCAAATTGTAAAATTTAGTGAAAAGAATTTCGTTCAGTTATAAGAAAAATTGACAAGATTTAGTCCCTTAAGAAATTACTTAAAAATACTCTTAGTTTATTTAAGAATTAACGTATCTTTAATTTTCTATTAAAATAATTGACGTGTCGCAGCTAGAAACAAAATGGCGGCGCTCAAAACGTAAAATTTAGTGAAAAAAATTTCGTTCAGTTATAAGAGTAATTGTAAAAATTTAATCCGTTGAGGTATTACTTAAAAATACCATTAGTTTATTTAAGAATTAACGTATCTTTAATTTTCTACTAAAACAATTGACGTGTTGCAGCTAGAAACAAAATGGCGGCGCTAAAAACGTAAAATTTAGTGAAAAAAATTTCGTTCAGTTATAAAAATAATTGTAAAAATTTAATCCCTTAAGGAATTACTTTAAAATACTCTTAGTTCATTTAAGAATTAACGTATCTTTATAATTTTACTAAAACAATTGACGTGACGTGGCTAGAAACAAAATGGCGGCGCTCAAAACGTAATATTTAGTGAAGAAAATTTCGTTCAGTTATAAGAATAATTGTAAAAATTTAATCCGTTGAGGAATTACTTAAAAATACTCTTAGTTCATTTAAGAACTAACGTATCTTTAATATTCTACTAAAACAATTGAAGTGGCGCAGCTAGAAACAAAATGGTGGCGCTCAATACGTAAAATTTAGTGAAAAAAATTCATTCAGTTATAAGAATAATTGTAAAAATTTAATCCCTTGAGAAATTACTTAAAAATACTCTTAGTTCATTTAAGAATTAACGTATCTTTAATTTTCTACTAAAACAATTGACGTGTCGCAGCTAGAAACAAAATGGCGGCGCTTTAAACGTAAAATTTGGAGAAAATAATTTCGCTCAGTTGTAAGAATAATTTTAGAAATGTAATCCCTTGAGGAATTACTTAAAAATACTCTTAGTTCATTTAAGAATTAATGCATTTTTAATATTCTACTAAAACAATTGACGTGCCGCTACTAGAAACAAAATGGCGGCGCTCAAAACGTAAAATTTAGTGAAAAAAATTTCGTTCACTTATAAGAATAATTGTAAAAATTTAATCCCTTAAGAAATTAATTAAAATTACTCTTAGTTTATTTAAGAATAAACGTATCTTCAATATTCTACTAAAACAATTGACGTGTCGCAGCTAGAAACAAAATGGCGGCGCTAAAAACGTAAAATTTAGAGAAAAAAATTTCGTTCAGTTATGAAAATAATTGTAAAAATTTAATCCCTTAAGGAATTACTTAAAAATACTCGTAGTTCATTTAAAAATTAACGTATTTTCAATATTTTACTAAAACAATTGATGTGTCGCAGCTAGAAACAAAATGGCGGCGCTCAAAACGTAAAATTTAGTAAAAATAATTTCGTTCAGTTATAAGAATAATTGTAAAAATTTAATCCCTTAAGAAGTTACTTAAAATTACTCTTAGTTCATTTAAGAATTAACGTATCTTTAATATTCTACTAAAATAATTGATGTGTCGCAGCTAGAAACAAAATGGCGGGGCCCAAAATGTAAAATTTAGTGAAAAAAATTTCGTTCAGTTATAAGAATAATTGTAAAAATTTAATCCCTTGTGGAACTACTTGTAAATACTCTTAGTTCATTTAAGAATTAGCGTATCTTTAATATTCTACTAAAATAATTGACGTGGTGCAGCTAGAAACAAAATGGCGGCGCTCAAAACCTGAATTTTAGTGAAAAAAATTTCGTTCAGTTATAAGAATGATTGTAAAAATTGAATTTATTTAGGGATTACTTAAAAATACTTTTACTTCATTTTAGAATTAACGTATCTTTAATATTCTACTAAAACAATTGACGTGTCGCAGCTAGAAACAAAATGGCGGCGCTTAGAATGTAAAATTTAGTTAAAAAAAATTTCGTTCAGTTATAAGAATAATTGTAAAACTTTATTCCCTTGAGGAATTAATTAAAAATACTCTTAGTTCATTTAAGAATTAACGTATCTCTAATATTCTAATAACACAATTGACGTGTTGCAGCTAGAAACAAAATGGCGGCGCTCAAAACGAAAATTTAGTGAAAAAGATTTCGTTCAGTTATAAGAATAATTGTAAAAATTTAATCCCTTGAGAAATTACTTAAAAATACAATTAGTTCATTTAAGAATTAACGTATCTTTAAAATTCTACTAGAACAATTGACGTGTCGTAGCTAGAAACAAAATGGCGGCGCTCAAAACGTAAAATTTAGTGAAAAAAATTTCGTTCAGTTATAAGAATAATTGTAAAAATTTAATCCCTTGAGGAATTACTTAAAAATACTCTTAGTTCATTTAGTAATTAACGTATGTTTAATATTCTACTAAAACAATTGACGTGTCCCAGCTGGAAACAAAATGGGGGCGCTCAAAACGTAAAATTTAGTGAAAAAAATTTCGTTCAGTTATAAGAATAATTGTAAAAATTTAATCCCTTAAGGAATTACTTAAAAATACGATTAGTGCATTTAAGAATTAACGTAGCTTTAATATTCTACTAAAATAATTGACGTGTTGCAGCTAGAAACAAAATGGCGGCGCTCAAAACGTAAAATTTTAGTGAAAACAATTTCGTTCGGTTATAAGAATAATTGTAAAAATTTAATCCTTTGAGAAATTACTTAAAAATACTCTGAGTTCATTTAGGAATTAACGTATCTTTAATATTCTACCAAAACAATTGATGTGTCGCAGCTATAAACAAATTGGCGGCGCTCAAAACGTAAAATTTAGTGAAAAAAATTTCGTTCAATTATAAGAATAATTGTAAAAATTTAATCCCTTAAGGAATTACTTGAAATTACTATCAGTTCATTTAAGAATTAACGTATCTTTATTATTCTACTAAAATAATTGACGTGTCGCAGCTAGAAACAAAATGGCGGCGCTTAAAACGTAAAATTTAGTGAAAAAATTTCGTTCAGTTATAAGAATAATTGTAAAAATTTAATCCTTCGAGGAATTACTTAAAAATACTCTTAGTTCATTTGAGAATTAACCTATCTTTAATGTTTTACTAAAGCAATTGACGTGTTGTAGCTAGAAACAAAATGGCGGCGCTCAAAACGTAAAATTTAGTGAAAAAATTTTTGTTCAGTTATAAGAATAATTTTAAAAATTTAATCCCTTAAGGAATTACTTAAAAATACTCTTAGTTCATTTAAAAATTAACGCATCTTTAATATTCTACTAAAACAATTGACGTGTCGCAGCTAGAAACAAAATGGCGGCGCTCAAAACGTAAAGTTTAGTGAAACAAATTTCGTTCAGTTATAAGAATAATTGTAAAAATTTAATCCCTTGTGGAACTACTTGTAAATACTCTTAGTTCATTTAAGAATTAGCGTATCTTTAATATTCTACTAAAATAATTGACGTGGTGCAGCTAGAAACAAAATGGCGGCGCTCAAAACGTGAATTTTAGTGAAAAAAATTTCGTTCAGTTATAAGAATAATTGTAAAAAATTAATCCCTCGAGGAATTACTTAAAAATACACTTAGTTCATTTAAAAATTGACGTATCTTTAATATTTTACTAAAAAAATTGACGTGTCGCAGCTAGAAACAAAATGGCGGCACAAAACGTAAAATTTAGTGAAAAAAATTTTGTTCAGTTATAAGAATAATTGTAAAAATTTAATCCCTTAAGGAATTACTTAAAAATACTCTTAGTTTATTTAAGAATTAACGTATCTTTAATATTCTACTAAAATAATTGACGTGTCGCAACTAGAAACAAAATGGCGACGCTCAAAACGTAAAATTTAGTCAAAAAATTTCGTTCAGTTATAAGAATAATTGTAAAAATTTAATTCATTGAGGAATTACTTAAAAATACTCTTAGTTCATTTGAGAATTAACATATCTTTAATATTCTACTAAAACAATTGACGTGTTGCAGCTAGAAACAAAATGGCGGCGCTCAAAACGTAAAATTTAGTGAAAAAAATTTCGTTCAGTTATAAGAATAATTGTAAAAATTTAATCCCTTAAGGAATTACTTAAGAATACTCTTCGTTCATTTAAGAATTAACGTTTCTTTAATATTCTACAAAAAAAAATTATGTGTTGTAGCTAGAAACAAAATGGCGGCGCTCAAAACGTAAAATTTAGTGAAAAAAATTTCGTTCAGTTATAAGAATAATTGTAAAAATTTAATCCCTTAAGGAATTACTTAAAAATACTCTTAGTTTATTTAAGAATTAACGTATCTTTAATATTTTACTAAAACAATTGATGTGTCGCAGCTAGAAACAAAATGGCGGCGTTCAAAACGTAAAATTTAGTGAAAAAAATTTTGTTCAGTTATAAGAATAATTGTAAAAATTAAATCCTAAGAGGAATTACTTAAAAATGCTCTTAGTTCATTTAATAATTAACGTATTTTTAATAGTCTACGAAAACAATTGACGTGTTGCAGCTACAAACAAAATGGCGGCGCTTAAAACGTAAAATTTAGTGAAAAAAATTTCGTTCAGTTATAAGAATAATTTAAAAAATTTAATCCCATGAGGAATCACTTAAAAATACTCTTAGTTAATTTAAGAATTAACGTATCTTTAATATTGTACTAAAACAATTGACGTGTCGCCGCTAAAAACAAAATGGCAGCGCTCAAAACGTAAAATTTAGTGAAAAAAAATTCGTTCAGTTATAAGAATAATTGTAAAAAATTAATCCCTTGAGGAATTACTTAAAAATACTCTTAGTTCATTTAAGAATTAACGTATTTTTAATATTCTACTAAACAATTGACGTGTCGCAGCTAGAAACAAAATGGCGGCGCTCAAAACGTAAAATTTAATGAAAAAATTTTTGTTCAGTAATTTAATAATCATATTTTCATCTTAATTGATTAAGCCCCAACTAATGTGCGCTCATTTAGTTTTCCATTTCTTTTCACTCATTTTCATCTGGAAACGAAACCGCCGAATCATCTAATCCGGACAAAACGTTGATCTGTACGAAAATAAAAAAAATGAGAGCGGAGCAACTCTCGTGTAGGATTTTTTTAATCTCTATTGATTGTGCACGCTCTCGCCCTCCTTTTTTTTGCGTTAATTCAAGAAGATAAATGTCTCCATTATTCCGTCACATCCTCCCACAAAAACGGGAAATACGAGGACGTGAAACGGGGGCGGTTGGGGCTGGCAGGAAACGCAAGCCTCTAATTATTTCCTTAACGAAGATAATTACGACACATTGATCCGTATTATTGTTATTAATATTAAATGGGGGGGTGAACGGATTGCGGAGTCGTTGTACTAGATATTGATTATGAATTATTGATCTATGATTATATATACATGTATTTGAGAATTATATTAATACGAGAATATGATGCAATATAAAATAAGATGTAATTACTTTCTGCACAGTTTATTATTATTATTATAAAATAATATACTGTGGAGAACGTGATTACAAGCTATTTTATATATTAATAGTTGTTTTAAAATGCTTGTATAATATTTATATTATTAAGTGTATTTAAAAATAAGTTTTGCATGATTCATCAGGTTGGAATCAATTCTTCAATATTCCACTATTTAGAGGGTAGACGGAATAAAAATGCATATCGCGTTTATCATCGCAATTCCACGAACGGAATTGAACGGATGAGGATCCAATATTTCCCCTCGGGCTAAACACCGTCGGATTTTCACCCTCCGACCATCCAACACGTGTTACTAGTTTAGTAACTGGCGAAGTCATTATTAGCGCCAGGACACGAGGCTATTGATTGCATGCGGTGTGTCTGTGTAGTCACCCCAATCCACCCTGTTTCGCTTAATATTAATTGGATATTAATCAGTAAGCGCCTTGTTCTAATATTCAATCGCAATGAATAGGAAGTGCAACATCTGCAATGAATTTATAAATAGTATACCCGGCGCATCCACCATATTTTTTTGAAGACGAGATTTATACGATATAGTGATTAGGGTGGATTTATAGCCACAATTCCTGCGTAAAATTGGAAATTGGGGAGATTAATCGCCTCGGGGTATGTTCCTGCTGATAATACGATTAAACCCTAATATTATCGCTAATAAATTAATCGTAAATATTACAAATTGATCCTAATAATGTAATTTATAGGTTGAACAATATAGAGCGTTTCTATGTCAAGTGTTTATCGAGATTTCACATCGTCGTCACTTTACTAAGCTAACACAATACGAGCCGAATGCTCGAGTGCAGTTGCAAAGTCAAGTGCAAATCGATAATGTTCCCAGCTGGCTACGTTCAATTAGAGTTTGGAAAACGTTTTTGAGCTGTCACTGCCGAATGCAGCTGAACAGAAAAATGCAAACAGATTTAACAGGGTTTTGTATTTACAAGTTAATTACTTCAGCAAGTTTTTAAAATGTGAATAACTTTTGATTAAACCAATTTATGATTGTTTTATTACGTAAATATATATACAGAAACTTAAATATAAATTTATTTTTAATAATTCTACTAATTTTCTAGTTTGTGTTTATTGTTTTTGTATTTTTTCAAGGATTTAAAAGTGCGTAAATTTTTATTGAAACAATTCCGGTTTTTATTTTTTAATTCTAAATTTTACCAATATTTAATTTTATATTTATACAAATACTTTAAACTAAATCAATTTTGAATAATTTTGCAAAATTTCCAGTTTGTGGCAATTGTTTTTATATTTTTTTTTCAAGGTTTAAAAAGTGCGCAACTTTTTATTGAAACAATTCCGGTTTTTATTTTTTAATTACAAATTTTACTAACATTTAATTCTATATTTATACAAATACTATAAACTAAGTCAATTTTGAATAATTCTGCAAAATTTCCAGTTTGTGGCGATTGTTTTAATATTTTTTTTCAAGAATTAAAAGTGCGCAACTTTTTATTCAAACAATTCCGGTTTTTATTTTTTAATTCCGAATTTTACCAAAATTTAATTCTATATTTATACAAATACTTTAAACAAAGTTAATTTTGTATAATTTTGCAAAATTTTCAGTGTGTGGCCATTGTTTTTATATTTTTTTTCAAGGAGTAAAAAGTGCGCAAATTTTTATTAAAACAATTCCGGTTTTAATTTTTAATTCCGAATTTTAGCAACATTTATTTATATATTTATACTAATACTTTAAACTAAGTCAATTTTGAATAATTTTGCAAAATTTCCAGTATGTGGCTATATTAAAAAAAAAAAAATTTCAAGGATTAAAAAGTACGCAACTTTTTATTGAAACAATTCTGGTTTTTATTTTTTAATTCCAAATTTTACCAATATTTAATTATATATTTATACAAATACTTTAAACTAAGTCAATTTTGAATAATTTTGCAAAATTTCCACTTTGTGGCAATTGCTCTTATATTTTTTAAGGATTAAAAAGTGCGCAACTTTTTAATAAAACAATTTCGGTTTTTATTTATTAATTCCGAATTTTACCAACATTTATTTATATATTTATACAAATACATTAAACTAAGTCAATTTTGAATAATTTTGCAAAATTTTCTCTTTGTATCAGTTGGTTTTATATTTCTTTTTCAAGGATTAAAAAGTCCACAACATTTTATTGAAACAATTCCGATTTTTATTTTTTAATTCCGAATTTTAACAACATTTAATTATATATATTTACAAATACTTTAAACTAAGTCAATTTTGAATAATTTTGCAAAATTTCCTGTGTGTGGAGGTTGTTTTTACATTTTTTTTCAAGGATTTAAAAGTGCGCAACATTTTATTAAAACAATTCCGGTTTTTATTTTTTAATTCCGAATTTTAGCAATATTTTATTTTATATTTATACAAATACTTTAAACTAAGTCAATTTTGAATCATTTTGCAAAATTTCCACTTTGTGGCAATTGTTTCTATATTTTTTTTTCAGGGAGTAAAAATTGCGCAACTTTTTATTAAAACAATTCCAGTTTTTATTTTTTAATTCTAAGCTTTACCAACATTTAATTCTATGTTTATACAAATATTATAAACTAAGTCAATTTTGAATAATTCTGCAAAATTTCCAGTTTGTGGCAATTGTTATTATATTTTTTTTCAAGGATTAAAAGGTGCGCAAATTTTTATTGAAACAATTCAAGTTTTTATTTTTTAATTCCGAATATTACCAAGAAGTAATTCTATATTTATACTAATACTTTAAACTAAGTCAATTTTGAATAATATTGCAAAATTTCCACTTTGTGGCTCTTGTTTTTATATTTTTTTTCAAGGATTAAAAAGTGCGCAACTTTTTATTAAAACAATTCCGGTTTTTATTTTTTAATTTCGAGTTTTACCAACATTTAATTATATTTTTATACAAATAATTTAAACTAAGTCAATTTTGAATAATTTTGCAAAATTCCAGTGTGTAGCGATTGTTTTTATTTTTTTTTTCAAGGATTAAAAAGTGCGGAACTTTTTTGGAAACAATTCCGGTTTTTACTTTTTAATTCCGAATTTTACCAACATTTAATTTTATATTTATACAAATACTTTAAACTAAGTCAATTTTAAATAATTTTGCAAAATTTCCACTTTGTGACAATTGTTTTTATATATTTTTTTCAAGGATTAAAAAGTGCGCCACTTTTTATTAAAACAATTTCGGTTTTTATTATTTAATTCCTAGTTTAACCAACATTTAATTCTATATTTAAACAAATAACTAAAGCTTAATCAATTTTGAATAATTTTGCAATTTGTAGTGTTTGATTTTATAATAACTAATAATTATCTCATCACGTAAATGTTTCAATACATTGTAATTACAATGCATTTCCGCGAACGGACACTCTATTAACGCCTGAAATCCGGTCAGAACAGTTGAACACTTGTCAATGCGGCGGGGGGCGCAATCAAGCGGAATTCCATTATCATCCATCCGATGGCTTTTATTTTCCACCATCTAAATATAGTCGCCGTTGATGGCGCGATGAAGTCGACGATTTAATTTCAGACAGCGCCACGAAGGCAAATTGCGACCGCAGGTACCCTCCGTGCATTTATTTCCTCCTCGTTGGATTTAAACTTTCCGAAAGAATTATTCAAATGCATGGAAATTTAACGAGAGCGTGAATAATTCGCGTGCACGAAAGAAAAATTAACGCTGAATGTGGAGTGAGTGGTTTACATGGCAGGGATGAATGTAAATTCGTTTGTTATCGATTTTATTAACTGGGTGGTAATTTGGTGCCCAATACGGGGCTTAAATTAAAGGCCCTGTATTGGGCGCCAAATCAACTAATCAACAAAATTATTAGTTTATCCCTTTAAAGGTTTATATAGTATAATAATATAAATATTAATCAATGGATTAGTAAGATTTTGTGAGTATTAAATCCGTATATTTTCAATCAATCATCTTCCTTATGGCCAGGGTGTAAAGTATTGAATTTTAGGCCGTTTAATCGAATTTTCTGCAGATTAAATGCAATTACTTCGGCGTTGAGAACCCTCCGTCTAGAACTATTTGGATGCAAATATGCAAGTGCTTCGTTTTAACGCGGGAGGGTTACTTTAAAATCCTACCATCCCCTACTAAAACGCGCCGCGTCCTATCAAAATCGATAAATGAATATTCATCGCGTTTTGATGATAGATAAAAGGGAATATTTGTCTGGTGCAATAAAAAATGTTAATACGAATGAAAAACTTTTGCAAAGGTATAAAAAAGTAGAATTAGGTAATTACTTCTTTATATTAATAATAACTACTAATGTATGATCCTTTAGAAGGTATTCATCAAGGGGATACAATACGTTCTCCGCTCTCCCTGTTTGTGGTCGAGGGAAAAAATTTAAATAAACAAATACCCGATAATTAAAGGGCTTTTAGACGGACAACAAAGAGGGTGCTCTCAAGTATTCGTCCGAGTAAGTGGCGTTACCGCATCTATGCACCCTTCCCCTAGCATTCGAACGGTCGATACGACCCTTTGCCAACCACCGACGATGGGGGGGTGAATATGATAACTTCATACTTCACCTGGTATAAAGTACAGGAACCTGAAACGGCTTCCGGACTGGCGTGAAAAATTGCGCTTCGCTGAAGGTTTTGATGTAAAATATCACCGCCAAGAACAACGCAGAATGGGGAAAATGTGAGAAAAATGCGATTCTTAAATTCCTTTTATTATAATATATTAAAATGTATTAGGTCCAATAAAGCGAAGAGAAAATATTGCAAGAAATTTGATTAAAAATTTGATAAGGGGATTATTCTAAAATGATTTGGATAATTATTCCAAAACAATTGATTATATTTGATTGGCCTCAAAAGGTGTGTTAATTATAAAACTATACTTGTAAGCCTATTAAAATAATTGATGATGAATGCCTGGAGATATAATCATAGGCTTGATGATTGAAAAGAAAACATAAAATAATATTACGCTCTTATAAAAATTGTAATAAAAGAAATTCATCGATCGATTGGCTTTAAACGCTCAAGATGCAATAATTCTAAACCTGTGTTTTTAATTCCATTAAAACAATCCATAATCAATGCCTGGAAACATACCGACGTGCTTGACGATTAAATAGAAAACATAAAATGTTTTAACGCTTTTAAAAAAATTGTAAAAAATAAATTTATGGCATTATTATCCTTAAAAGCTCAAATTCCATTGTGTAGTTTTATTAAAACAATCGATAATCAATACCTAGAAATAAAATGGAATGCTTGATTAATAAATGGAAAATATAAAAATTGTAAATCATATCCCTGGAACCGAATTTTGGAAATAAAGTAACCTAAAGGAATAATAAATACGTCCGTTTCATCCATTTTGTATACAAGACGTAAAAAGATAAATTGATTCGGGAAATATTTACCGAGGAGTAAGAAAATAAAAACACACTCGACTGAAAAAAGAATCTCAAAGTGGCACGAAAATAATCTCTCCGCGGAGAAATGCGATGGAGTTATTAAATATCTATGGAGGGACGTCGTCTGCCTTTTTCCCCACAACAAGACGTTTCCTGAAGCGATCCTCTTCCACTCGGCGGCGCCGCTCGGAAATCGTCTGCAGTGTACTACACACGGCTTAAAGGGGAAACGTGGGAATTCGCCACATCTGGAATTTCTAAGAGTTAATTTATTAAAAAGTATACTTCACTTACAATGATTAATATATACTACTACATAATTAATTAGTTTACCTAATGGTATAATTAATTAAGTTTGGATTATTGTGTTAATCCCGGCGCATCCACCATTATTAGTGATTTGGCAACGCATCAGCTTTACTATTTAATTTTGTTTACGTAATGTATAAATTGCAAATCTCTTTTCATTAAATATTTGATTAGTCAAAATGTTGCGTATGTTTTACTGATTGGAAGGTGGGATAGAGGCCACCCACCCGCCCTACATATATATTTTAATTTTAACTGCTATACTTCGTTCCGTTTCCAAAAAAAAATTAAAGGTTTGAGTTTATGATGTCTGAAAACTTTAAACAGAGTTTTAGTTAAAGTTTAGGTACATATGTAGGGTGGGTGGGTGTCCACTATCCAACCCTTCAATTACAAAAGCATAAAGTTTTCAAAATTTCATCTTCATCTAACTTATTGGTATATTACAGTAAATTCTTTGTTTAGTGTTTTCAAATAAATTTATATGTTTTATAATGGCATTATTTGTAGAATTATGAGAGTCAAATATAATTTTATGCTTCGATAAGTTGATTATATTTTCATTTTATGGTATTTGTAATTATCCGCTCTGACCACTCTGAAGAGAAATTTCAATGAGATAGAGCGAAAATATATATTGTTAAATAAATATTTTAAATCTGAGAGAAAATATTTAAATTTTGGAGAAAAACTGTTGGAATAGAAAATTTCAGTTTTCGCAAAAAATTCCAAGAAAGTTCTGATTAGATAACTTTTCTTTAAAGTTCTAGAACCATCAATGAAAAATTTTACAGTTAGAAAAGATAAATATAAGCCATTGAAAAATTTTCGGAGGAAGTTTTTTTGTTTAATCTTAGATAAAAATGACTTCAAAATCTGAAAAATTCTAGAAATGAAAAACATTTTAGAAACTGGAAACGAAAATAGCGAGAAAATTACCGCTGGAAAATTTTAGATTCCTTGGAAAAAGGTATTTCAACTAGGATGACAAATTTCTTCCAAATTACGATTAGAAGCATTGAAATATTTTAGAAATCTAGGAGAACATTTTCATAAAATTTATAAAACTTTCAATGAAAATTCTTACTATCAGAAAAAAGAAAATGCTAAATAGCATCGAATACACAAGCATTAGAAAGTTTTAAAACCTTTGAAAAAATTGTTCTAACTAGGAAATGAAATTCCTGGAATATTTCGATTAGATAAAAAAAAGAGAAGCATTGTTGAAATATTACAGAAATCTTGGAGAAATATTTCATAAAATTTATAAAATTTTTAATGACAATTTCAGAAATTAGAAAAATGAAGTTCTAGAAATCTGTAAGAGAAATTGCTAAATTATAATCATCTAATTTTTATTTTTCGTAAAATATAGAGAAGAAATTGTTGGATGAAGAAGACAAAACTATCATAAGGAATTTTTAGAATCTGTGGAATTTTATTAAAATCACTACAACCTTTATTGAAAATTGTTGCATTTAGATATAGAAAAACATAGAACAGAAAATGTGGAAAAATCAGAGAATACTAGAACTAAAAATTTTTAAACTTTGTGAGAAAACTTATAAAAAATATTTTATATCTGCAAGGAAAATCGTTCAAAATTTTATAAACGTTTTTATTCGTAAAATATAGTAGAGAAATTATCGCACAAGAAAAATAAATACAATTAGAAAATTTTAGAATCCGTGGAGAAAGGTTTCGTAAGAAATACTTCTGAAAAATTTCGATAACATAACAATTTCATAAAAACTCTAGAAAGAGAAAAACATAGGACAGAAAACGCTGAAAATAACTACCGCTGGTTTAGTTTTGGAATTTTGGAGTTAAATAAAACATTTTAAACGATTTGAAAATCTACAAATTTGGTGAAAAACTCTAGAATGAAAAAAAAAATAAATAAAAGGAAAGACATTTTTGGAAAAACAATTTTAGAACTTTTAAAGAAAATGATTGCAACGTATAAGAGAAGTTTCTAAAACTTTCGATAAGATGGAGTACGAATAAATATTGTAGAAAATATAAGAGAAATTTCTAAAACTTTCGATAAGATGGAGTACGAAGAAATGTTGTAGAAAATTTTCGAAATCTGGGAGAAAACTATCATAAAACAACAATTACCGGCCAATTTCTGTACTTCCGATATTCGATATTGAATCTATTTTATCTGAGCAAATTTCTAACTTTTAAGAATCCAATCAAATATTAGCAAGCTCGCAATTTGGTTTTAGAAAGGGTAGGTCTACGACAATGGCAGTGGAAACTTTTATAAACTATATCGTTGATGGATTTAAGGATGGTAACATTGTTGCAAGTAATTTTCTTGATCTAAGTAAGGCCTTCGATTGTGTCAAGCACTCAATATTGGTAAGAAAATTGTACTTCTACAATTTTGAACCTGAAGCCTGTAAATTAATAACATCTTATTTAACAAACCGAAACCAACTAGTGGTACACGGAGATAGCAAATCAGAAGAACGAGAAATTGTACATGGTGTGGCTCAAGGGTCTATCTTGGAGCCACTACTATTCTTAATATACATAAAAGATCTCCCAAAACAGTTTCGTAATATATCTACTGTACTATACGCCGATGATACCACAATATCATTAAAAGGCGACACAATTGAAAATGTAACCACTCAATTACAGGTTGCTATGGAGGTAGCGAACAATTGGTTTAACCTTCGAGCGGGCGCGCCCTTCATTTTAACATGTGCGAGCGCGCGCCGTAAATTTTACGTCAAACAGTTTACCACAATTTTTTACTATTTTATGATAGCATAGAGTTTCGTAATTATCAATAATTAAAGAAAAATAGTATTTGAGTTAAAAAAATATTATTTTTTTGCGAAGCTTTTCATAAAACAAGAAAAAATAAAAGAAAAAAATAATTTAAAAAATAATATGTATAGATGAATAAATTTAATAATTAACTAATTGATAATTAATATATTATGTACACATACTTTCTTGGTTCACAAGATGAAAACGTATATAAAAAACTGTTAAATATTAATATTTACACTAAGTTATACTACAATTACACTAGAAGTTGCGCTTTATTCCCAATACATTAATTCACTTATTACTCTGTGCCGACCAAATGTTATGGCACAAAACCAAATAATCTTCACCAGCATAATCTATAGGCATTGTTCAAAGAATAGATAAAGATTATTTTTAGATTTATACGCGTGCAGTCATTTAATTAGAAAATTAATACATTTTCCGTAAATTTTACGGCAGCGCGCCCGCTCTAAGGTTAACTTAAATAAATTGAAACTAAATGATGACAAGACGGTCAAAAAAGTGTTCTCGCTAAAACGTACCCAATCTGTGGAAAAATCAACTACCAGACTCCTAGGCTTTTCAATAAGTACAGATCTAACTTGGGAAGCACATGGTTGTCAAAAGGGGTCTATATTTTAAGAAATCTGTGAGATCGTTATACACCAAATCATTAAAGAATACCGAGAAAAGATTTAATTTCTTTTTGAGTGCGGCGTATTGGAAATTTTTTGATTGAACCAATTTTTATTGGATTTGGTTTTATACCATTAGGTGTAACAATATAGCCTAAAATTTCAGTTTCTAGTTTAAAAAATTCGCATTTGTCTAATTGTAAACGTAAATTGTGATTTTGAAATCTTCTGAAAACTCGCTCAAGTGATTTTTTGTGTTCTTCCAAATTTTGTGAAAAAGTTCTAATGTCGTCTAAATATATCATGCAATACTTATTAATGACGTCTCTAAATACAATATCGAACATCTCTTGGAATGTCACCGGGACGTTCTTCAGTGCAAATGGCATCCAATTGAACTCATATTGTCCGTAGTCAGTGTTAAAGACTGTTTTTTGTTTTGAACTATTTGATGGTATCCTGAAGCTAAGCCCAATACGCTAAAATATTGTACCCTTCCTAATTTATCTAGGACATCTTCTATATTTGGCAGCGGATATCGATCGCCTATTGTTTTTCAATTATGCGCTCGATAGTCGATATCCATTTTGGTTTTTTTATTTTCCTGATGCATCTACTTTCTTATCTACTAAATGTACTGGAAAACCTCATGGTGAAATTCTGGGTTTTATTATTCCGCTTTCTAACAAATAAATAACATGATCTTTAATAATTTCTTGATTTATTTGTGTGCTTCTAATAAATATTGGTTCATCTTTTGCAATGATCATGTTGAACGTCTGTTGTACAAGTTTCTTCGGGTTGTTTAAAAATATCAATATACTTTTTGTAAATATTTATAATTGTTCTTTCTTGATTCATGTGATCCATCCTAATTAAATTATCTAATTTCTTTATTCCTTCCTGTTGTTGCAATGATAATGGTTGAATGTCATATTTTTGCAGTTCGTATTCATTTAAGTTATCAATTTCTATCTCTTGTTCATTTTCCGATTGATTTTCTATTACTAAATTTATTTATTTGTATTGAAAATTTTATTGTGTCGCTATATTTAATTCCTGGTACATAAATTTCGCGGTTCGATTTAGTTACGTTAATTGTTTGAATTGTTAACGAATTCGGCGGTAAATTCATTTTGCTTGTATAGTTGGTTTTGCGTTAAATCAATATTATATTTCATTTTTTTCAAATTTTTTATTCCGACTAAACCATTAAAGAAATCATGAAAGTTCATGACTATCATTTTGAAATTGCCTGGGCATTGTAATTCTGGAAAACTGGGAATGGTGACTAATTGTTTAGGTTGATTAACACAGTTTGCTGAACTCAATTTTAAATTAATGGGCTCTGTAGAATTTGGATAAAATTTTGCAATCACTTCTTCTAAATCTTTAGAATTTAGAGTTCTTACATATAATTTTATATCTTGTGGTAAATTTATTAAATATATATCCAAAGCATTTGTTGTAAATATTTCATGACTGACTATTTTATGAGATAAATTACTGAGATTTAATTTTGTTATCAATTTAGCTACGATTCAATAAAATTTTCGTTTTTGTTAATTTTAATATTTAAAAATTCTGCAACAAATTGTTCAAAGTCGCATTTATCTGTAAAATGATTAATAATAGCCTTTTATAAATCTTTCCATGTTTCAAGGTCATCTCTAGGTTCTAAAATTTGTCTGGATTTACTTCTAAATGTATTGAAACTGGTGTTAATAATTACTATTTTTAATTCATTTCTCGAATCATATTTCGCATGGATAGCGAAGGAAATACGAAAGAAAGCATTTATTTCGTGAATTTTGGAGGCGTTTACTTCGTAGTACATTTTTAATCACTTAGTTTGATAATAATTACTGTGTAATTCGAAACTAGTCACGAAGTGTTGTATAAAAATAAAAAGTAGTATAAAAAAAATGAGCGTTTTTCTATTATTCAAAGAATTTATTTCATGTTCATTACCTTCAAAGCATGGCGTTGAAACTAATTCTATTTTAAAAACTTGCAATCTTACTCAATCATTATTTTCGGTAGTCATTGCTGAATCTTCCACAATTGTTACCGAATCAAATAATCTATTTAATTCTTCCAGATTGGATTTATTTTGTATTATTTTTTTAAATCAAGTGTTTGGACAAACTTTCCAAATAATGGAATTTTACAAATAATGTAAATGGGTTACAAATTAACGAATTAAATTTGGTCTGTCTTACCTTGTCTCGTGCAAACGCTCGCGTCGCTGGATGTCGCTCAGCAGCTCTTCTTTTTTCTTTCTTACCATCGTCTTTGAATCGATGTTAACTGTTACTTTTGAATTGCAACATTCACCTCAAAGTTCTCGTCTCTCAGGTCCGGTACAAGGAGTTGATACTCGCCAATGGAATCGATTCTCGATGAATTTATTGATTCTCAATTGATACCGGATCCTACCGACTGCGCCAATTATGTTGATTGATTTTGGTAACGAGTTTTTAAAAATAGTTTTTTAAATAAACGACGTGTATTTTTCTTCACTGTTACAAGTTTCAGACCGAGATTTACATATCATGAATTGAAAATAATTAGCGCAGAGCGCAAATCGTGATAATACGCGGATTTCATAATCGTAACGCGGTCGTCGTAGATGGTCGCGATCAAATGTTTTTACTTGAAGATGCGCTTCCTCCATGTAATATTTACGTAATGTATAAACTGCAAATCATATTGATTAAATATTCATTTAGACAAACCCTCGCGTTTTACTGATTGAAGGGAGGGATAGAGACCACCCACCCACCCTACATATCTATTTTTATTTCAGCTACTGTTCTTTCCGTATCCAAAAAATCAATAAAAGGGTTTGAGTGTATGATGTTCGGAAACTTAAAACAGATTTTTGGTTGACGTTTAGGTACATATGTAGGGTGGGTGGGTAGCCACTATCGAACTTTTCAATTACAACATAAACGATGTTATAGAAATATTTTAATTAAGTGAATGTATGTTTATATAATGTAAAGAGTGCAAATAGTTTTCATTAAATATTCAATTAGCCAAACCCTCGTGTATGTTTTACTGATTGGAGGGTGGGATAGAGGCCACCCACCCACCCTACATATATAGTTTTAATTTAACTAATGTCCTTCGTTTCGTTTCCAAAAAAAACAATAAAAAGGTTCGAGTTGATGATGTTCGAAAACTTAAAACAGAGTTTTAGTTTAACTTCAGGTACATATCTAGGGTGGGTGGGTGGCCACTATCCTACTCTTCAATTACAAAACACAAACGACGATTTTACAGAAATATTTAGATTAAAGGAATGTATGTTTACGTTATGTACTGAATAGGTTAAAATGTTAAAGAACTAAAATTAAATTGGAAATATTCCTCCCAACTGTAAAATGCTTTCCCAAATAAAAAATCTTTTTTACAAATTTATTAAGAAGTATTTTTTTATATAACTAGGAAGTGTATTGAAAAACTTGATCGCATAGAATGGAACGCCAGTTTGTGACTTTGTTAATCTAATATTGGACTCTTGTCTAGTATCATGGTTATGTATTTTAGAGCAACTGTGATATAAATGTATGTGCTGTTTAATATATAAGAGGCAGTCAAGAATAAACAGACAAGCGAAGGTTAGAATCTTCAAGTGAACAAATGCCTGACGACAATCCTCCATATATCCAAGACCCGAAATAACTCGAATTGCCTTCCGCTGAAGTCCGAATTTGCAACTCGTAAAGTTTCTTTTGAAACTATTGTAGATAGGTTGCGTAAGAGAAAAATATTGGAACATAGTTTGCTAGCCAGTGCATCGCCATGTGTTGCCCATGTTAAACGAGTGTCTATATGTACTCCTAAGAATTTCACAGATTCTTTTTCATATCCTTTTTTTGCCAACGTAAAAAATAATCTTTTAGTTTTGCTTGTATTGAGTTTAAGTCTATTATTTAGGAACCAATCAGAAACTTCAGTAAAGGTTTCATTATGCTGGTGAGATACCGTCTTCAGATGTTGAGATTTATTAATCAGTGTGGTATCGTCAGCATATAAAATAATTTCTGCACCATAATCTGAATCTGGCAAATCATTAATGTAAATCAAAAATAATAAGGGTCCCAAAATGGAACCCTAAGGTATTTCATGTTTAATTGGATAGGCTGCAGAAATACTATTTTTATGTATTATGCTTTGTGTTCTCCCTGAAAGATATGATATAATTAGGCCATAGCTGTCTGGGTGTAAGTTATAGAAGTTCAACTTTCGTAATAGAATTTCATGAGAGACACAATCAAAAGCTTTAGATAAGTCTAGGCAGCTTGACATAGATATTAAGCCCTGTACGATGCAATCTACTACCATTTCAACTAAGTTTAAAATTGCATCAGTAGTAGAAACGCCTTTTCGGAAACCAAACTGCTGGTTTCGAAAAAGTTTCAAAGTAATCAATTAATTGAATTTGAAGAATTTTTTCGAAAATTTTCCCAAATATAGGCAACAACGAGATTGGTCGGAAGTTATCAGGATTATCCAGCTCACCTTTCTTCTACACGGGAATGATTAGTGCTCTCTTAAGTGCATCAGGAAAAATATTATTTCGAATACAAATATTGAATAACTTAGTTAACGGAGATATAATTGTATTTAACACAGCCTTAACAACATCACAATTGAGTCCATAAATATCTCTACTTTTGTTATTTTTCAAATCACCTATAACCTTACGTACAGTATTTATAGAAATCTCCGAAATTTTAAAATATTCTTTACAGTTGGGAGCATTCCTACACATTTAACTAACAGGGTTAGTGCCAGGTTCAGGTAATGAGTTTAAGATTTTACTTGAAATTTCAGAAAAAAATGTATTAAATTCTGATGCAGAAATGTTAGTCCGTATGAGTGTATGTAATGATCTTTGAGAATTTTTAATATCCCACATAGCCTTTGGTTTGAATTTGTGGTTTCTTATATAAGCATTATTTGCACCAAACTTGCATGATTCGATAGCACGTCTATAGGATATTCTAAGCTTATTTCTTAACTCCCTTAACACGGGATATTGATTTTGGTTATAGTCTGAAATTAGCTGTAACACATCTCTCATCTTTTTGAGCTCTTTTTTATCGCCGTATGATTTTATAATCTTCTGAGGAAAAGATAAGTGGAAATGGTTGATAAAGATAAAGAAATTTCTCAACACAGTCATTAGCATTTAAAAACTCATCAATAAAACTCCATTTTTCTGCATCAAGCAATTGGAAAAAAGTAAATTTACCACGAACTGTAATCGGATGTTTGATTTCGTTCTTAAGATTACTCGTGGATGTGTCATCAGGTACAATATGAAATAAGATGCCTTTGTGATCAGATATACCCGTTTCTAGAGGTTGTACTATAGAATCAGGATAATTAGTGGCAACATTATCAATGCAATTATTGAGACGGGTAGGAAAAGTAACCAAAAATTGCAAACCGTAACTATGTGCAAAGTCAATAAGCGTATATTTCTTATCATCATCGTTACCATTGAACCTGACGTTCAAATCGGCAGCTAGAAACACATACTTTCCATCAGTACATATATTGTCAAACACTTTTGAAAGCGTGAATAAAAATTTATTAAAATCACCAGAGGGAGATCTATATACAGCTAGTACAATGCAGTTAAGAATTTCAATATCAGCAATTTCACAGTCTTTTTTTAGAAGAATATGTGTTACAATTTAAAGGGCAGTATTTAATATCGCTTTTCACCAAAATTAGCACTCCAGATGATAATCTTCGAGAGAACTGAGTAGCTACATGAAAATTGGTAATAATAATTGACATTGCTTCTTCATCTAATAACCAAAGCTCGCAAATACATAATATTGAAACATTTAATGCTGAATGGTTAATTAGACTATCGATTTCATTTAATTTAGTGGTAATAAATTTAAAAATTTGTTTAATCATCGAGTATTTATATTTATTATTTATGAAAAAGTTATTTTTAGAGATTATCCCATTTATTATATACATCAGTGTTTCTCAACCTTTTTAAGCCTATCGCCCACTTTATTTGGTCTAAGTCCTTAATCGCCCCCCTTACTCATAGCAACTTATTCTATATAAAGGAATTATTTAAGTGCGCATTTAATGTCAATGTAAAACAAAATCCAAGAACATTTATTATACTTTAATATACCCCCAAGGGGGCGATATCGCCCACGTTGAGAAACACTGATATACATGCATTTAAGATTTGTGGCACATGTATTCAATTGATTATTGATTGAATTAATTAATTTGTTCAAAATGTGCCTTCCTCGCCAGAGAGGATTCTCAATTAAATAAACATTTGTTTTCTCTGACACTACCTTTAAAATTTGTTTAATTTGTGTAATATCTATCTGACGCCCCTTAATTGCATCTACAATCCCAGCCATAATGAAGATATGATCATCGTATGTAAAGTCACTAGCCAAATCATTGACCTGTTCAACCACAGCAGATAAAGTAGCGTTGGGTTTAAATATTGACAACGTAGTTGGTGATTTGGGAAATTGATTCAGAGCCTTTCTGAATAATCGCCCCATATTTCTTCCGTGGTTATCACTTAGAATTAGAATCCTGGAATTGTCCTTAAAAATTGGTTTCTGTGAAATCGACTTGTTTTGAAGGACATCGAGTATTTGAGCCATTTCAGTTAGTTTTCCTTAGATATACAATCTAATTCATCATGCATTTTCGTGTCAAATTGAATCTTTAATGCATTACAGCTTTCGCATTTATCATATATGTTTTTAATAACAGAACATGTTGATAGATTATTTGTCAATACAGGTTGATGCTGAGGATCTTTATAGTTATGTAATTAATCCTTAAGATCTGCATTTATTCTTTTGACATTCAATAATTCATGTTTTACATTATTAATGACAATTCATTAATTTGCTTAATAAGCTGTTCTTCACTTTCTATGGCTTCATTTTTGATTAGTTTAATGCATGTTGTTAACTTTTCAATATGATTCGACTTATTTCTGACTTCAGTATTTAACTCTTCAATTACGTCTTGTGTAATTGTTTCGAAACTGCTTTTTAATGAAGATTTGTTTAAGGTCCGTTCACAACAAATTATTTTATGCTCGTCCACAAATTTAATTTTTTTAATTTTGTTTTTACATGCTGAGTGGTAAATATTATGGCAATTTATGCATACAAAATTCTTAAAATTAATATTTTTACAACACTTAAAAGTGCAGTTGGCCTGAGATATGTTTACACTATTGTTTTGATAACAAATAAATTTAGGTTAGGAATACATAAATTAATTAAACAGACATAGGGATACAGGGACACACCCTTCACAAAACCTGGTCTTTTGTGATGACTTTTAATGACAAACAGGGGACGACCACGGAAAGGTTAATTAATAATGAAATAAATTTAGTTGAGTCGGCCGTAAATTATATGTATTCGCACTATATGCAATCCATTATACTCCTCAGATAAGTTTTGTATACGTATAAAGATTTAGGTTATACTAACATTAAATCAATGAAGTAACATTTAACTATTCTAGAACTATGGACTTTGAAATATGGTTTCCGTTCAACTTAGAATTACACATTTTCAACTTATAGATTTTGAAACACAGTCGAACTATAATAACTTTGAACTATCAACGTGGACAACAAGCAACGTGCGAAATAATGTGGTGATGTAGGTACATATGTAGGGTGGGTGGGTGACCACTATCCAACCCTTCAATTACAACAACACAAAGGACGATTTTACATAAATATTTATTATAAACGAATGTATGATTACGTAATGTATAAAGTGAAAATCATTTTCATTAAACATTCAATTAGGCAAAATCTCGCTTATGTTTTACTGATTGGTGAGTGGGATAAAAGACACCCACCCCCCCTACATATATATTTTAATTTCAGCTACTGTTCTTCGTTCCGTTTTTAAAAAAAAAACAATAAAAGGTTTGAGTTGATAATGTTCGGAAACTTAAAACAGAGTTTTGGTTTAAGTTTAGGTACATATGTAGGGTGGGTGGGTGTCCATTATCCTATGCTTCAATTAGAACAACATAAACGACGATTTTACAAAAATATTTATATTAAAGGAATGTAAGTTTATGTAATGTGTAAAGTGCATATCTCTTTAAATTAAATATTTAATTAGCCAAACTCTCGAGTATTTTTTACTGATTGGAAAATGGGATAGAGGCCACCCACCCACCCTACATATGTATTTTTATTTTAGCTAATGTCTTTCATTCCGTTTCCAAAAAACAATAAAACGGTTTGAGTTGATGATGTTTGTAAACTTAAAACAGAGTTTTAGTTTAAGTTTAGGTACATATGTAGGGTGGGTGGGTGACCACTATCCTACTCTTCAATTACAACAACACAAACGATGTTTTTACAGAAATATTTACATTAAAGGAAGGAATGTTTACGTAATGTATAAAGTGCAAATCATTTTCATTAAATATTCAATCAGCCAAACCCTCGCGTATGTTTTACTGATTGGAGGGTGGGATTGAGGCCACCCACCCACCCTACATATATATTTTTATTTTATCTAATGTGCTTCGTTTCGTTTTCAAAAAACAATAAAACGGTTTAAGTTGATGATGTTTGTAAACATAAAACAGAGTTTTAGTTTAAGTTTAGGTACATATGTAGGGTGGGTGGGTAGCCACTATCCTACCCTTCAATTTCAACAACATAAACGACGATTTTACAGAAATATTTACATTAAAGGAAGGAATGTTTACGTAATGTATAAAGTGCAAATCATTTTCATTAAATATTCAATTAGCCAAACTCTCGCATATGTTTTACTGATTGGAAAATATTTTTAGTTGATGATGTCCGGAAACTTAAAACAAAGTTTTAGTTGAAATTTAGGTACATATGTAGGGTGGGTGGGTGGCCACTATCCACGTCTTTAATTACAAGAATATAAACGACGATTTTAGAAAAATATTTACATTAAAAGAATGTAAGTTTATATATTGTGTAAAGTACAAATCATTTTCATTAAATATTCATTATTAATTAGCTAAACTCTCGCGTATGTTTTTCTGATTGGAGGGTGGGATAGAGGCCATTCACCCACCCTACATAAATATTTATATTTTTCTGATGCCTTCGACATTTTCCATACGAGGTCCCCAATTTCAAATTTGATTTGTCGTTTCCTTAAATTATATGTCTTAGCGTTCTTCTGATATGCTTTCTCTAATCTATCTTTCGCTTCGGAATATATGATAGAAAGATTTCCTAAATCCTGCGCAAACTGGTTGGGGTCCCTATCTTCAACCTTAATGTTATTCGCCGTGCCATAGAAATCTCATCTACTGGGTACATTTCTTCCAAAGTTGAAGAAGTTCGGGCTGAATCCGATTACCTCGTGTACTGATGATCTTATCGCGTATCCTATGTCATAAATATGTTTATCCCAAGCGTTGTGAGGGTTTTCCCTCAAATATGACCTAATTGCCATCCGGTTGTACCTTTCTGTGAAGTTGACCTGTGGATGGTACTTCGCATTATACCAAAGGTGTTTTATTTTATATTTTTCAGACAACTCTTTGAAATTAGATGATATGAATTGTTTGCCGTTATCCATCATAATAATTTATGGAACACCGAACAAAAGGCATTCCGGTTTTTCATGTAACTACAAACTTCAGAAGTCGTGGCCCTCCTTAAAGGACTTACCAATACGAATTTTGAGAACCTGTCCGTTACAGTTACCTTTTTTCGATGTAGAGGTAGAGGCCCAATTAGATTCGTTGAGATCACCTGAAAAGGGAATTGCACCTTCTTTTGGCTTCCCATTAATCCTGCCCTGGAGATATTTGGTGCTCTTTGTTCGCCGCATACCCTACAGTTCTTTACATATTTTGATACGTAATCGCGCATGTTTGGCCAGTAAAACAAGTCGCTTACTTTTCTGAGCGTTTTAAAGAACCCGAAGTGTCCTAAAGTCGGTTCATCATGAGCCCATTTTAGTACTGTCAACCACTGGGAACTTGGGCACTACTAACCTCCATTCTGACGTATTCGATGTGATGAGAGTCACAACATGAAAGTTCCCCTTGCGATGACGTAATTCCATATCCTAATGGCTTGGATTCAAAGCCCATCTTTCTTATCGTCCAGTGGGATCCTTCAATCGCTGAAGCCATAGGAGAGAATAATGATCGGTAATCGCAACAAAACCTATTTGGAAATTTATTACTAGATGAACTTCACCAGAAACTACTATTTTTTCTCCGATGGCTGTATAAATTGATTTAATTTCAGTAGGCAAAACTCTCAACTTTTTCATACATAACTCTATCCCATCGCCACCTACGATAGAACGATTTGCCCCTGAATCGACCAAAGCAGTTATTCTCACGTCAAAAATACCTACTTCCAAATATAAACGGTTACCATGCGGGTTTTTTAAATAAAAATAGGACTAATACACCCTTTTGAACAGAAAGACTGTACGACCTTCAACCACTGGTCCCATTCGTTTATTTGGGTCTGATTTGGACACAGGCTGTGGCGACCCTTAAACAGCCTGAATTTTTGTTTTTTGATGGAACCTGTTTATTAACTGTTTCTTTACAGTATCTTGCAAATATGGCCCCTTTTTCGACAACGGTAACATATTAGAGAGGACCTCGATCTATCTTGAACGGATACCACCGCCGTCTACTCAGCACGCCTTTCTGGTTGCTGTAACTGGATCATCTGCCTCTAATTTTCTGCACAAATCTGCCAGTTGGTGAATACTCGTAATCCCATTGAGACTTAGACGCGACCTGTAGGAAGGTAAACGGTTTTGTCGAATCCTCCACACTTGAGATGCTTCATCAGGTGGATTACTTAACATAGAAAATTTTTGCACTAGGGATATGAATAGCAACTTTTTCATTTCGCGCTTGTTTCCTAATGATGATATCTTCCAGGAGACTATCATTGATGTTTGGTGAAAGAAAATCTGCTTTTAAGGCCGCTACCAAAGAATCCCCATCGCAAAGTACTCTCCTTTTAAAGAACGTCCGCTGAAAACAAATCCACCGCTGATCGAAACAATTCATCCTTCGAAACTCCCCGGGCTTCTCTCAGCTCTTCGACTCTTTCTAGAAATTCCAAAAGTGATGACCCACCGTCAAACGTGAGACCCCATCTGTAGACTGGAACATGCCAAACCTTGCGGTGATTACATATAGGCCTAGAGGGAGGACTTGTAATAGAAGACACATCCTCTTCATCATCATCGTCTTCGTCAGAATCGACTCCTTCTCCAGCTAAAGATGAGTGTCTACCGCCCTCAACAAAAGTGGATGCCATCGCCTTCGAAATGTTTAAAGACTTGCGAGACAACTGCGCTTCAAATAGTATACATTTGCTAAGATTATCGGCTTTGAACCCTTTTACCGCATCACTCGACTCTACTTACCTATCAATTCTATTTTGCAAGTGTAACAACCTTATCTTAACCCTTTTTTCCGTCGCCCTCGCATCTTTAACTGGGTAAGAATCTATACACTGACGAACAGATTCCATGGATCTCCTTATCATCTACCCCTGACACAAATTTTGTTTCTTTCTCAAGTGGAGCTATATTTTCAGATAGAAATTTACTCAACACAGAGCGCAAATCTTCGACTTTAGCCGTTTCATTATGAAAACCCCTGTTATTTGTTATTGAGCGTTTTTTTTGTCATTAAGGGCCCCACGTTGGGCGCCAATTTTATGTATACTATCCTACCCTTCAATTATAACATAAACGACGATTTTACAGTTATGTTTATATTAAAGGAATGTATGTTTACATAATGTTTAAAGTGCAAATCATTTTCGTTAAATATTTAATTAGCCAAACTCTAGGGTATGTTTTACTGATTGAAGCGTGGAATAGAGGCTATCCACCCACCCTACATATATATTTTTATTTCAGCTACTGTTCTTCGTTCCGTTTCCAAAGAAAAACAATAAAAGGATTTCAGTTGATGATGTCTGGAAACTTTAAACAGAGTTTTAGTTTAAGTTTAGGTACATATGTAGGGTGGGTGGGTGGCCACTATCCTACCCTTCAATTACAACAACATAAACGACGATTTTACAGTAATATTTATATTATAGGAATGTATGTTTACGTAATGTTTAACGTGCAAATCATATTATTTTAATATTCAATTAGAAAAACTCTCGCAAATGTTTTACTGATTGGAGGGTGGGATAGAGGCCACCCACCCTATCTACATATATATTTTTATTTAGCTAATATCCTTCGTTCAGGTTCCAGAAAACAATAAAAGGGCTCGAGTTGATATTGATTAATATTTACCTTAATTATTACTTGCAATAAAAATAAAAAGTATATTTTTATAAGGAAAATATTTGGTGTTACTTCATTATTTTATCTTTGCGTAAGTTTTAAATTACGTGTCGTTACTTTAAATTAGAGAAGATCATCTTAGAAGATAATCGTAATGTAAAAAGCTACGTTCATATTTTACGTGAATTTTAATTATTTCTAGTGACGGGGAAATGGCAACAGCTGAAGCCGAGCGGTGAGAAACTACCCTGTCTGCAAGAGCACTCGACTGTGGCCTACAAAGACAATATCTACGTGTTCGGGGGTGAAGTGAGCTTCTCGGCAGGCACTGAAACACCCCTCTGGGTCTACGACATAAAGAACAACAGTTGGAAGAAAGTGCGCTCTAAAAAAGGTGAGTGTACAAATAGCTTCGATTATTTGATGATTTTAACAATTTTTTTAGGTGTGGCGACGCCGAAGGGTAGAAGGGGACACACCGCCCTCGTCCATCGCGGTTCGATGTTAATTTACGGTGGTTATCAGGATCTGCGGGGTTCTTGCAGTGAACTGTGGGCCTTTCATTTTGGTAAGTCGTCGTCGAAATTTGCGGCTCATTTCTGCACGAATCCCCTCATTACGTCCTTTATCTTGTGCAGATGCGTGCCCCGGCTCAACAGTTAGGGTAGGCTAGAGAATGAGGGTCTTGAGGATGATGGAATTTTCCCTTCTTTGGATAGGGACGTATAAGGAATTGGAGAGGGGGGAGCTTTTTAGTTGAAGGGCTTTTTAGTGTTTTGTTGATTTAACGATATAATTAGGAAACAAACTTCATTCCGGAGAATGCGGAGAGGGACGGTGTAGAGTTATTAGAAGTTAATTAGTTTTTGTTATAAACTCAAACCTCGTTAGAAACGTTAGAGTTTTCAAATCGATACAAAAGAGTAAATAAAAGTACTTTCAACTATGTAATAATTAGAAAAAACACGAAAATATTTCGTAAAATCTACAATGTTACTTTCAACGTTAGTAATGCTCACCAACATAATTTAATAATAATAATAATATTTACTTGTAATTAAGGCACAATAACTTTTTTTTACCATCAAATATTTAATAATATTTATTAACGGAAAATTCAATTTTCATACATTTTTAAGTTGAAACATAATTATCAAATACATTTTTTATGTATGCAGAATATAATATTCTTTAAAAATTATTTTAGTTTTTGAAAGTCGAACACTTTTTACGCCAGTTATAATTATGTTATATAATAGCAAGCTAAATTTGTCGAAAATAGTTACAATAAAAAAGTTTTCAAGTTATACAGACAAAGTTGTAGTGGTTTATTGCAGTTATAATTGTTTAAACTCTTAAATCTTGAAAATTTTAAGGCAATCAAACCAAAATATTCTATCATCACGATTTGGTGGAGGTGCCGGGTTCAATCTTAAATCTAGTGCAATTTACCAACGGTATATAACTTTTATAAAAGTATAAAACTTTAGAATTTCAATTATATGCCGCATTTCGTAACCTAGTTGAAAAGAAATCGATTTGATTGTAAATAATTTAGAGCCACTTTAGCGTAACTGCATCAACAATACACTTTAATGTGTAATCATTTTCCGGCGTTTAAAGGATTATGATTGATTACTACAATGTATTTTAAATGGTGAAAGCGCCGGGTTTGATACATTCAATGTGTTTAAATGGTGGATGCGCCGGGATTAATTTTCGCGTAACCTTTTTTTGGGGGAAAACGTTGTTATGTAGAAATATTGCCTAAGATAATTGTCGATATGAATCATCCGGAATGGGAAAAATGTAATTAGGCGCGATGATGTATGGTGAAATTTCCGCTTGGAACTCCCCGCGTAATACGATTACTAATTAATCCGTGAAACAATGGAAACTGTAGGACAAACTCGACGTGACGTGTATAAAATGCAAATTACATGTACACCGGGTAAACGACCGGATGTTTCATTCAAAGTCGCCGCGGCTATTATTGCGGCCCCTTTATGAATATTACATAAATACATAAATACGTTTTTTTACATGTAATTTATTAGCGTAGCAACATGATATTTCATATTTTTTTGTAGCGTAACAAAGCAGCGAATGAATATATCTTTACTGGTTATATTTAATATGGTTTAAATGCTTAAAATGTAATAACGTAATATATATGCATATCATATGTGTAATAATATTTTATTATGAAGCACAATAAAATTAAGTCTAATTATAATTATTATGTAATTATAATAATTATAACCCGGCGCATCCACCATAAATCTTTAATTGACTATAAATATTATAACTAATTATCATACACGACTTTAAACTAATAGTGTTTTATAATACAAACTTGATTACTTCTTTAATCTTTCAAAGTTTCTAATTATTATTCTGCACGGCACCCTCAGACTTGTTTTATTAGTTTGTAAAAGTTCGCTACTTTAAAGTCAGTGCTGAAATGTTTCCTTTGCCATTATCACCCATCTGGCACTTATATTTAACAATACTATAATAAATAAAGGTTTATTTGGGTTAAACATATAATAGATAAATCAGAGGATTAAACTTTCACGTATATTTTTTTCTCATGCGGTAATAACACTTGTCTTGTCACATAAATAACTCAACAAGAATTATTTACAACGTATCATTCTTTACTTAGGCCCACCCCTCCTGTGAATTTCAACACGTCTCGCACCGTGTAACCAGTAAATAAATGCACCACCCTCCCCAATTGACAAATGGATGTCGTTGGGTCGGCGGTCCTGCAACGTTGTCGGTTTTAATAGGAGAGGTAAACGCTGGAGGGTGAAATTTAGTTCTTTCAACCTCTAGGGAATGTTTTACTACCGTATTTCCTCGTTCATTCAATTTCGATGGTACATAAAACTACAAACTTAACAAATTAATTTTATTTAAATAATAAATCAGCTTGGGAATTGATAGCTTAATATTTTTGCCGGATCTCTCCTGCTACGCTCAAACAAGAGATGACATTCTTTTTTCTTATATCGCTCATCAAAATTTGACATTTCCAAAATCCTCCAGTCAGTGGCATCAGTGTTAACATTGAAATATCAAAACCACAGCCTCTAGCTCTATATACCCCCTAAAAATTTTAATAAACGTACTCTAAATAATTATTTTGATCTGATTTAAGTACCTTTTTAATAGGACATTGAAAACTAGGCACGATGCATTCGACGAAAGGCGACCACATCTCACCCTTACTGTTAATCATCTCGCAAGTCTTTCTCGTTTTGAATTTATAAAAAGGCATGCAGCTATCTAGGTTCTCTTTCGATCTGCATTTTTCGATCGCCCAACTCGCCTAAAAAAGTTTAAAAAATAAAAAATATTGGCATATTTTATTAGGATAGAGCGCACCTCAATTAAATTAGGCAAATTTTTCGCAACATACACGTCGAAGTCAATCTGCAACTTTCCACCAATCATCTGCATTTTGGAATTATTAAAAACCTGCGGTGAATTTTCATGCCCTTCACAGGCTTCGAATTTTTGCATATCGAATATCCACTAAAAATATTTATCATGATTGATAATATAAATATTTCGTTTACATACTTACTTTCGCGAGGATACTTTCTGCAGACAGTAATATTAAAATGAGGGATGTTGTATGCATGTTCGTCGTTATTAATAATGTTATGTGAGCAGAAGAAACGTTCAATTTAAAACTGGAGAGTGATTAGTATCTGGTGGCCGCAAAAGCTGCAAAAACAATAATTTAACGCACGGTTTCACACGTTGATTATAACCTTATTTAATGATTAAATGCGTTTTTGATAATAAATTGAAATATAATATCATACGGAATTGTTTACACTGTTCGTCCTTCAATATAAAAAAAAATTGGTAGTTTAATAGTTTGGTCTTA